>JARNME010000404.1:62231504-62258844 GCA_030179655.1 Scaptomyza flava
TAATTACTACTTTCGCTACCGAAGGTAGAGTATATTGGGTTTGTGCAATGTCCGTCATAGTGTCTGTCCGTCTGTATGAACGCAACTTTTTCCACACCCTTCAAGCCAGTAAATTATCTTTGTCTATGATGGGATAGTATATTAAAGTGTCAAAATTGGTGTTCTACCATAACTGCTGGTCTGGAAAATCGATAAATTCGACAAATCAAAACCGATAAATCCACATATTTCGCACATCCTTATAGCTAGAACTACCAAATTTGGTAAGATAGCTTCTAGCAACCCCCAAAAAACTGCATCAAAATCAAATATTGGAGCCACGCCCATCAATTCCGCCCCCAGTCATATTTATTTATTTCTTTATTGTCAGCTTAGAGCAGCTGACATTAGCATGAAATCAATTTTAGTTTAAATTAATAATTAAATTAAGTAAAGTATAGAATAACTGGCTGTTCCCTGCCACTCTTCGCTGTGGCATATTCTGAATCCACGTGTAAGAAATGAACACAGCAAATCATAATTTTTAAATACGTTTAATTATAATTATACGCTCAATACTTGAGGGCATACAATATTTTTTGCTTCTCCGCGCGACATATAATTGTCCATGTGAGGAGCAGTCCGCATCTAAATCGACGATGGTATTGCTCATGTCTATCTACTGTTATCTGTATACAAAGTTCAGCTACCCTTATCCTACTTTGTTCACTCCTCTGCGAGCGAAGCAAATCTGATGCTTCAGACCTTGACTCTCGTGCTCACCATCGCCTATCCTCAAACCTGGCGGCACGGCTTTCTGCTAATTCCATGATAATCCTCTGCCGTTGCCCTAACCGATCCGTCTCTCGCACCAATTCCCGCTCTTCCGCAGTCCTCTTCGAAACCTGGATTCTCACTCTTTCTGCGCGACGAGTACGACGACCCAAATTCGCATTTTTGGGAGGCATTATTTCGTAAACGTCTCGCGATTAAAAATAAAATTGTATAGATTTCTGTTGTTGTCGCCTCAAGCATGAAACGAATAATAATATTATGTTTGCTCTCATAGTAATGCCTAGGCATTTTATTACAAGCCTACTGTAAGATAACATGAAACGTTTATTTTATAAAACCGATTTTATTCGGGATCGCAGTATGGTATCGTGTTGTCACACAATCCACAAAAACAAAATCTTGGTTGGTTGTTCCAACTACTTTGCAATTGGTGCTAAAGCAGCCTAAATTTATTAAATTATTTAAAGTTTTAATTAGCAACTGATATGCTAGCACAAAATAAAGTAGGGCGCAGGTAAGTATAAGTAAAACGTATCACTGCAAGAGAAATAAAAAACAGTAAATATCAAAAGAGCGCTTAAATTAGAGAGCGCGAGTGTGCAGGCAGATAGAACCGCAAGTACGCCGGATAACAGTGGATAAGAGCGGGAGAGCTTTGATGCTGTAAAGCGAGAGCAAAAAAAATAGACAAGCTGTTTGTTGTTAGTAAACACACAGAATATGCAAATGCAAATATGTGTACATATGTAAGTATGTACTTATATTTTCTTTATGTTAAGGCAGAGCAGTCTCAGTTAAACTGCTAATTAAAGTGAGTACAAACTCGGCAAACTCTTTTATGCAAACGTAAATATATACAACATATATTTGCAATCACCGCAAAAATTATTTACCAGATTAAACAGAGTAAAAACACCGTTCACAAACACAAGAGAACAATAAATAATCAAGAGCACGCAGAAACACGACCGTCACCGTCGAAAGAAAACTTTTTATTGTTTAGGAGCCACGCCCATCCATACCGCCCCAGACCATCTTACTCCACCCTCTACAAAATTTGAGCTAGATTCACCAAATTTGGTATGAAGATAGCAATTGGCATGCCTCAAAGATCAGCAAAAAAAATTTGGATGCCATAGCCACCCATTCCGCCCCCAGCCCCCACCCCCCTTTCTCCACTTTTACATACTTTTAGCTAGAGTAACCCAATTTGTTATGAAGATAGCTGGTTGCATCCCCATCTGCATCAGAGAATCTTTAAGGCAGCGTACACCCCTGCCATATCCGTACCCCTTTACAATCAGGCCTGTTTTTACCGGTTTTAATACTGGTAACGAGTATACCGCAGTCAGTTGCATCCGACTGCAATGTTTCCACTTGTTTTTATCAAAATATATATACATTTAATCAAAATAGATGGAACATAAATGTTCACTGCAATTCCAGTGAATGAATGGAGTGCTTGAAGCTACATCACAAGATAGAATCTCGCCACAAACTTAAAAAAACGGATACCGTATCGCATTTTAAGTTTCGTAAGCCATCCATCACTTGCTCTAAATGTCTTTTCATCTTTATCGGGATATTCCTCCAAAAATATTTTATTGCTTTCGCCTTAAGTATTGGAAAATTAATGTACATTTTTTCGCGTTGGCTTAAGAACCACTTAAAAAGCATGGTTCTATTTTTGGATATTCAGTGCTGTGTGATGCATTTTTTGTTTTTGACTGATGATAGGTGTTAGACATAGCATTTAAAATTGATTCTCTCTTTGATTTTATATAGGTGATGGCAGATGGTGTCACATTCAAATCTTGGGCTAACAGCTTCCCTCGTACGCCTTTCTTTTTCCTCCGATAAAGTATTTTTCTTACTTTATTTGACATTTTCGGTACATATTTTTTCTTTTAAGCTAACACAGCCAAAATACGTGCACTCGTATCAAATTTCACAAAGGAAAAAGCCGAAAACAACAACATACAACGAAAAAACTTACATAAAATGGGGACTGCCCTTTTTATTATACCCTTAACCCATAAAATGGGTAAATAAGGGTATAATGGTTTTGTGCAAAAGTATGTAACAGGCAGAAGGAAGCATCTCCGATAAAGTACATATATTCTTGATCAGCATCAACAGCCGAGACGATATAGCCATGTCCGTCTGTCCGTCCGTCTGTCTGTCTGTCTGTCTGTCTGTCTGTCTGTATGAACGCGTGGATCTCAGAGACTACAAGAGCTAGAGACTTCAGATTTTGTATATAAGTTCTCCTATACCATGAGCAGAACAAGTTTGCTTCAAATTATCGATAACTATTCTGGTTTCCGATGTGATATCGATTACAAAATATCGAATTTGGAAAATCTAAAAATGAGGATTGAATTAATGGATAACGATGGAAATTTTCTGAAAAATTCGTCCAAATCGGTTCAGAAACACCGGAGATATCGAGTTTAATCGATTGAAGTTAAGTCAGTATACCAAAGTCAATTATAAATTTAATTTACATATTTATTGCAACTGGGTTCAGGGTATCTTCTAGTCGGGCTATCCCGACTAGAGCCTTCTTATTTGTTCAACAAACCCTTCTTATAATTCTTAACGACGTGATAACTCTGTTTTGTCGGATCAGAATTTTTTTTAATTTAAATGCTTTTTGCTTGCGAGCAATGTGAGCATTGACTTTATCAAATTTCTGCAAACATAATGTTAACTTAACATTAGTCTAAGATACTGCTGGTTTTCCTAGTGACATTTTGACACGCTTATATTGGCTTCACTTGTATGTATGTTTGTATGTATGTAACTCTCATTTGGACTAAAAGCAAGTGGCTTATTACTGTCAGTACATCCCAATACCTCAAGTTCGTTCGTTGGCCGAGCGGTCTAAGGCGCGGGTCTTCACGCTCGGACTCACCGATCGTGGGTTCTAATCCCGTCCACGGCCGAAAAAAAAATTTTTTTTAACTCTCCTTTGGACTAAAAGCAAGTTGCTTATTACTGTCAGTATATCCCACTACCTCAAGTTCGTTCGTTGGCCGAGCGATCTAAGGCGCGGGTCTTCGCTCCCGGACTCACCGATCGTGGGTTCTAATCCCGTCCACGGCCGGAAAAAAAATTGTTTTTTTTTTTTTAATCTGCACCATGTTCATGTTCACTAGAACTTACAAATTTTTTTCAATAATTAATAGAACTAAAAAATAAAATATAAATATAGTTTAAAAAAACTAAAAAACACGCTTTTATAATACATCGAACAAAAAAGTGAAAAATAAATATAGTTCAAAAACTAAAAAACACGCTTTTAGAGCATATCAAACTAAAAAGTTAAAAATAATTTTTCAAATAAGCTTAAAACAATAATAAATGATAAATAGTATTATTGTAAAAAAAGCGTGGGGCGCTTTGTCCATATTTCTCGTACATCGAGCGCCCAACGCTTTTTTTACAAAGTTAAAAATAATTTTCTAATAAGCTTAAAACAATAATAAATGATAAATACTAGCATTATTGTAAAAAAAAAGCGTGGGGCGCTTTCTCGTACATCGAGCGCCCAACGCTTTTTTTACAATAATGATCATGCTTGGGATGTCCACCAATTATTAAGCTTTTAAGTGGATCAGGCAAACTTCATTTGGGAAAGCTTAACTTTTCCTGCCTTGCAACAGATACCCAGAGGCTAATTTTTCCATTTTAAAGCATTGTTTGCAATGTTTGCATATAAAATTCATACTACCAAGTTGAGTAACTTAATCTGACTTGTAAGCTATTTCAAAATAATAGTTTAAGCCAGACATGGCTTTAACGCTGCATGCACGCAAACGCCTTTCTTGACGTGCATTAGGATTATTAGCCTGATGTTTTCACACTGCAACTCTATAAGCTTCAAAATCACGATTTTTTCAAATGAATGTTTTAGTAGCTTTTTTTCTGCTTGTCGGCGAACCGACTAAGTCCTTTAACGAGATTTTTAACATTCTCAGTTTTACATTCACTTGACGTATCAGAATCTTGAGTTATTACTTCTTCTAAAGGAATATAAACATCAAAATGTGCATTCATTAATGGACCGGTAAAACGCAATCTTTTAAAAGGATGCATATTATTCCAATGCTTGTAATAAATTTCCAATTTGAAAAACTTGGAAATTTACAGCAAAAATGTCTGCGGCTGCTGGAAGCTCACATGCAGTACCATAAGTATATGAGTGTGACATAGCGCACTCATATTGTTTAAAAGAGCTATAACACTCTTCATTTAAGTGTATGGTGGAGCAAGCAAAAATTTCCCAGTTGGTTACAACATGGGCTACAACTAAAAAGGCAGGCTCCATCACCAATTATAGCTATTTCGGCTAACTCTCTTATGGTTGCGCGCGCTCTGCAACTCAAACAAAGAGCGTAGTATCGCTACCTTCTTCGCACACACTGAATCAACGCAAAACATATCTAAGAGGCTGCAGTTAAGTGAATTGCATATTTCCTTTAACTTTAATTTAGTGTGTGCGGAGGAGGTAGGGTTATTAAACTTTATGATTGACATGCAGAGCGCGCACATAAAATAGAGAGTGAACGTAAATGAGCAACAACAAAGCAGCATGATCGGAGCGAGGTTTAAAATTATCTCATTATCATAAGAGCGACACGCGCGCTTATGTGAAAGCCCTTTGCTTGTTCGAAATTTTATATCAATAATTTATCAATAACGTTAGTGTCTTACGTTTTGTCTAAGTTATGTATATAAGCAGCAATTAGGCGAATCCACCCCCATAACATATTCTGGTGTGGGAAATTTTCTAGACGCACCAAGTTTTGTTATGTTGTTCTTGTTTTTTTTTTTTATTTTTAATCAATGACACCACCAAAAAGTAGCAGTGCGGGCCCAACAAGAACAAAAAACACTACTTGGTTCGTAAATCAATTATCAAAGAAACACAAATCTGAAGAACAACAAGTGGAAAGGTTGCAGTCGGACGCAACCGTCTGCGGCATACTCGATACCAGTATTCAAACAGGTAAAAAAAGGCCTGGTTGCAAAGGGGTACGGATGGGGCAGGGGTGTACGCTGCCTTAAAGATTCTCCGATGCAGTAGGGGATGCCACCAACTGTCTTCCTTCCAAATTTGGTGACTCTAGCGCAAAGTTTGTAAGAGCTGTGGAAATTTGGGCTGGGGGCGGTATGGGTGGGTGTGGTATCCAAATTTTTGATGCAGATCTTTGTGAAATGTCAATTGCTATCTTCATACCAAATTTGGTGACTAGATCGAAAATTGTAATAAGTAGGGAGAGGGGGCTGGGGGCGGTATTGGTGGGTGTGGCATCCAAAATTTTGATGCAGATCTGTGTGGAATGTCAATTGCTATCTTCATACCAAATATGGTGACTCTAGCTCGAAAATTGTTAAAAGTGTGGAAAGGGGGCTGGGGGTGGTATGGGTGGGCGTGGCATCCAATTTTTGATGCACATCTATGTGGAATGTCAATTGCTATCTTCATACCAAATTGGTGACTCTAGCTCAAAGTTTGTAAAAAGTGGGGAAAGAGGGGCTGGGGTCAGTATGTGTGGGCGTGGCATACAAATTTTTGCTGCAGATCTATATGAAATGTCAATTGCTGCCTTCATACCAAATTTGGTGACTCAAGCTCAAAATTTGTGAAATGTGGGGGAAAGGGGGTCGATATGGGTGGGCGTGGCATCCAAAACTTTGATGCAGTTTTTTGGGGGTCGTTACCATCTATCTTCCTACCAAATTTGAAGGCTCTAGCTCCACAACTCTGGAAGATACACGCATTCCCGTTTTTGACGAAGCGTTTGGGTGGATGGGCGGATAGGGCAGTATCGGTCGGCGTGGCATCCAATCTTTTGATGCAGTTTTTGGGGGGTCATCATCACTTATCTTGGCACCGAATTTGGTGGCTATAGCTCAAAAACTGTGGGAGATATAGGCTTTTTATACCCTTAACCCATAAAATGGGTAAATAAGGATATAATGGTTTTGTGCAAAAGTATGTAACAGGCAGAAGGAAGCATCTCCGACCCTATAAAGTATATATATTCTTGATCAGCATCAACAGCCGAGACGATATAGCCATGTCCGTCTGTCCGTCTGTCTGTCCGTCTGTCCGTCTGTCTGTCCGTCTGTCTGTCTGTATGAACGCGTGGATCTCAGAGACTACAAGAGCTAGAGACTTCTGATTATGTATTTAAGTTCTCCTATACCATGAGCAGAACAAGTTTGCTTCAAATTATCGATAACCATTCTGGTTTCCGATATACACATAATATCGATAACAATAAAATATCGAATTTGGAAAATGTAAAAATGAGGGTTGAAGTAATGGGTAATGATAGAACTTTTCTGAAAATTTCGTCCAAATCGGTTTAGAAACACCGGAGATATCGAGTTTAATCGATTGAAGCTAAGTCAGTATACCAACGTCTTACATTAATTTAATATATTATTGCAACTGGGTTCAGGGTATCTTCTAGTCGGGCTCTCCCGACTAGAGGCTTCTTTCTTGTTTAGTGATAAAAATTTTTAAAGAAAATGTTGTTAATTCCTCCCTTTAAGAGCGGACGATGTGAAAGCGCCTTTGGGTGTTGTTATCTGCCGAGCTTGTCTCCCTTGTCTAGCCTTTAATGTCATCTGATGGTTTTTTGGATGATTTTTGTTTGCATATCCATACTGTAATTGTGGCGAGTATCATCAACAGTACTCCAGAGAATGACAGACTAGTTGTTGCTTTCAAATTTACCGTCTTCAGCATCTCTAGTCTTCTTTTATTGTTGTTGTTTATCTCTTTAAGAATTTTTAGAAACAATACTCTTTCGATCCTTGTTTTTTCCGCCAACATATACCGAAGGTAAAGAGTATATTGGATTTGTGCAATGTCTGTCATGGCGTCTGTCCGTATATACGTCCGTCTGTATGAACGCAACTTTTTTTCACACCCTTTAAGCTAGAGACTTAAATCTTACCAAAAAAAAACTTTTTCTATGGCCAGGACAGATAAAGTGCGAAGATTGGGGTTCTACGATAACTGGGCGGCTGGCAAATCGATAAATTCGATAACTCAAAACCGATGAGCTGGGGTCACCACATTTGGAAGGAAGACAGCTGGTGGAATCCCCTTCTGCATCAGAGAATCTTTAAGGCAGCGTACACCCCTGCCGCATCCGTACCCCTTTGCAATCAGGTCTCTTTTTACCGGTTTTAAAGTTGGTTGCGTCCAACTGCAACGTTTCCACTAGTTATTTTTGCAAATTCTAATAATTCTTTAATGTTGATGAACATGCCGACATCGTTATATTATATTTCTTCTACTTTAGTTATCTTTGCTTCCCAGATTAATATGGATTTTACAGTTTTTTTTTGCCCAGCTGCCCAGTGCATGGATTAATTGGTTAAATCATCTTTAAAAGTTTATAATTTGCATCTTATTACAACTGTTGTGTCTTCTTTTATTGTCTTATTGTAAGGGTGGATTCAACTTATGCATTATTAATTATGCTTTATTCTATTGCTCAATACTTTTTTAAGGACTACTTGTCTATTGTTGTTTTCAAGTTGCTCGTTGATTTTTCCTTATATTTTTTAAAATCTTTTTTCTATTTCGGTTATGGTATGTCACTTCTTCCTCCTGTTTTTCGATCATTTTTTTACTAGTCTTTCATATGCTGTTTTCAATTCCCGTGGATGTGTTATCGTCTGATTTCCGAAAAATATTTATTTTGGTTTTTTATTGGTGGTAGAGTGAATTTTCTGTTTTAATTCCTGTACGGCTCTAAATTTTAAATAAAATATTTATTTTGTTTTTTTATTGGTGGTAGAGTGAATTTTCTGGTTGTATTCGTGCACGGCTTTGAAGATTAAATTATCGAAACTAGCAGTGTCATCATCTGTTTTAATGTATCTTATGATTTTGGTCAATGTCGAGTGAAATCGCTCTACTTGTCCATTGCTTGTAGAAGCGTAAGTAGGGGAGACTGTTGCTGATCTTTTAACAAGAATTTGATCACCGTTGAGTTCATTGCCTTTTCGTTGTCCATATCAGCTGATTGTGGCATTCCAAACGCTATCATGATATCTCTGAAAGGAGCTTTTAAGTCTTTTGCTGCTTTTGACTTCAAAATCTTTATTTAAGCGTTTTTTGAAAATTTGTCTATTGCGGTGAGGATTATCTTTCTTTCGGTGGTATACGGAAATATGTGTACAATTTAACCAGGATATGTGGGAATTGGGTTTTTATACTCGATACCGAAGGTAAAGAGTATAATGGTTTTGTGCAATGTCCGTCATGGTGTCTGTCCGTCTGTCCGTCCGTATGGTTGCAAGTTTTTTCCGCACCCATCTAGCTAGAGACTTGAAACTTTCCATTTCTCTTAATCTATGGAATATTAAATAAAAGTGTCAAGAGGGGGGTTCTACGATAACTGGGGGGCTCGAAAATCGATAAATTCGATAGCTCAAAACCGATAAATCCACATATTTCGCACATCCTGACAGCTAGAACTACCAAATTTGGTGAGAAGATAGCTACTAGCAACTAGCAAAACTGCATCAAAAATTTTGGAGCCACGCCCCCATTCTGCCCCCAGCCCCCCCGCATTTAAAGTCAAAAAAGCCTATATCTCCCACAGTTTTTGAGCTATAGCCACCAAATTTGGTGCCAAGATAGGTGATGATGACCCCCCAAAAACTGCACCCAAGTTTGGATGCCACGCCCACCAATACCGCACTAGCCACCCCCATCTGCCCCAACGCTTCGTCAAAAACGGGAATGCGTGTATCTTCCAGAGTAGTGGAGCTAGAGCCCTCAAATTTGGTAGGAAGATAGCTGGCAACAACCCCAAAAGAATTGCATCAAAGTTTTGGAGCCTTGCCCAACCATTCCGCCCCCCTTTCCCCACCTTATACAAACTTTGAGCTAGAGTCACCAAATTTGGTATGAAGGTAGCATTTGACATTCCACAAGGATCTGCAGCAAAAATTATGATGCCACGCCCAACCATACCGCCCCCAGCCCCCCTTTCCACACTTTTTACAACTTTGAGCTAGAGTCACCAAATTTGGAAGGAAGGTAGCAATTGACATTCCACATAGATCTGCAGCAAAACTTTGGATGCCACGCCCACCCATACCGGCCCCAGCCCCCTTTCCCCACTCTTTACAAACTTCGTGCTACAGTCACCAAATTTGGTATGAAGATAGCAATTGACATTTCATAAATATCTGCAGCAAAGATTTGGATGCCACGCCCACCCATACTGCCCCCAGCCCCTCTTTCCCCACTTTTTACAAACTTTCAGCTAGTGTCACCATATTTGGAAGGAAGATAGTTGGTTTATCCCTATCTGCATCGGAGAAACTTTAAGGCAGCGTACACCCCTGCCCCATCCGTACCCCTTTGCAATCAGGCCTCTTTTTACCTGTTTTAATACTGGTATCGAGTATGCCGCAGTCGGTTGCGTCCGACTGCAACGTTTCCACTTGTTTGATAACGCTTTGCTGTGGTTGTCAATTGTATTTCGCTAACTTGCGGGTTTCACAATGGTAAGGTATTGCATTAACTTTTTTTACTAAGCTTGGAAAAATAAATGGTTTATGTTCAGGTCTTATTTTCTTTTGGTTTTCTGAGCGCTCTAGTATGTTATTTTGCGATTATCTCATTTTGCTCATATTTTTCCCATTATACTCTCGGAGGTTCTCCCCGTAGGTGACCTTAAGGCTATTATGATATCTTGTAGCGATTGGTCTATTTGTTTCTTTACCTGGGACCTTAAAGAACCGGGGTACTGATAGTGTTTGCTGTATTTTGGTGTGTCGGAAGTTGCTCTTATTTCGCCAGTTACTTTTGTGGTGTATGTTAGTTTGTCATCGGGCTCAGCAAATTACTCTGCATGCGTCTCGGTCATCCGATCCATGAGCTCTTTCTGTTTTTCCGACATACGATCTGCCCTGACTTTTATAATTTTTACCGCTTGAGTAGCCAATTGCATGATGCTAACTTATAGTTTACATATATTACCAGAATATAATTTCGGACATCTATAACAGCGTTAAGCTGCTTAAGGGTATCGTTACCTCATATACTATGAAAAGTTTTAAGAGTAGGTAGATGGTAAAATTTAATGGGGAATCGATCGCGTTCGAATAAACTTAGATGAGTATCATGAGTGATTTTCGTTTGTCCGCTGACAGAAATTGCCGAAAAATTAAATTGGATACTATTTTGTTTTGATGCTGTATCTATTAGAAATATGAAAGTTTTTCCGTCCCTCGTATTGCACTTAAAGTAAGGCAACGGGGAACTCTTTAATCTTAATTATTTGTGTCTGCTGCGTCTACTAATTCCGTTGCATATTCTATTTCGGTCTCGTATCGCAAAGCTTCTGGTAAATATTCTGCCCCTTTTTGTTCTAGGTATTCCAGATATGATTGTTCAGAGTATTCTGCAAGTGCTCATGCTCTTGCTCCTCTGTACCTGTTTCAAGCTCGCCTGTAGTTACATGAAATTGTCTCTGGTACTTTTGGAGTGGTCCTGTTTGAACGAAATCCAATATATGGGGATTAAAAAAATAATAATAACAATAATCTCAATAAACGATGAAGTATAAATATTAAGATCAAAATTAGTTTGTTAAAACATGATTTATTATACCAGCTACACGAACTTCGTTATGCTTTCAAGTGAATACTAGAACTAAGGCTTATAATATTGACTTAAAAAAGCTTTTTATAAAGCCGAAACAAAATCATGGAGTATGACTTGTGTGTTCTACCGGCTTGTCATTAATCTTAATGTTCGGGGTTTGTGTTTGCTAAATCCCTCAACGGAACAAGCTTAATATAAATCTTAAATTTAACATACTACAAAAATCTATAAAAAAAAAATGTATATATATATATATATATATGAAATAAATTAAAACATACCCATAAGAAAAACATAATTTGATAGTTTCTTAAAAAGTACACCAACTTAAAAAATGTTCATTGGTTTATTAAAAGTTATACTAATTAGCTCTATAAAAGTAACAGAAGTCAGTGCAATAATCAAAACAAATATATGCATGTTAGAAACGTAAATAGCGAATAAGTTGGGTGTGCGTTAGAAGGAGGGACAATCAATAAACATACCACCTGCATTTCATAGACGCTCGTGTATAGAATCGCATAAGGGAGCGTGTTTTAATATAATAATACAAGCAGGATCACTTTCCCCTATAACACTTTCCCCCTCTAACACCTACTCTCTCTAATACTAACTCTCTCTTTCTCCCTCTAACACTTTCCTCCTCTTACAACTTCCCCCTATAATATTTCAAACTAAATCTGCAAGTCTCAATAATCTTGTGTTGATCTTGTTGCTGCTGCTGCGAAAAAATTCCCATCCCTTGCTTACATAACACTCACGAATGTTGTTTGTTTTGCTTTTGATCATAACAATGCGGCCTACGAATGTACTGCCCTTTGACTAGCGTACTTCAAACAAGCACAATCTTGTCTCAATCCTTTTATTCTTTGATCACAGGTTTTCACAAACATTCATTGTTTATGTTTTGCCTGCAGGTGTGCAAGGCAACGCAAGTCAAACAGCCGCCCTCTCGACTCTCTCTTATCTACTTATTCGTATCTAACACCTTCTCCCTGTAACACTTTCCCACTCTATCCTTTCCCCCTCTTACACCTTCTCCCTCTAACACTCCCCCTCTCACACCTTCTCCCTCTAACTCTTTCTAATCTAAATGTACAAGTATCAATACTCTTGTTTAAAAACAATGAGTTGATCTTGCTGCTGCTGCTGCTGCGAAAGAAAATTCCCATCCTTGCACACATAACCCCCCACGAAGGATGTTGTTGTTGCTGTTGACAATAACGATGTACGTGTGCAGAGCAATGTATTTAAAACAGTAGCATACTTGACTCTAACACTAATTGGTTGAATAGCAAAAACTGATCCTGTCATTATCAAAACCATAAGGCTCAACGTATTGACACTGCTGCTGCTGCTGAAAAGTAAAAGTTCCACCCCTTGTTCAAAGAACCCCACGAAGGTTGTAGTTGTTGTTGCTGTTGGTGTTGCTTTTGATCATAACAATGCGGCCTACGAATGTACTGCCCTTTGACCAGCGTACTTCAAAAAAGCACAATCAAGCATGCACAAACTTGTCTCTAAGTCTTCCACCCTCTAACACTTTCTTGCACACAGTATCCTTCTAACACTATCCCCCTCTAACACATTTTAATCTTAATCAACAAGTATCAATACTCTTGCTTAGAAGCAATGGATTGAATCTGCCGCTGCCGCTGCTGCCGCTGCTGTTGGTGCTGCTGTTGGTGCTGCTGCTGCGTAGGAAAATTCCCATGCCTTGTTCACAGAACCCCAGTAAATCGAACAAGCGTTTGCTTTTCTCTATTCTCTATCCTTTCTCCCTTTGCACACTGCTACTCATGATCATAAACATTCATTTTTTGACGTGTGTTGCAGGTTTATAATGCCACGCACGTCAAAAAAGCGTCCTCTCGATTCCAGATCCTTTTATCACTACTACTCATGACCATAAACATTCATTCTTTATTGCTTGCTTTCAGGTTAACAATGCAACGCACTTCAAACAGGCACCCTCTCGACTCTCTTTTATCTATCCTTTCTTCCTGTGCACACTTCACCTCATGATCATAAACAGGTTTACAATGCCACGCACTTCAAACAGGCGCACAATTGACTCTAACACTAGTTAGGTAAATAGCCAAATCTGTTCCTCTGATCACTGCTTCTCAAGAATCTTGTTGATGTTGTCCTTAAGAATGCCATCTATGATTGTGGCTTGCTTGCAGGGGGTAAAAGACAACACACGTGCAAACAGATGTACACTTGACTCCAAATCCTTTGATCACTAATTCTCACAGATGCTGTTGGTAAAGTGGTGGCCTAGGAATGTAAATCCTTTGTTCTCCACATTAGGCTAATCAAAGAAGGGATACGATCGTGGGAAAAAGGGTCATAAATTATGATATGGAAGGGGGTAATAAAAGTGTCAAAAAAGGGTCATAAAAATTAATGGGGTCATAAATTGTCGGCATCCCTTTGGCGTAGAGCCGGCAATTCCCTACTACTGGGAGCATTGATTTGGCTGTGTGAAGGGTATCATAGTCTTGGCATAGCCAAAATTAACTATGCGCCACTATGTTTTAATGTTGTGTTAAGTCTTTGTTGCAAGTTTGCTTTTTCCAAATATTTTACTATTTTTTTACATGCATGTAATATTTCTAGAAGCTCATATGATTCTTCGAAAATTTTTTCTAAAACATTAGAAAACAAGTGGAAACGTTGCAGTCGGACGCAGCCGACTGCGGCATACTCGATGCCAGTATTAAAACCATCAAAAAGAGGCCTGATTGCAAAGGGGTACGGACTGGGCAGGGGTGTACGCTGCCTTAAAGATTCTCCGATGCAGATGAGGATGCCACCAGCTATCGTCCTTCCAAATTTGGTGACTCTAGCTCAAAGTTTTTAAAAGGTGTGGAAAGGGGGCTGGGGGCAGTATGAGAGGGCGTGGCATCCAAATTTTTGCTGCAGATCTTTGTGAAATGTCAGTTGCTATCTTCCTTCAAAATTTGGTGACTCTAGCTTGAAGTTTGTAAAAGTGGGGAAATAGAAGCTAGGGGCGGTATGATGGGTGTGGCATCCAATTTTTGATGCAGATCTTTGTGGAATGTCAATTAGTATCTTCATACCAAATTTGGTGACTCTAGCTCAAAGTTTGTAAAAAGTGGGGAAAGAGGGGCTGGGGTCAGTATGTGTGGGCGTGGCATACAAATTTTTGCTGCAGATCTATATGAAATGTCAATTGCTGCCTTCATACCAAATTTGGTGACTCTAGCTCAAAGTTTGTGAAAAATGGGGAAAGGGGGGCTGGGGTCGGTTTGGGTGGGCGTGGCATCCAATTTTTGATGCAGATCTTTGTGGAATGTCAATTAGTATCTTCATACCAAATTTGGTGACTCTAGCTCGAAGTTTGTTAAAGTTGGGGAAAGGGGGGCAAAATGGGTGCGCGTGGCTCCAAAACTTTGATGGGGGTCGTTGCCAGCTATCTTCCTACCAAATTTGGTGGCTCTAGCTCCACAATTATGGAAGATACACGCATTCCCGTTTTTGACGAAGCGTTGTGGCGGATGGGGGCGGCTAGGGCAGTATTGGTGGGCGTGGCATCCAAACTTTTGATTCAGTTTTTGGAGGGTCATCATCATCTATCTTGGCACCAAATTTGGTGGGATATATAGGGCTTTTTGACTTAAAAATGCGGGGGGGGGGGGGCTGGTTGGAATGGGAGGGGCGTGATTCCAAAATATTTGATACAGTTTTTTGGGGGTTCCTAGTAGCTATCTGCTCACCAAATTTGGTAGTTCTAGCTGTAAGAATGTGCGAATTATGTGGATTTATCGGTTTGGAGCTATCGAATTTATCGATTTGCCAGCCCCCCAGTTATCGTTGAACCCCATCTTAACACTTTAATTTAGTATCCCATAGAGAATTGGAAAGTTTCAAGTCTCTAGCTTGAAGGGTGTGGACAAAAGTTGCGAACATACAGACGGACGGACACCATGACGGACATTGTACAAACCCAATATACTTTTTACCTTCGGTAACGAGTATAAAAACAGGTACATATAATAATATGTAGTAAAATATAATACAATAATTAAAGATAAATGTGTGCGCGTGTATACAATAATTTTTCTTTTTTTAAAAGCATTAGAGCAACTTCTGATGCGGTGGCGTTAGCGTTTAAGTAATTTATTTGCCTATAAGCACGACATAAAAGTTTTGTGCAGCTCGCAAAATTTTTTTTCCGTTGACGCCATCCACGTTGAATTCATGCGACACGGCATCCGAAAGAACATATTTAAGATTTTTCTCCACACCCGAGCTAAGTAGTACTTTTATTGATGATATCTGTGAATAAACAAAATTGGGGTGTTCAACAGCTCCGTTTCATCGTTTCATGTTTCAAAGTTGAAACGATTAACTCGTGAACGGCATTTTGGGTGTTAATGCGTTTCATGTTTGTGCAGTCAGCTGTTGTTTGTTGACATTTCTTATTCTTCAATTTTTGTCACTCTTGCTGTTTACTGCGGTTACACTTTAATTGTAAAAATTCCATTTGAAAGTGCTAAAGATATGCTATGCGATGCTTTAGCAAAGCAAGTTATTAGAGAAATAGAGGATATTGAAGGTGAGAAGAGCTCGTTGTTTGAATTAATTGCTCAATTACATGCTTTTAAAATTTGGCGGCCATTAATCATATGTGTTTATACTTTTTTGCACAAAAATACACCAAATATACTAAAAAGTACTGAACACCGATAGCAAATATCGAAAAAATATCGTGCTCTTTCCATCTTTACTTTGTTGAAACTTGAAACACTTTTTGTATACATAGGCTGGGGTGTTTCAACGTTTGAAGAAATTTTCTATGTATGTTGTTGTTGCGGGACGTTTCAACTTTGAAACGTGAAACGATGAAACGAGCTGTTGAACACCACAAATATATCAATTATTTCAAAATCATAATTAGAAATAAATTTTACATTGTTTACACACGTAGGAACAGCGGTTATTTTCGTTTATTTTTATATTAATGGACTCCAGCTCCTCGGCACTTTGAATTGGGAACTCCCGTGCCACCCTTGTTGTCGGCACTTGTTCATACAGGCTTTCCACCATCACACTTGTGTCAGCGACTGCATCAATGGCGACTTTACGTTTATGTAAAGTAATATGAAATATAACATGCATTATTAAAGGTAATTGTAAAATACCCCATGTATGCTTACCTTATAGCACCTTATTTTCCTGCATAAGAGTTTCTGAAATGTGGGTTTGAAATAGTTTACTTTTATATGCTTTTATATGGATTTTAACCTTATGCTTACCGAACATTTTGTGCACCACCATCTTACAATCTTCACACCGGCATTGCTGCACATCTGTGTCATTAAAAATAAAATAATTATCGAGAAATAATTAATCTTTTAATATTTGAGGCTCGTCTCGATTTACAGAAAGTGGTGGAAAATCTTCCATTATTTTCCTGAAAATTTCTTGTAAAATAAGAGTCGGTTTTCGAATCGAGCGCTTAAGCGTTTGCAGATAATTCTCAAATGCATAGCAGAAGCCAACAATCGGATCCCAAACAACTTCAATGCAGTAAAGTATGCACGTTATCAGATATACTGTCT
Organism: Scaptomyza flava; assembly: GCA_030179655.1. Lineage (NCBI taxonomy): Eukaryota > Metazoa > Arthropoda > Insecta > Diptera > Drosophilidae > Scaptomyza > Scaptomyza flava. The sequence continues at coordinate 62,248,524 of JARNME010000404.1, forward strand.
TCACCAAAATAACAACTTGTCATTCGTTGGTGACGGTCGTGTTTTTGCGTGCTCTTGATTATTTATTGATCTCTTGTGCTTGTGAACGGTGTTTTTACTCTGTTTAATCTGGTTAACAATTTTAGCAGTGATTGCAAATATATGTGTATATATTTACGTTTACATAAAAGAGTTTGCCGAGTTTATACTCACTTTAATTAGCAGTTTTACTGAGACTGCTCTGCCTGAACATAAAGAAAACATAAAGTTAACATACGTTCATACTTACATACATATATTTACATTTGCATATTCTGTGTGATTACTAAACAACAAACAGTTTGTCAATTTTTTTCTTTGCTCTCGCTTTACAGCTCTCCCGCTCTTATCCGCTATTATCCGTCGCACTTGCGGTTCTATCTGCCTACGCGCTAACGCTCTCTCATTTAAGCGCTCATTTGATAGTTACCGTTTTATATTGCTCTTGCAGTGATACGTTTTACTTATACTTACCGTCGCCTTACTTTGTTTTGTGCTAGCATATTAGTTGCCAGATAAAACCTTAAATCAATTCGAAAATGTTTGCATGCTGTAGCAACAATTGCAAAGTGGTTGGAACCACCAACCAAGATTTTATTTTGTGTGGATTGTGTGACAACATGATCCACATGAAATGTGCTGGCTTCACTCCCAAAATCAGGGACTTCTTAATTGCAGATACAGGCCTTAAATGGTACTGAGAGCCCTGCAATTTAGCTGTGAAAGAATCGACCAAGTTCATGAGGCAGACTCATGCTGGCTTTAAAGCTATGCATGTAGCTTTTAATAATCCGCAAGCTTCATTCAATGAGCTTGAGCTTAATTTCAAAAATGGCAAGGTGATTACCGAATCTCCGAAGCGTAAAAAGACTTCGGGTCCTAATCCACTTATTGCCCCACCTGTTCTTCCAACCAAACCCCTTCCAGTGCCTAACAATAATCCTTCAATTGGTTCCAATGCTAACCCACTAATGTTATTTAACTCTCCTGCTAGAAATCCTATCAACAACCTAGCCACTTTATCTTCCGAACCTTTGCATGAGCCCTCTGGCTCAGCAGCTCGTATGCCTATTAATCCTAATATAGGTACAACTGGGGCTCACAAGCCTCTGGTTGTTGTACCACTCAACAAATTTGTTTTTGTTGTTTCTAGGCTGGCATCCGATACGTCATCGGATGATGTTGCAGCATATGTTAAAAGTCAAATTGATTCCCCACTTATTGTTGTTGAAAAGTTTAAGTTTAAACATCTTTCAAGTTGGGTGTACCGCCTGAACTTTTCTCGACAATTTGCTCTGAAAAGTTTTGGCCGCTGCAACTTGTAGTTAAGGAGTATACGAATAGGCGAATTAATAGCAATAATGGTATAAGGATTAATAGTACACCGCCTGCTAGCCAACCTGTTGCCTCCACCTCGGTGGCAAAAAACTAACAAAACAACTTAGTTTGGCCTATCAAAACGTTAGAGGCCTTAACACTAAGCTTTCTAAATTATATGTTAACAGCTTATCATTTGATTCACATATAGTTGCACTCACTGAAACCTGGTTAAAACCTGATATATCTGATTATTCCATTTTCCTTCTAAATATAACTTGTACAGATGCGATCGCACTTCCCGCAAGGGGGGTGGTGTTCTCAATGCTGTTGACTCTTGTTTTTCCTCTGAACAGATTCTTTCTCAGCATCTTTCGGACATAGAGTTTTTATGTGTTAAAATATTACTAAACGGCCGTTCACTTTATGTTACTTGCTCTTATATTCCTCCTCAATCTGATATTAACATTTACTCATCCCATCTGAGTGCCCTGCAACTTGTTTCTTCATTTTTGACAGATATGGATAACCTGATAGTGGTTGGTGATTTTAATCTGCCACATGTTGTATGGTCTGTGAATGACACATCTTCGGCGGTGTTACCAGTCACTTCTGATAACCTATCGCAAGTTAACAGGGTGCATAACTGTAGTGGTAGAATGTTGGATTTAATATTTGTTTCGGACTCCGATTGCAGTAATGCAAGTAGAATACCCCCTCTAGTGCTTCAGGAAGATAGCTACCATCCAACCTTAGAATTATCCATCGAAATTCTTAACCCTATTTTAGTATCTAAAAATACTTTAAAAACCCGTTGCTTTCGTAAAACTAACTTTACTAAATTAAATTATCTTCTTCAACATACTAATTTTTCGCGCCTTTATTCTTGTAGTGATATAGAAACTGCTATAGCCATATTTTATAGGACCTTGAATTCGCTTTTGGATATTTGTGTTCCCCTCACTTGTTCTTCAAGTGACAGTAAACCACCTTGGTTTACGAGAGAACTATCGAAGTTGAAAAACGCAAAGACAAGATCATAAAAAAAATTTAAAAAATCGGGAACTACTTTAGATTTATCTTCGTATTTGGTAGCAAAATCTAGTTTTATTTCCGTTAACACATCTTGCTATAATAATTATCTTAATCGTTGTAGACTAAACTTTTCACGTGACCCTAAACAGTTTTATAAATTTGTTAACTCTAAACGTAAGTCTTCTTGCTTGCCATCCTCAGTATACCTAGATGATACAAAAGCAAGTTCTGATCAGGCAGTAGCCGATCTATTTGCTGAGTATTTCCAATCTGTATAGTCATCGAATATGTATAGTAGTAGTAATTCCTATCCTTTTCAAGTTCGAACGTCAAATTGCATATATGTCCCAGTAGTTACTGAGTCTATGCTCCTGAGTGAATTTAACTCTATTAAACCTGGCTACTTGCCTGGTCCTGATGGAGTGCCAGGTTGTATTCTTAGATACTGCGCGGATTCTCTTTGTGCGCCATTATATAAATTATTTAACTTGTCTGTTGATTCAAACGTGTTCCCTGATATATGGAAGGAATCCTTTATAATTCCACTCCATAAAAATTCTTCAAAATCAAACGTTAACAAGTGGAAACGTTGCAGTCGGACGCAACCGACTGCGGCATACTCGATACCAGTATTAAAACAGGTAAAAAGAGGCCTGATTGCAAAGGGGTACGGATGGGACAAGGGTGTACGCTGCCTTAAAGATTCTCCGATGCAGATAGGGATGCCACCAACTATCTTCCTTCCAAATTTGGTGACTCTAGCTGAAAGTTTGTAAGAGCTGTTGAAAGGGGGGCTGGGAGCAGTATGGGTGGGCGTGGCATCCAAATTTTTACTGCAGATCTTTGCGAAATGTCAATTGCTATCTTCATACCATATTTGGTGACTCTAGTTCGAAAATTGTTAAATGTGGGGAAAGGGGGGCTGGGGGCGGTATGGGTGGGCGTGGCATCCAAATTTTTGATGCAGATCTTTGTGGAATGTCAATTGCTACCATCATACCAAATTTTGTGACTCTAGCTCGAAGTTTGTAAAAGGTGGGGAAAGAGGAGCTAGGGGCGGTATGGGTGAATGTGGCATCCAAATTTTTACTGCAGATCTTTGTGAAATGTCAATTGCTATTTTCATACCAAATTTGGTGACTCTAGCTCGAAAATTGTTAAATGTGGGGAAAGGGGGGCTGGGGGCGGTATGAGTGGGCGTGGCATCCAAATTTTTGATGCAGATCTTTGTGGAATGTCAATTGCTATCTTCATACCAAATTTGGTGACTCTAGCTCGAAAATTGTTAAATGTGTGGAAAGGGGGGCTGGGAGCGGTATGGCTGGGCGTGGTATCCAAATTTTTGATGCAGATCTTTGTGGAATGTCAATTGCTATCTTCATACCAATATTGGTGACTCTAGCTCGAAAATTGTTAAATGTGGGGAAAGGGGGGCTGGGAGCGGTATGGGTGGGCGTGGCATCCAAACTTTTGATGCAGATCTTTGCGGAATGTCAATTGCTATCTTCATACCAAATTTGGTGACTCTAGCTCGAAAATTGTTAAATGTGGGGAAAGGGGGAATGGGAGCGGTATGGGTGGGCGTGGCATCCAAATTTTTGATGCAGATCTTTGTGGAATGTCAATTGCTATCTTAATACCAAATTTGGTGACTCTAGCTCGAAAATTGTTAAATGTGGGGAAAGGGGGGCTGGGGCTGTATGGCTGGGCGTGGTATCCAAATTTTTGATGCAGATCTTTGTGGAATGTCAATTGCTATTTTCATACCAAATTTGGTGACTCTAGCTCGAAAATTGTAAAAAATGGGGAAGAAGGGCGAAATGGGTGGGCGTGGCTCCAAAACTTTTTGAGGGTCGTTACCAGCTATCTTCTCACCAAATTTGGAGGCTCTAGCTCCACTACTCTGGAAGATACACGCATTCCCGTTTTTGACGAAGCGTTGGGGCAGATGGGGGTGGCTAGTGCGGTATTGGTGGTCGTGGCATCCAAACTTTGGATGCAGTTTTTGGGGTGTCATCATCACCTATCTTGGCACCAAATTTGGTGGCTATAGCTCAAAAACTGTGGGAGATATAGGCTTTTTTGACTTTAAAATGCGGGGGGGCTGGGGGCGGAATGGGTGGGCGTGGCTCCAAAATTTGATGATGCAGTTTTTTGGGGGTTGCTAGTAGCTATCTTCTCACCAATTTTGGTAGTTCTAGCTGTCAGGATGTGCGAAATATGTGGATTTATCGGTTTTGAGTTATCGAATTTATCGATTTGCGAGCCCCCCAGTTATCGTAGAACCCCCATCTTGACACTTTAATTTACTATCCCATAGATAAAGAGAATTGGAAAGTTTCAAGTCTCTAGCTTGAAGGGTGTGGAAAAAAGTTGCGTTCATACAGACGGACAGACGGACAGACACCATGACGGACATTGCACAAACCCAATACACTCTTTACCTTCGGTATCGAGTATAAAAATTATAGGGGCATATCCAAGTTGTCTGCCATTTCAAAAGTCTTTGAAAAAATTATATGTTCTCAACTGCAACACGGATGTAGTTCGATTATATCGCCTTATCAACACGGTTTTGTTAGGCGTAGATCTACTACCACTAACCTTCTTAAATTCATTTCGCTTGTTATCAAAGGTTTCAGGAAAAAATGCAAACTGACGTTGTTTACACCGATTTTCGTAGGGCATTGGATTCTGTAAGTCATCCTCTGTTGCTTCATAAATTTAATATTATTGGATTTCCATCAAAACTATTATTGTGGCTTTCGGAGTACTTGTGTGGTCGAACACAAAAAGTAGTTTTTAAATCGTCGGTATTTAAACCTATTTTTGTTACCTCTTTGCTTGATGGTTCACCACTTGACCGCGTGTTTGAAATCAAAGATTTAGGCATTATTCTTGATCCTAAATTAAAGTTTGACGCTCATATTTCGTAAATGGGCAATAAGGCCATTAATGTCCTTGGCTTCATCAAGCGGTGGTCGAAAGAGTTTAATGATCCCTACACCACTAAAACGCTGTATACATCCTTAGTACGTCCTATTCTGGATGGTATGGATCTTGTGTGTGGTCCCCACAATACTCGATTCACCAGGACAGAATTGAATCTGTGCAGAAGAAATTTCTTCTATTTGCCCTTAGAAGTTTTAACTGGGTTGCTGGAGTTGACTTACCCCCGTATTCAAGTAGACTCCTTTTGATAAATCTTCCCTCCCTGTTAAACCGTAGAACTATGCATAGAGTATTATTTATTACTAACCTACTTAATAGTGAAATCGACTCATCAGTTCTTTTGAGTCGAATTAAATTTATTGTCCCGGTTAGATCTTCACGTAACTTTTTGCCCCTTAGCCTTGATCGTTGCTTCAGCAACTATTTAATTCATGAACCATTTCGTGTTATATGTTCTGACTATAACAAACTTTATTCTCTTGTTTCCTTGGAGGCCACAACTCCAGTACTAAAAAGATCGATCCTTTTTGCTTTATCCAATCGTAACCACTAACTACTAATCTAATGCTGGTCTGATTGGGGTTTTTCTGGGTTTTTCCCAATCCTCGCAACAAATGTTGGACTGCTCAATTTTTTATTGAATTTCCCAGAGCTTTAACTTTAACTTTTAATTATTTTTTCAGATTTATATTTTATTCTATATTTTACTTAATATAATTATTTTAATTATTTTTAATTTAAATTAAATTTTGATTCATTTTAATGTCAGCTGCTCTTAGCTGACTATAAATAAATAAATAAATAAATAAATAAAAAATGGTTGAAAAGTTCTCAACAAAAAGGTTCAACATGCCTTGAAAATTCTCTGCATTACTTTCACGGGTTTCAGGGCTACACATTAACCTATTAGCGCAATGGAGTAATAAAAATTCATAATATTGATCATCATTTAATGTATCCCCAAGAGCAACAGCTCCCGTGTAAAACAACAGTCAAATTTCAGTTAAGCAATTGCTCGTCATTCATACTCTTTCCCTTTACTTAACTCTATGACACTGACACAAATTATGCCATCGCAATTTATACAGCGATGCACACAAATTTCGATCGATGCCATTTGACGACACAGAAAAACAAAAATATGAAAAATAGCACAATTCAAGACAAGCAAGCCCAGCAAAAAGGGAAACACACGCACACATACAGTGACAAATTTTTACCGTTCTTGGTTGCTGCTGGCCTGCCGCTTGTCGTCAATTTGACGGGCCGCTGTGTGCAAAGGCAACTGAAACAAAAACAGTATCGCGCTCCCTCACACTCATTGCACAGATTATTTCTGAGAGTGGAACCCTGAGACGAAATAACTGTAAACCTTTTTCTTAACAATTGCAACATCTTGATATTCCACGGTCTTTGTTATTACTAACATTATTAAGCCTGATAAATATCGGCCACAATTGAGCTCTCGAGCTTCTTATTAGCGGAAGACCATCAATATTTATATCAATATTAGTTGATGGCAACAACGGACAGATATTAGTAAATTTTTTTAACTGATTAGTCAGACCGACGCACAGTGGCGCCCGTAGAACAAGTCAGGTGTCAAAAATCAAAAATTGCATGTGCCTCTAAAAAATATTGAATGAACCCACTTTATAGGAAATTTTCCAACGATTTCAAATCTGCAATCCTTAATGTAACCGGATTTTTTGTTTAGAAGATATAGCTTTTCAAAGTTGTCTGACTTCTTGTGTTACATAAAAATCACAATTTTAAGGTAAATTGGTCGGCTTTGAGACACAATATCTCAAAAACTAAGGTACGGATCGTCATTATTTTTGGTTCTATTGATAGATCTTTTAATAAAAAAAGAATTAAAAAAAAAATTTTACTGTTTGTTTTGCGTTTGGCCAGGCAAATCAATATTTACCAACTATCCACTCTTTCACCATTTCTCAACTTTGATGGAAAATAAAAAAAATTATCACATTTTACATCTGCCATATTTTCAAAATTATTTCTTTGATTATTCCTTTATCTAATGCAAAAAGTTTCAGCTGCCCGTTTTTGCCCCTTTTTTTTAGATATAAATAGTGAAAAAAGACATGGTTCCAAAAATGTGTTGCATGCATTTTTGAGCAATTTATGACATATAACCGTGAAAACCCATTTTTATTGTTGTTGTTTCGTTCGTTATTGTTAAGATACTTGATTTTTGTTTTTCATTCTGTAATGCTTTTCTGTCAAATCCTGGTCCCTAAATTCAGGTGCAGTTACCGGATATACAAATAAATTACAAGGTACGCACCGAATACAGAAATTGCGTTAGCGTACAACTAGTCACACATCCCATTCAGGTAGGCACAAATCTTATTCGGACACGTGCCAAGTACCCAAATTGCATAAACTGACCGAATTTAAGTGATTCTGCAAATGAAGAAAATTATGAGTTTGGGATCTCACCCTTGCATGCAAGAATAAGGTGTATGGAGTTCTTGCTGAAATTAGCGTATACGCTTCCACAAGAGGATGAAAACTTTGACGAAAACACATCAAACAAAGATAAGGAAAATATCAGAAAGAAGCGAATACAGGATGCGTTTTTCAAACAACCTGGACTTAAAGTAGACTGCCCCAAGTACGGATACGGAAACTCAAACGATGGAAACACTTCAAGGAGATTTTTTGAAAATGATGAAGCTGTAACTCAAATCACAGGGATAATCAACCAAATCGTTAAGAGATTGGGAACGATCTTAAATATTTTGAACTGCAAAGAAAAAGTTGATTCTGCCAAGTATGGAGAATATGCTTCAAAAACAGCATCACTTTTAGCAGAATTATATCCGCAGAAAAAGTTGACCCCGACAGTCCATAAAATGTTGGCGCATGGCAAAGATATTATTGAGTATCAGTCTTTGCCAATTGGAGAGCTCAATTTATAGGTTGATTAATTATCTATCAGATGCTTTTTAAGCTGATCGATTATCTCATTTAGTTCAAAAGTTATGATTTTTGCAACGAAAAAACTCAAATGGCGCCACTGTGCGACGTGAAGGTAAAAATCATTGGCGAATCAAACTTTTATGTATCGGCCAAAATGCTTTGCAGACCTGGGCGTGGCTCCAAAAATTTGATGCAGATTTTTGGGGGTCGTTGCCAGCTATTTTCCAACCAAATTTGGTGGCTCTAGCTCCACAACTCTGGAAGATACACGCATTCCCGTTTTTGACGAAGCGTTGTGGCGGATGGGGGCGGCTAGGGCATTATTGTTGGGCGTGGCATCCAAACTTTTGATTCAGTTTTTGGGGGGTCATCATCACCTATCTTGGCACCAAATTTGGTGGCTATAGCTCAAAAACTGTGGGAGAGTTAGGGTTTTTTGATTTTAAAATGCGGGGGGGAGGGGCAGAATGGGTAGGCGTGGTTCCGAAATTTTTGATGCAGTTTTTTGGGGGTTGCTAGTAGCTATCTGCCCACCAAATTTGGTAGTTCTAGCTGTAAGGATGTGCGAAATATGAGGATTTATCGGTTTTGAGTTATCGAATTTATCGATTTGCCAGCCCCCCAGTTATCGTAGAACCCCCATCTTGACACTTTAATTTACTATCCCATAGATAAAGAGAATTGGAAAGTTTCAAGTCTCTAGCTTGAAGGGTGTGGAAAAAAGTTGCGTTCATACAGACGGACAGACGGACAGACACCATGACGGACATTGCACAAACCCAATACACTCTTTACCTTCGGTATCGAGTATAAAAATTATAGGGCATATCCAAGTTGTCTGCCATTTCAAAAGTCTTTGAAAAAATTATATGTTCTCAACTGCAACACGGATGTAGTTCGATTATATCGCCTTATCAACACGGTTTTGTTAGGCGTAGATCTACTACCACTAACCTTCTTAAATTCATTTCGCTTGTTATCAAAGGGTTTCAGGAAAAAATGCAAACTGACGTTGTTTACACCGATTTTCGTAGGGCATTGGATTCTGTAAGTCATCCTCTGTTGCTTCATAAATTTAATATTATTGGATTTCCATCAAAACTATTATTGTGGCTTTCGGAGTACTTGTGTGGTCGAACACAAAAAGTAGTTTTTAAATCGTCGGTATTTAAACCTATTTTTGTTACCTCTTTGCTTGATGGTTCACCACTTGACCGCGTGTTTGAAATCAAAGATTTAGGCATTATTCTTGATCCTAAATTAAAGTTTGACGCTCATATTTCGTAAATGGGCAATAAGGCCATTAATGTCCTTGGCTTCATCAAGCGGTGGTCGAAAGAGTTTAATGATCCCTACACCACTAAAACGCTGTATACATCCTTAGTACGTCCTATTCTGGATGGTATGGATCTTGTGTGTGGTCCCCACAATACTCGATTCACCAGGACAGAATTGAATCTGTGCAGAAGAAATTTCTTCTATTTGCCCTTAGAAGTTTTAACTGGGTTGCTGGAGTTGACTTACCCCCGTATTCAAGTAGACTCCTTTTGATAAATCTTCCCTCCCTGTTAAACCGTAGAACTATGCATAGAGTATTATTATTACTAACCTACTTAATAGTGAAATCGACTCATCAGTTCTTTTGAGTCGAATTAAATTTATTGTCCCGGTTAGATCTTCACGTAACTTTTTGCCCCTTAGCCTTGATCGTTGCTTCAGCAACTATTTAATTCATGAACCATTTCGTGTTATATGTTCTGACTATAACAAACTTTATTCTCTTGTTTCCTTGGAGGCCACAACTCCAGTACTAAAAAGATCGATCCTTTTTGCTTTATCCAATCGTAACCACTAACTACTAATCTAATGCTGGTCTGATTGGGGTTTTTTCTGGGTTTTTCCCAATCCTCGCAACAAATGTTGGACTGCTCAATTTTTATTGAATTTCCCAGAGCTTTAACTTTAACTTTTAATTATTTTTTCAGATTTATATTTTATTCTATATTTTACTTAATATAATTATTTTAATTATTTTTAATTTAAATTAAATTTT
>JARNME010000404.1:62266128-62297544 GCA_030179655.1 Scaptomyza flava
AATTTGGATGCCATAGCCACCCATTCCGCCCCCAGCCCCCACCCCCCTTTCTCCACTTTTACATACTTTTAGCTAGAGTAACCCAATTTGTTATGAAGATAGCTGGTTGCATCCCCATCTGCATCAGAGAATCTTTAAGGCAGCGTACACCCCTGCCATATCCGTACCCCTTTACAATCAGGCCTGTTTTTACCGGTTTTAATACTGGTAACGAGTATACCGCAGTCAGTTGCATCCGACTGCAATGTTTCCACTTGTTTTTATCAAAATATATATACATTTAATCAAAAATAGATGGAACATAAATGTTCACTGCAATTCCAGTGAATGAATGGAGTGTTTGAAGCTACATCACAAGATAGAATCTCGCCACAAACTTAAAAAAACGGATACCGTATCGCATTTTAAGTTTCGTAAGCCATCCATCACTTGCTCTAAATGTCTTTTCATCTTTATCGGGATATTCCTCCAAAAGTATTTTATTTGCTTTCGCCTTAAGTATTGGAAAATTAATGTACATTTTTTTCGCGTTGGCTTAAGAACCACTTAAAAAGCATTGGTTCTATTTTTGGATATTCAGTGCTGTGTGATGCATTTTTTGTTTTTGACTGATGATAGGTGTTAGACATAGCATTTAAAATTGATTCTCTCTTTGATTTTATATAGGTGATGGCAGATGGTGTCACATTCAAATCTTGGGCTAACAGCTTCCCTCGTACGCCTTTCTTTTTCCTCCGATAAAGTATTTTTCTTACTTTTATTTGACATTTTCGGTACATATTTTTTCTTTTAAGCTAACACAGCCAAAATACGTGCACTCGTATCAAATTTCACAAAGGAAAAATCCGAAAACAACAACATACAACGAAAAACTTACATAAAATGGGGACTGCCCTTTTTATTATACCCTTAACCCATAAAATGGGTAAATAAGGGTATAATGGTTTTGTGCAAAAGTATGTAACAGGCAGAAGGAAGCATCTCCGACCCTATAAAGTATATATATTCTTGATCAGCATCAACACCCGATACGATGTAGCCATGTCCGTCTGTCCGTCTGTCTGTCCGTCTGTCTGTCTGTCTGTCTGTATGAACGCGTGGATCTCAGAGACTACAAGAGCTAGAGACTTCTGATTTTGTATTTAAGTTCTCTTATACCATGAGCAGAACAAGTTTGCTTCAAATTATCGATAACTATTCTGGTTTCCGATATACACATAATATCGAAAACAATAAAATATCGAATTTGGAATATGTAAAAATGAGGGTTGAAGTAATGGGTAACGAACTTTTCTGAAAAATTCGTCCAAATCGGAGAGATCTAATTTTATCGATTGAAGTTAAGTCAGTATACCGAAGTCAATTATAAATTTAATTAACATATTTATTGCAACTGGGTTCAGTGTATCTTCTAGTCGGGCTCTCCCGACTAGAGCCTTCTTACTTGTTTTTTTCTGTCTTTGTGCGGATGGGAGGAGGTCAATAAAATAATGTGTTGAGCGTCATTTGCGAGCTCTGCTTGTATGCGTGAACGTCATAGAAAATCAAAGATAACTCACGAGCAATAGAATTAACTCAGTAGCCGAAGTAGGAAACGAGTGAAACAACAACAATTCTGTACAAAACTTCCCATTACAGCTTTGATTACAAAAAAGCAACTCGTAACACATTACGTGGGGTCTTTTCGAAATGCATCTAGTATCGAATATGGTGTTCGCCGCTGGGGTTTTATGTTTGCTCTCTTAGTAATGCCTAGGCATTTTATTAAAAGCCTACTGTGAGACAACATGAAACTTATATTTTATAAAACCGATTTTATTCGCGATCGCGGTATGGTATCGACATACAAAGGCGACAAAAACCAAGCTTAGACCTGACTTTATGGTATGCAAAAATGTTGGCTCAAACGAATCAGTAGTTTTCAAATGCATAGAACATGGAGTCATGTAAACAACATTTATATATGTACACCAAATTTGGTAGTTCTAACAGTAAGGATGTGCGAAATATGTGGACTTATCGGTTTAGAGTTATCGAATTTATCGATTGACACTTTAATTTACTATCCCATAGATAAAGAGAATTTGAAAGTTTCAAGTCTCTAGCTTGATGGGTGTGGACATTGCACAAAACCAATATACTCTTGACCTTCGGTAACGAGTATAGAAATGACCCAAAATTTGTTGGGTGTGTTGGCAAAACCAATAAGAATGTATGGAGATACAATCTTATTGATGCAACATTCCCGAGTTTCAGTTATATTCTTGCATTCAGCTTGTAGTGAAATACACCTTTTTAGGGCAAACAGAAGGAGTATTAACATATTTTTTTTTTTTTTTAATTGCTGGTCTTATTTATTGAATCTTTTCTAGTGAATTAGAAAACTAGCAATAAGTATACAAATCTTATAAATAAATCTTAGCTAACAGTTCATTTTTGTTTTTGACTGTATTCTGAGTGCGCGTCCCTAAAAAATCATCGCTGGGTTGGTCAGTCGTTACGACGAAGACGGGATCGGCTGTGCAGCCTTGTGAGACCTCTCGCGAGATGATTTGTGTGCGATGAGAGCTTGATAAGATATTTTACTTTTTGTTTCTCTATTTCCTCCTTGACTGTTGAGATGTTTAAGTCTTTATGAATGTTTTCGTTTCGAACATACCACGGTGCCCCGGTAATGGTTCTCAATATTTTTGACTGGGCTCTCTGAACAATGTCAATGCTGCTGTTGCTAGCGTTCCCCCATAACTGGGAACCATAGGTCCAGATTGGTTTTAGAACAGAGTTGTAAAGCAGGACCTTGTAGTCCAACCTAATGGAGGAGCGAGCATTGATGAGCCAGTGGAGGCTATTGGCTTTCAGTTTGAGATGTGTTCTTTTAGCTTCAATGTGTCGCCGCCATGTTAGTCTTCTGTCTAAGTGTACGCCCAGATACGTTACATCGTTTGCTTTTGGAAGTGTGGTGTTGTTTAACGTGAGCGGTGGACAATCTTGCCTGTTAAGGGTGAAAGTTACTTGCTTACATTCTGGTTCGTTTACCTTAATTCGCCAATCTGATAACCATTTTTCCACGTTGACAAGATGAAGGGCTAGTTGCACTGTTGCTTGTAATGGGCGGACCGGCTGAGAATAGCTGTATCATCAGCAAAGGTAGATGTTGTCAATCGGCTGCTTATTGGGATGTCTGCTGTGAAAAGCACGTACAGTGTTGGTCCAAGTACGCTGCCCTGTGGAACACCAGCTTCGATACTGTGTTTGTCAGACATTGCAGTGTTACATCTTATTGCGAACTTCCTGTCGTATAGGTACGACTTAAGCAGCTTATGTGTGTTGTTTGGGAGCATTGCTTTGATCTTATGCATTAGACCTTCCAACCAAACTTTGTCGAATGCCTGAGAAACATCCAGAAATATTGCAGTGCAGTATTCTCTATGTTCGAACGCGCTTCGTATCTCTGATGTTATTCTGTTAACCTGCTCAATTGTTCCGTGCTTTTCACGAAAGCCAAATTGGTGTGACGGGATTATGTTATGAAGATTCAGGAATATTAATAAGCTTATAGGTCTATACGACGTGGGAACTGTGTGATCTTTTCCAGGCTTTGGTATCATAATGATAATTGACTTTTTCCATCTGTCTGGATAGTGGCCAAGTTTGGTGATAGCATTGAAGAGCTGGGCAATTATGCAGATTGCACAGTAAGGAAGCTCAATAATCATCTTTGGGGTTATTTGGTCACCTCCTGGAGATTTTTTTGGGTTCAGTTGCTCTTTAATGATTCTAACGATTTCATTCGGGCGAAACTTGATTGGATCATCTTGAAGCTGAGAGCCGTTTGAAGAAGTCGGTAGTGCAAACGTATTTGTTGCAGGGTTAGGTTGGAACACTTTTTGGAGATGAGTAGCAAATGTGTTAGCTCTTTCTTCATCGCTGCGAGCCCAGCCGCCTGCGAAGTTTCTTATAGGCATTACTGTTTCTGCTGGTGAGCTTAGAGTTGGGTGAGCTCTCCACAATGAGTTTTTCGTACTGGTGGTTGATAATTGCTCGATGTAACGGCGTTGAGCGCGCTCATCCTCGATTTTTAACGCTTTGGTGAGTTTACGTGTGGCGTCTTTTAGTTTTTGCTTTGCCGATGGCGATCTGTTCGATTGCCAATCACGTCGTAAGCGCCGCTTTTCAAGAACGAGCTGTTCAATTTGTAGATTTGTTGTCCTTTGGTTGTGTATTGTTTTTGGTGTTTGAGGCGTAGCGGTGCGAGCTGCGGCGACGAAGACCGTCTCCAGAGTGTTAACAAAACTATCAATGTCAGCTACATCAACGAGACGTGGCTTAAGCTCAATGTGTGAGCTTATATATTTTTTGTATCTGAGCCAGTTAGTTTTATGTGAAGTTGACTTACTGGGTCGATTTATGTATTCAGGGTGTCGTTGCAGATTTATTAGGACTGGGGAGTGATCGGATGATAGATCCGAAAGGCACTCTGCACTTATCAGTCTACGCGAAATGTTTTTGGTAACTGCAAAGTCAATCAAATCGGGTAGTTTTTTGGGATCTGTCGGCCAGTATGTTGGTCTGCCAGGAGAAACGTAGTCGAGCTTGTTGTTAGCTTTTATAATTGCATTGTAGAGCTGCTTTCCTTTTGGATGCTTGGCATTGTAGTCTCCTGCCGCTATAAAGCATTCTCCTAGTGAGTTAAAAACTTCCATAAATTGGTCTTCAGATATGGTATAACGCGGAGGGCAGTATACAGCGGCAAGAGTAAGTTGGTTCCCACTGTTTAAATGTATTTTTAGAGATGTGGCCTGTAGAAAGTTTTCAGCAAACTCTTTATAGTAGTGGTGCTTGAGGCGGCTTCTGATCAAAATACCAGTTCCACCGTGTGCTTTACCCTCGGGATGATTTGTACCATAGAATAACTTATGTTAAAGTTATATTTGTTTGTAAGGTGTGTTTCGGAAAGTAGCATTACGTCGATGTGCTTATCGAGTAGGAATTGAGCTAATTCAAGTTTATGCTGTGAGACGCCATTAGCTTTCCACGTAGATATTCGTATCTCAGCCATTGATTATTTTGACTGTTGTGATACAAGCATTTGTATCAAGAGATTTTGATTACGCATTAGTTCCTGCATAGTTGTTTTCATGAATGACATAAACTCGTTCATGCTCTGCTGCAGGGTACATACGAGTGCTTCGAGGTTACTTTGTTGCTGCTCCTGTGCAGCGTTTGTGCTCACTTGTTTTGGTTGTAAGTACGGTGTGTTTGAGGCAGGAAGAGCCAGTCTGGATCTTAGGGCGCTTGCATAAGTTGCGTTATTGGTTGAGAACTCGGGGCCAAGTGAGGATCTGGCTGCAGATGAAAAGAAGACGTCTGGGTTGTGTTTCGATGGAGTGAAGGTAGTCGGTGCGTGTTGCGAGCGTGCAGTGGTACAGCGCTGATGGATACGATTTTTAAGTTCCTTGTAGACTTGGTAGCCGCTGTAGTTGGCTGTATGCTTGCCTTCGCAGTTGTTGCATAATTTTTTGCTAGAGTCTTCTTTGCTTACTGGGCAACTTGCGGAGGTGTGCAGTTCTTCACAGTATACGCATACCGAGCGCAGTGTACAGTAGGCTTTTGTATGGCCGTACTCTTGGCAGTTCATACATTGTTGCTCTACCAAATTCCAAGTTTTATTTAAGTGATGCGAATCTAATTCTTCTTTTATTGCTTTTCCCATTAAGCTCTATCTGTTCTACTTTTAAATTCAGCATATACATAGGTTTGGAATGTCATTAAAAAAGGTGTGCGCGTTCATTAACCAGCCATTTAATAATCAATATGAGATTGGTGTCTTGTTCTTTAACCTTGCCCTTATTCTGAATTCAATTTCCATTTTATTTAATTGTAAGCTATCCATTTCTTCACCAACTATAACAGTTGTACCGGCATTTTTGCAATTTGTAATTGCACTAGGCTGTTGATCAGATTTTTCTTCCGTACTCTTGTTCGGAATATTTGACTCCTTTGCTTCTGAATCGAAATTCGCAAACGATTGTAGACCATCCATACTCTCCTTTTCGACACTTTCTCCCTGTTCCATGCTCCCATCTGGAACTTTCCATGTTAATTTCATCAACAATAACATCTATTGCTACCAAAAACTTTCGTGAATATACATCCCACAACTTATAGTCATTTCAGTTCGAATTAAACCGCCGCTGAGATAAGACGTCTCCACGCAAACCATATCGAAAACCAATACAGCAGAACTTACAAACAAACTAAAGCACAAAGCATAAATCAAAAACAAGTATAACAACAACACACCGTTTCACTGTGTTCTCCAGTTATGTTGGGGTCTACAGATCCACCTGACAGAGCTAAGCTACAGCTTGAGCCCAAGTGTCTCATCATGAAACGTTATGACGAAAACTCAATTGCTACTATCTCCCCGTATCCTTTAGTGCTTCCGATGAAGACATGATGTAGTCAGTCTAGCTTTGACTCCATATGGATAGAAATTAGGTCAAAGAAAAGAGTGAGAATTATCTCTTCATAAATTCCACCATAAGCTAAATTCACTATGAACTCACTATACTCTGTTCTTAACGTGTCCAATAGTCCAATATTTATAACTTATCTATTTAAAACTATTATACATAGTTCCGACTCACCACTCTGTAAAATAATTAAAAATTACAAGCCACCAAACAAGCAGACAAAACACAATCCGCTCTAGACCTTACTATCAAATACAACAAACAACTAAATATTACCCTAAAACCACCAAACAAATTAAGACACAAATCCCCCCCCCCGTGGTCTCTAAACACAGACGCCATTAATACATCTCTTAGTAAATTCAACAAAAACACAACACCACCAGACATGTTCAAAAAACAGTTTCTTGAATTCAAATCAAAGTATAACAACAGAACAAAATTTATATACACGGATGGCTCCCAAATTGATGGATCCACAGGATATGCTGTAACCTCAGACTCGGAGATTATTCAAATAGGACTGTTACCCACCTACTTAACCGTCTTCTCAGCTAAAATAATCGCTATTCATGAAGCCATTTCAGTTCTGAAAATTGAGCGCGGAAAATTCATAATTTGCTCGGACTCGTTATCATCCCTTAACGTTATTGCTAATGTAAGTAAACTCTCATACTACGCCTCAAAAATTAGAACCCTTCTTATTATTTACCTTGCTTTGGGTCCCCGCCCATACAAACATCAAAAGCAACGAGCTGGCAGACAAAACTGCCAAAGAGTCCAAACTCCACCCACTTACCTACACCCTAAACAATAATTGTTGTGACATAAAAGAGTTTATTAAAACATAGTGTCGCATAGTTAATTTTTTCACAACATGACACAAAGTTGATGGTAAAGTTATTTTGCCATCATGGGCTGGAAATAATCCATTTCCTATTTTAAGAAGCATTTCTGCCAATTCACCAGCTAAGCTATCACCTTTTCAGTGCACTCGCATATTTTTCGTTAATGCAATTTTCTGTGTTTTGGACCACAAAATTGAAGACTTTAAGCACGCATTTATTTCATCTGCTCTTGTTCCTCTGGGGATCACTGGAAGAGTTGGTCGAAAATCACCAGCTCAGAGATCAGTTATGCCACCCATTAAGTATTCACTATCTCGAATGTCTTTCAAAGATCGATCTACAGCTTCAAAAGCACCTTTATTAGCCATAGTACACTCATCCCAAACACTAAGCTTGCAATCATTGAGCACAGTAGCCATATTATATTGCTTAGAAATTGAGCAATGTGGTGCTTCTAAATGAAACAAATTAAATGGAAGCTTTGGAGTAGAATGCGCTGCGCGACCACCATTTCCTAAAGTGGTTGCGATACCAGAAAAAGCAACGGCCAATGCAATTTTTTTACTTTGCCGTACCTTTGCCAATAATAAATCTAAAAGATACGTTTTACCTGTTCCACCAGGTGCATCGAAAATACATAGTGGCGCATAGTTAATTTTGGCTAAGCCAAGACTATGATCCCCTTCACACAGCCAAATCAATGCTCCCCCCTCTTATTAATGTTTCTGTGCAGTTGTTGGTAATTTTTCCCTAATATTTTTACTCTTGAGCGTCAGTTACTTGTTCGTGTGCGACAACAACAACAATTTGACATGTAGGTACTTGAAAGTGCACGACAGAGACAACAATTGATAGTTTGGCCGGAAATCGTAATGATATGGTAAATTTGTATGGTGGCTATGTCGTATAATGCTCCGATCGGGATGAAATCTTTTAGTGAACAAACCCGACATGATCTAAGCAATCTGTGAAAGTTTCATCAGCAGTTTGGCCGGAAATCGTGTTGATATGGTAAATTTATATGGTGGCTATATCGTAGAATGCTCCGATCGGGATGAAATCTTATAGTGAACAAACCCGACATGATCTAAGCAATCTGTGAAAGTTTCATCAAAATTGGTTCAGCAGTTTGGCCGGAAATCGTGTTGAAACAGACAGACGGGCAGACGGACGGACGGACGGACAGACGGAAATCAATTCCTGAGCTCGTCCTGATCATTTTGATATATAGTTAATGGGGTCTCCCATCATTCCGTTAAGACGTTACAGATTCATGACAAAGTCAATATACCCTGTTTCACATGTGAAGGGTATAACAATATTTCCAAACCGACTTGCTAAATTGCTTTTCTGAAACATTTACCTGGTATCAGCAAACTAATTCTCAAGAAAACAATATAAAAGAATACTTAAAGAAAAGGCACCGGTGGCCCACTTCTCGCACAGATGAAGTTGAAATCATACGCCTTCGTTTGGGTCACACTAACGCAATCCACCTACACCTTATGGACAAATCAATCCCGACCACTTGTTCCTTTTGTCACTCCACCACCACTTTATCTCTAGATCATCTTTGAACACCTGCTACGCCATAAGTCCCGTAAATATGGATACATTAAAAAAATAAAAATGAAAAAATGCGCCAAAAACACCCAAGCTTACACACACGTTATATAAATGTCTTATTGTATTTGATATCATACTAAAGATTTTAATGCAGAAAAATTCGCGGGTGCTTTACTTGTTCCCCTTTTCCCCTATCCCCCTTTCAGCGAGTGCGCCTCACCCACATAGCCTGCGTGGGGCAAACCTTAGGAGTATGCTAGCGAACTCTCCATGTCTTTCTCTAGATTCTGTGACGCCTGCCTTTTGGGTATGTCCCACAAGTAGCGACAAGTGGAGTAGAAGTAGTTCAGTGCGCCGCACCAAATGGCCCGCGTGGGGCAAACCTGAGGGGTATGCTAGCGAACTCTCCGAGTCTTACTCTAGATTCTGCGACGCCTGCCTCTTGGGTATGTCCCTTGTATAGCGACAAGTGGGTAATACCCAGGCGTTGCAGCTGTGAGAGATCGGTTGGAGAATGAGCACGCATTCCAAGTCTTACTCTGTGCGTAACAAATCCTCTCACTCGTATCTCTAACACGCGTCCGAGAGCCTCTCAAGGTTAGGCAGTTAGTGCGCAGGCTTCCGGGTCTAACCCTCGGCCTGACCAGCTGGCTGGTTACTCTCACCCTCTCCTTCTAACACAGAACTTCGCCCGACGCCATGGTCGGCGACGAAGAGCCATTCGGGAGAACGATTGGCTAGTTCTCCGAGTATACTAACCAACCTATTCATTCGAGTGTCTCCCAAATCATCGCCAGTGTGTAAGGCATGCTCGCGAACCCCCTGCTATTCCCCCTACGCTATCCTCTATTGCCCTGACTCCTATGTATACTCTGGCACAGCAACGATCCTCTCGAAGGATAATAATAAATAATAATCGACAGATCCTCTCGAAGGATAATAATAAACAAAAAATCTACAGATCCTCTCGAAAGATAATAATAAATAAGAATCAACAGATCCGCTACGGACCCGTGATCACAGTGACGAACACAGATGGAGCTGTTCCTGGACCTGATCCCACCGGACTCGCTGGAAGATCACCACCACGTCCCCGGCACAGCTCACCACAAGGCTCAACAGCCACAACGCACGAGGTCCCCATGGAGCATTAGCAGAGAAAGTCCAGCGCTGGGGAATCACCTTCGATGGAACCTCGGATCCACTGAGCTTCATTGACCGCGTAGAAGAGAGGGCGTAAGCTCACCAGACCGAGACGAATCGATTACCACTGGCCATTTCGGAACTCCTCACTGAGGAAGCTGAGAGTAGGTTCCAGGTCAGCCACATGTATGGTGAGACCTAGACCCGATTAAAGCGAGAATTCCTGGATTTCTACCTGCCACCGAGGTTTTTCGAGAGGTTTGAGGACCAGATCCGCACCCACCTACAGCATAACAGGGAACCCTTCAAACGCAACATGATTGAGCTGCTCCTAATGATGTAGCGTGTTGGGTATACTAGCGAAAGGTAACTTAACCGACTTTATGAGAACCTGCTACCGGAATACCAGCTTTATATTTGGCGTCAGCTAACACAGTTGGCCACGCACTACGAGATGGTTCGCGAGAGGGAAGTGCAACTCAAGCCCCACACAAAGCCTCACGTCACACATAGACCCGCAGCAGCGAGTCCCGATATGCCCACACTGAAGCCATGGCACCATAACCAATTCCGTGACAGTGTCCCAGGGACACCCGGAATAGGCAACGAAACTAGCCCAGACACCCCTATAGATGTCCAGAACGCCTGTTGCCGCCGACAATCGCGACGCTTCAACCGGGATTGTGGGAACTCACAGGTGATCCACTGTTGGCAGTGCGGACGACGAGGAGTCCGGACAAAAGAATGCTGTATACGCTCAACGGGAAACGGTATGCCTCCCTCCTCAAATACGGCCCAGGGGGAGCAAAGTTCAGCCAACAGAAGTGAACGACTAGAGGACGCGAGGACAGTAGCCCGAAAAAGTATAGAAGGGAAACCTTTTCTGGCTACTATCGAAACTTGAGCCACGAGGAGTTTCGTCAGCAAAACGGTCGGGAAGCAATTGTCCATCACTGGACAACAAAAATTGCAAGTGATAGTAAGGATGACGGATGGGTAACACACCACTATCACCAAGGCATGCACCGCGGCCATACAGCTTGGAGAACAATACAACTGTTTGCCCTTACTACGAACTGATCTTGGGGATCGACTTCCTCTGTGCCGTAGAAGCCACCTTGTCCTTCGAAGCCATGGAGTTACAGCTAACACCTGGATTGTTCCAGAGCCTGAACGGTCGACGGAAGGCACGAACGATCGGATAAAATCTGGAGCCACCTATCCCAGCCCCAAGGGCCCCAAGAGAAGAAGATCCAAGCACTTTGGAGACACCCGATGTCTGCAGTCGCGGGGTGACCTCTAGGGCACCGAAGGAGTTGCACTGGGAGAAAGGTAACAAATGCAGAGCAGCCGATATACGAACAAACGAAAGGACCATCCAGGCTACACCAACCGATCCCGGCGAAGACGCGAGGATGAGCGATACCGACGAGGAAGGAATCCGACGCAAAGAAGGCCACTTGAGCTGCCATACCACATGAACGTGCTCCTTCCCCTTTGGGGAACAGAAGAATACATCGAAGCCGGCCAAAATTTACCGGATCCAGCAAAGGCGGAAGACGATCCTGAACTAGCTTTGTTATATGGCTTGAAGGGCGTATCACATCAAACAGAGATAGTATCCGAAGAATCCAGCTATGCAGAAGGTGATCTACGAGCAGGGACATCCGCTTGTGTATTGACAGCTGAATGCACATTCCATGCCAGATGCGTGCCCGCTGCCGAGGATACATCACATTTTGGGGAGACTCGAAATGCGAATTACATCAAAACGTTGGACCTGAAGAGTAGATACTGGCAAATTCCCATGGCATTCACTGTACTGGGACGAGGCCTGTTCCACTGGAAAGTTATGCCTTTCGGCTTACATTCTGCGTTGGCACTTGATGGAGTCATAGGTCCCGCTATGGAACCTTATGCCTTCGCCTACCTCGATGACATCATCGTCACCGGTGCAGACATAGATGACCACCTGAGGAATCTCCAAGAAGTACTTCGCTGCCTGCGCGAAGCAAATCTTCGCTTGAAGAAGGCCAAGTGAAAATTTTTCTTCGAAGTAATGCATATCTAGGCCATGTCATCAGCGAGCAAGGCATTCGACAGCTCACCCCACCAACAAACATACGCGAGCTGCGCCGTTGCCTGAGAATAGCATCATGGTAGAGGAGATTTGTGGTGAACTTCGCGGAGGTAGTGCAGCCGTTGTCTCTACTACTCCGAAAGAGTGAACGTTGGGAACGAACCGGACGATCAAGACCATGCCGGCTCAATGCGTCGAAGAACACCAGAGCACGTGGAATGAGTTGCTCCTGGAAATCTTGTTAGCCATCAATACCAGCGTTTCCGACACGACAGGATTCAGCCCCGCATTTTTGGTTCAAGGACGTGAGCCCCGTCTACCGATCGCGTTATATTACGAAGTTACGCCGGTAAGTGGACGATTGGAGACGAATCCTTAGACCCGAGACACAGACCTGAAAAAAAACTTCGAGGTCGTGAAGCAAAACGTGCAGAGAGCATCACAGCACCAAGCAGAGCAGTGCATCCTCCGCCGCCGAGACTGGGTACGCAAGTGCTGGTCAAGCATCATGTTCTGAGTAACGCAGCTGAGGGATTTGCAACGAAACTGTCACCAAAGTTCGATGGGCCATACGAACTAAAGAAGTTTGTATCCCCAAATGTCGTACGCCTACAGCTTGTGGAGACACAGAATCGTCGAATGGCTTGTCTGGCAGACAGGAATGGCTAGTCTGGCAGACTTGAAGCCGTTTCACTCCGACCTCGACAAGGATTCCCCGAATGTCATCCAGACCCAAGAACCGAGTCAACCTTTCCTCATCCCTGTGTCAAGTCCATCAGACCCTTTTACAAACCGCACTGTAGGTAGGGTTATGCAAATGAAAATTACGACTCCATTATGTTGCAGCGAGAAGATGTCTGAAGCAGAAGGTAAAGTAATTTTATTAGGTTAGGTTAGGTTAAGTTAGAGCGGTAGGGAGAGGTTCGAAGAACCCCCCACTCACATAGGCCATGTATCGGCCCGTTGTAGTTCCGCGTTTTGGACCTTATCCAAAAACCATCTTCCCAGACACAGAGTGTGTCACACCACTTTCGAGGGCGTGGTCCCAGCCCGAGGCTTGAATAAAAGACAGGATATTTTTCGGGTTAATATCCGCCAGTTGAGTGAGGTCCAATAAGAAAAAAGAACCAAGATAGCGATTTATATTTTTGCAGAGTGCCTGACAGTCACAGAAAAGGTGGGAAACAGTTTCCTCCTCCTCCTCGTCCCGACAGCTTCTGCAGAAATCGTTGAAAGGGGCTAGAAGTCTCGCTGCGTGAGTCCCCACTAGCCAGTGTCCCGTAATGGTCCCTTCGCTGTAGCCCATGAGGACAGGGTTCGAAGTGCAGTGGTCATAAGCTCGCACAAACTTTGGTGGAATTTACCTGAGAAGGCTATTGCAACGTCGTCCGCATAAGCGATAACTTGACAGCCCCCTCCCTCTATGGAGCGCAGCAAGCTGTTAACAGCCACATTCCAGAGGAGAGGGGAGAGAACACCTCCTTGCGGGGTACCTCTATTGACCGATCTGGAAATGGACGCAGACCCAAGGGTGGCCCTGACGATCCTGCATATGAGCAGCTGATCAATCGGATCCACAATCCGGTGCCCAACTCTCAGCTCCGACAATGCCTCGGTAATCGCTCGCGGTGCGACGTTATTGAAAGCGCCTTCGATGTCTAGAAAGGCTATAAGGCAGTACTCCTTGTGGTGTAGTGCCGTTTCCACTGTAGAGATGACAGCATGAAGCGCTGTCTCAGTAGATTTTCCTTTTTGATAAGCATGTTGTGCTTGGGAGAAGTGATCAGTCTTGATCGAGTCTCTGATATGTAGGCCCAGTATCATTTCTATTGTCTTGAGTAGAAAGGACGTTAGGCTTATGGGACGAAAGTCTTTGGGGTCGTGTGTTAGGCTTTGCCAGCCTTAGGGATGAAGACGACTTTAGATTCAAGCCATGGCTTGGTGATCAAACCTGTCGTTAAGATATCTGAGAAGATTTTCTGGAGCCAGTTTATAGCAGTATCCCCTGAATACTGCAGTTGGGCAGGGATAATTCCGTCGGGCCCAGGGGATTTAAAGAGCGAGAAACTTTGAATGGCCCATGAGACGATATCTTTAGAGAAAAGGTCAGTGGAGTCATACTCGTGACATTCTCTGTAGATAGGGAGTCGTAATCCTGCGACTGAGCAACCAGGAAAGTGGGTTTCAACCAAAAGTTCCAGAGACTCTAGACTGGTCGTTGTCCACGAGTCATCGGGTTTTTTGAGGAAGCCCACGGTGGCTCGTGTGCTGGAGAGAACTTTCCTGAGCCTCGCGGCTTCTGTAGTGTTCTCGATTGTTGAGCAGAAATTCCGCCAAGTGGAGCGCTTAGCTTGTCTAAGTTTCTTTTAATATGAGGTCAGGTTGGCTTTATAGAGACTCCATGATTGGGCGTCCCCCCTGAACCTTGCTTTGTTAAAGAGCTTTCGCGAAGTTTTGCAAAGCTCATCTAGTTGTGGGGACCACCACGGTGGTTTGTTTTTCCCTCTTGGCTTGCTCTGGGGTCATGCCTTGTTTAGGGTGGACGTGCATGCCTCCGTGAGCTTGTTGGTGAGTAACTCAGTATACTCGGGTGAAGGCAGCCCCACGGGGGATGCTCTGGGACAAGTCTTGCTAAAGATTCTTTGAAAATGGTCCAGTTCATGCGTTTAACGTTTCTGCACCATTTAGGCTAGAGTATATCGAGAGAGAAAACTATATCGATATATCTATGATCAGAAAAAGAATGCTCGTCAAGCACTCTCCATCTTATGAGGCTTTGGTGGAGGGAGGCTGTGGCTAGCGTTATGTCTAAGACCTCTTCCCTATTTCTTGTCATAAAAGTCGGGTCGGTACCAATATTGCAAATGTGCAAATTGGTTGAGAGGATATAGTTAAAGAGTAACTCACCCCGTTCATTTATGTCAGTGCAACCCCACTGATGGTGATGAGCGTTGGCGTCGCATCCTATAATGAGCTCAGTGTTTGTAGCTTTGCAGTCAGCGACTAGCGCACGTAGCAGTTGATGTGGAAGTGGCCCCTGATGGTCATGGGCCATGTAAGTTGAGCTGAGCCAGACATGTCCCGACTTCAGCTCAAGACACGCAGCAGTGGTGTCGCCATAACTGAAATTAGGGAGAAGAAAAATGTCTAGGTGTTTTCTAGCAAGTATGCAGGTGCGGACTTTACCTTCATTGCGGGCTACAAGTATTTTGTAGTGCTAAGTCTCCAGTCCAGAAACCTTGCAACCACAGACCCAAGGATCCTGAATGAGGACAATGTCTGCTCCGCATTGACTGATTCCTCATTTATGATGAGGATCACCTATCGGCGGTTGCCTTCCGGCTCCTGGACTTTGGCGATCCTCCAATCTTGAGTAACCAAGTCGGGGTTACTGAGCTGCAATAGTGTTAGGATCCTCGGGCTTGGTGGAACCCCAGACTCTAGCTCGGGGTCTGCTGGGCACGTCTTTCCAGTCGACCGCCTCTAGCTATGCGCCGGGATAGACTTCTTCCAATCGACCATTAGCTTTTTTGTACAATGCTGCGGTTTCTTCGTACTCGCAGGCAATTTCTTTAATGTTGCCGGCATCTGAGCAACAGGGTGACGGTCCGCCAGACAGCTCCATCAGGTCGACAACCTTGTCTTGGAGCTCGTTCTCGATGGCCCTCCAACTGTTCCACTAGATATGGCCCTCTTTGTGGTCCTTGTCGAGGAAACCAATGAGGAACTTCTCCTTTGCGGCTTCGGCGAAGGACCGCGTGAGCAGCTGGGGCTGCGGGGGTGGCCTGATCCGCTTCGCTAGCGGGGCCCTCTCCTCGACGGAACGTTGGCGCTACTGTTTGGCTTTAACAGAAGTGGCCGGGATCGCCGGCTAAAAATTCGGAGAGATTTTTTTAGGTTGACACCGTCGGGGGATGAGGGCTGAGCGGTCAGGCTTTCTTGTAGAATCTCCGCCGCGCGCCGCCGGTCCTGAATGGACGGTTTTTTTGCCACTGTGGTAGCGGGCCCCAAGGCAGTTGCCTGCGTCACGGACCGGGAAGCTGGTGTTGCAGACTTATGCTGCAACCTCCGAGCTCCAGGAGCCGCTCCAGGACGACGTCCGGGGTGTGAGGACAAACGGCTTGTTCGCCCTGCACCAGTGCCGCTGGCATTGCGAGCACCTGCTGGCGTACCAGACGTCGGAAAGGGGGTGCTACCACTAATAGAGGGATTGGCGTTTCCCACCGGTTTTTTAAGTGATCCGGACACTGGAATTTTGTTTATTTTAATTTTGTAGACGGGAATGGAAAGTCACCCGCAACATAGCCCGTGTGCCGCGGGAAGCCTATTTAAACTGGAGGTCGGCAGGTATCCAGAGTTCGCAAAGTAACGACCGAGCACCCTCTCGGCCACGAGTCCCTCGGCACAATGCTGTTCCACCTTGGACTGGGGTAATTTTATAGAGCTTTCTTCTCTCGCCCGACTACCATTCGTCAGCACCCTTGGCAGAGACATGACCTTACCAAGAGCCTGCTTCCAGCCGCCCTTGCGTGTTGAGTACAGTCGCACTTCCAGTTGTGAGCAGCAAGGACGGCACGCCTTGCACGGTCGCGCATTCAAATTCGCGGAATGAATGCGTTACCCTGCAGCGCGCGTTTTTCGCCTTGTTGCTCCAATTGGCTGACGGCCAAGTTGTTTTATTAGCCGAAGTACAAATCTCAGTCTGGCCCATTCTAGCGTTCAATAAATAATATATATCTAGCTGAGACGCGTTAGCTATTATGGAGGCAAGTTTCTATTACCGATGGACCAAGGGGTTGCGCGGCCGAAAATACAGGGATGACGGGGATGATGTACATTCGTATGGTTTCCGCTGACTCTGCTGCTCCTTACGAATCGGGGATCAGTTCGCCGATTTGTTGGAATGCGAAGAAGGGGGCGATTAATACCGTCAGCGCGGTACCAAACCGATTGAGTGATCGGGGAATGGCGAGGGAAGACTCAGTTTTATGCCCTTCGCCGCTCTCAAATATTTGACCTCTGCGAAATCAAGTCGTAGCGTCCACGTCCACGCTTTTGCTACTCTACTGGGCAACTGAACCGCCGATCTCGCGCTGGCCCTGAGCTTGCCCTTCGTCGCTTGTGGATCGCGACATTTGAGACTGATTGCCCTTCTTCTCTTATGCTAGCTTCCCCTTGTTCTAACGTATCTTTTTAAAGCTAATAATGTTTCGGACTAGTGTTATAATTGTAGCTTATGTTAATTTGTAAATGATAAAGCTCTCGAGACCATGATTTGTTTATATTATAATGTAAATGTGTTATTAGTCTACAAATGTAAATTATTAATGATAAAATAATGTAAATGTGGGGAAGGCCTGTGGACAGCCTACCTCACAACCCTTACCCCCCCCCCCCCCCTTTCTTAGAAACTGTGACGTTCCCTTCGGGGTGTTTGGTCACGTTGTAGACGGTTGCCCCACAAGGAACCATCCGCGTCGGTCGTTCCTCCTGTGTCGTTCCAGCTCGCGCTTGATTTCCGGACTGACGGTTGCTGTTAATATGTTTTCGTTTGGCAACACCACCCACGAATCTGGGATGGGTCACACCCTTTGGGGGTTCGGTCCTGTCCTTTTCTTCGTTGCTCGAATCAGGTTTTGGTGCCACTTGCTCGTATTCTTCTCAGCTTCCTTCTTCGATAGCCTGTATTTTTGCTGGTGAGGCCGGCTCTTCTACGTACGGCGACTGGGCCTTTGCGTCTGCTGCTGTGATGATGAACGTTGTGGTTTTCGTCATCTTCAGGACGACCGCGCAGTCTAGCTTGTATGCTAATGCCTCTTCGTGCGTGTATATGGTGTGAAAATGTGGTGGGCGAGTCTTTCCTTTCGTTCTGCGAGTCTTTCGGGTGACCCCGACGTGGGTCTCGTGATGCTGGTATGTGCTCGGGTCGTCGTCTTCGGCTGCGCTGCCCTCTTCATCCTCCTCCGCACGGACGTTGTGTCCGTGGCATCCGTTTTGGCTTCTCGCCCGGCTGTGGTGTTCGATTCCTCATCGGTAACGTCTTCCACGCGGAAGTGCTGTCCATTGGTTGACGTTTCGTCGTCGGTCCTATTTGACTCCTCCTCGCTCTTTCCGTCGCTATCCGTACGTGACCGTTGTCCGTAGACACCCGTTTCGTCGACTCCTCCGACTCTTCGTCGCACTGTCAGTCACTGTCACAGTCTGACGTCATCCATCTCTATCTGAAATGTTGGTGAACTTGCTTCAGATTTTGTATGTTAGAGCTAGACTGGGAGTAAGCGTTGGGATTTTTTTTTTTTTTTTTTTTTTAGAGTGGGAAAAAAATTACGATTAAAAAACACGTTTTTGCGATTATAGATGCCCCTTGCTCAGTTGCATGAGTAGTCAATTCAACGGTGCAGCCGTTAGTGCCAATTAACGTTGAAGATCGGCCAGGTCCAGTAACAATGGCTTTTCAATCACTAGATGAATACGATCAAGCTGATCAATCTATAACGCCTGAGAGGCAATATACAACCTTATGCTCCTCCGTGATCAACAAGCCGGCTCCTATCGTACCCTTCTACCAGACAGAAGAAAAGCTTTGCTTCGACGAATGCCCGGCCACACATGCTCGCGCCTACGATCAGCAGACTGCCTCACCTTTTCCAGATAGAGCACGTTCCCCAGCCCCAGGACCGCCACCCAATCCCCTCTCGTCCATTCGGGCACCACGCATGAAGGAGCCAGATTCTGCCCTTCCCTCAGTCGGAGGGCCACCTCGTTTGCTGGCGGGCTCTATAACCACGGGGCAGAGCTATCAGAGTCAGTTGGTCGCGCACCAGGAGCTTAGCTCGCAATCTGCCAACCAGGGCAGGATTGGCAATATTAATGTGCAACAACGGGAGCAATCACTGCAACTTCAGCAACAATCCCAGATTCAAAGCCAGACTAAAACGCAGATTGGCAACACACAAATCGCACACAGGCGCCAGGTAACCGAGGAATACGATCAGACCCAGAGTGCAAAGACCATCGAGATTCGCTTGGGCTCACAATCTCAGTCTCGACCCAAGTCTCAATCGCAATCGCAGATCAATATATTGGAGTCAATAGAGCGCCGTCAATCGTATGGCCGCACAGGCTTTCTTGCCAATCAAGCTCGACGTTTGTCTGGCCTGGAACAGGAAATCAGTGGCATGACTAGTCAATCGCAGTTCATCAGTGACAGGGTTCCAATATTAGGTGTGAACACCTTTCCACAGCTCCGATCACCCACATTCGAAGGCAAGTTTCCAGTCAACACTTCCACCGCTGAAACCGTCACACCAAATCATGCTCCATCAGGGCTGCCAACGGCTTCTAATAAGCAGAGAGGACCTCCACCTGGATTTTTGCAGCAGCAGCAGTTGAAGCAACAGCAGTGCAAACAACAACATAAGTCCGACTTTAAGACAGAATCTTCGGAGTTATTTGAATCTCAGCAGGAGCAGTGCTCTCATGCCAACGCCACATTGCTAGCATCAGCACCTGCAATAACTTCTGCATCTTCATCAGCATCAAAGCCGGCCCAAGCAAATCTAACCAATGCTTCTGCTATTACTACCACAACTAATAATCAAGCCTGCAGCGCCTTCAGGGTCGAAGGAGCATCTATTGGCGTCTCGAATTCCAACAATAACATTTCAGCTGCGCTGGTCAATTTGCCAATAAAAAATTGTCAACAACCAAATGCTTCTATTGTAGCTTCAACGGCGGCTGAGGCGATTTCCATGCCCACTGCGCCTGCAATTTTACCGCCAGATCAAAGTAACTTAAATGCAAATGTTGATGGTTCCACAGGTGCTGGATTCAAGGGCGGCGCATTTGGAGCCACATCGGCTCCGAAACGTGGACGCGGTATTCTTAACAAGGCCGCCGGTCCAGGCGTGCGCATCCCATTGTGCAACAGCTGTACTGTGCAGATCAGGTGATGAATCAATTATAATCTAAAGTTCCGTTTACCCCTTGCTGCGAGTTGTTATTTGTTGTTGATTTTTTAATCTAGCTATAGATTGCATTGTTTAGAATATTATAGACCTTTCTCATGCAAATAACTCGTAAGCTTTATAAACTCGATATAGGCACTCTAAAAATAATAATGTACTACTAATGTGTGCTTGTGAATTGTTTGTAAATTTAAAACTTGCATATGGCTTTAATTATTTTATTAATTAATTAATTATTTTATATGAGAATATATTATACATTATTTAACTAAAAGTTACCTTACCTATTTGTATTGTGTTATCTCACCTTTTAACTATTGCTTGTTGTTTTCGTTATTGTTTGCTTTTGTTACAGTGCCCTCCTCCTATGCCCCTTTTGCCAAGCCCAATAACTTGCATGCTAATACAAATGTCACAATGCCACGACTCCAGCAATCAGCTGATAACACGCCTTCGCAAAAGTTAAATGCAGGTACAGACGTTGTTAAGGATATTGATGCTACAGCTTTGCTGGCCCATTCCATTAGCAATTTCAATATAGGGAAGCAAAGAAATGCGTTTTTGCAAGCGTCCTGTAAGATAATATCGAACATGCTGGAGGCTCGCCTGACAAACGGAAGTCCTCCGCCGGCTCACTCCAATAGCATCTTCATCCAGCCCAGCAATAGCGTTCTTAATGTATGCAAGAGTCAGATGATTGTACGTAAGCGCTTAGATCTTGACGATTTTAGGGAAATGGATCCTACGCAGCCTGTGGTTTCCGAAACTGTTGAGCCGTCATCACACCAAAAGTCGGCAGTGCATGCACTGGGAAATCAAATAGCGGAGCCACAAGTGGGGCGTATGGAGAAGACACTGCTTGTCCAACACCCCATGGTCAAAACTCATGACATGCTTGGTATTCCCAAGACGACGAGTACAACTCCGGTGCAACAAACACCCGAGCCGGTGGCCTTCAGGAACAATTTACAGCGGGCAACAAATGCCGCCGATCGTCGTTCTTACATAGAGCCCAAGTTAAACTCTTCATATAACAACGATACCAACGAAATCGAAAAAACCAACAGTAACAATTGTCAGCTAAATGCGACGAACTTAAGCGTTTGCGTGAGTGCTTTGGATTATTCAATGAGGCCTATGTCTAAAGAGAATGAAAAAGCTGTAAGTTAGTTGTTAAAAAACGGTAAGCGTCCGGTGTGCTGTCATTGCAACAAGGAGATAACCTCGTAAGTAGCTGCCTGTGCCTACGCCCTCCCGCACATGTTCCAATCTTCCTAAACTCTTTCCATCATATTCTCTCTTTTCTTAAACGTTATAAATAATAAACCTTTAATTTTTCAGGGGACCCTTTATCACGGCTCTGGGTCGCATCTGGTGTCCGGATCACTTTATTTGCGTGAACGGCAGCTGCCGCCGTCCACTGCAGGACATTGGCTTTGTTGAAGAGAAGGGAGATCTCTACTGCGAGTACTGTTTTGAAAAATTTTTGGCACCATCATGCAGCAAGTGCGCCAGAAAGATCAAGGTGATTACTTACAAAATATTGAAATGAATTTTATCTTTTACGGCAACTTTATTAATCCGGTTTCAGGGGGATTGCCTAAACGCCATTGGAAAGCACTTTCATCCCGAATGCTTTACCTGTGGGCAGTGCGGCAAGATATTTGGCAACACTCCCTTTTTCTTGGAAGATGGCAATGCGTAGTGCGAGGCAGATTGGAATGAGCTTTTGATCACCAAGTGCTTCGCTTGCGGCTTTCCCGTTGAAGCCGGCGACAGATGGGTGGAGGCACTCAGCCACAACTACCATATCCAATGTTTTAACTGCACTGTCAGTAGTTACAACCACATATTCATTCTGTACCTCAACATTAATTTTCTCAACATTAATCCTTTTACAGTTTTGCAAGCAAAACCTCGAGGGTCAGAGCTTTTACAACAAAGGTGGACGTCCCTTTTGCAAGAACCATGCGCGTTAAAGATGCTGGTTTAACTTTGCTCCACTATGGACTTCAGGAATAACGTTCGCTTATCAGTTAAATTAACAGCAAGAACAATTGAAAAAATTAAGTAAAGGAATATAGCGCGAATTAGTTCCTAACAATGAGTAGATCGCAAAGCTTAATATTGCAATTATCTATTTAAATGAAGCCTTGTTACTAAGATAATATTTATTTGTTTTTTTTTCTATTTTATATACTCTGTTGCCACTGGTAGATGAGTATATCGGTTTTGTGCATTGTCCGTCATTCCGTCAGTCCGTGTGTATGTCGGTGTAAAAAAAATATGTTTACATCCTTGAAGGTAGATGTGGTGCAAAAACTTTTTCTATGTGTCCGTCAGATTAAGTGTTAGGAGTCCATATAATTGGTGGGTAGATAGCTGGTGAAGTTCATTAAAAGATATGCATTTGAAATTGTCTGGCCACGCCAATACACTCCCACAGCCATTCTGTCGAGAAATTCATGCACATATCTCTTACAATTTAAAAGTTTTCTATTATTATTATTAATTTTTTGTCATTATTATTATTCACAAAATTTAGCCATTGTCAAAACATGACAGATTCTAAATAAAGAAAGTTTAACCAAAAAAATTATTATTATTAATTTTTTTGGCAATGCACTAATTACCGTGTCCAGCAAGCCTACCGATAAAAATGTATGCATCTGCACTTCAAATTGACTTCGCAATGTGGTATGTGGGTCTGGCACCTACTAGAAACCTCGAGACCTGTGTCCACTTAAGAAAAGCTTTCTCATTACTTCGAAATGGGGCCCCATTAATAACAAGTAAAAATTTCAATTGCCTAAAAAATAGTAAATGAGGATCAGAAAACATTTCTGAAGGTAGTGTGCCCTCCTTTATCACCTTATGCAACCTATTACCTGCCGGTATTTAACTGGCATAGGAGTATTGCGCAGTCGGTTGCGTCCGACTGCAACGTTCTCATTTGTTTTTTTTTTTAAATATTATGCTGTTATTTTAATTTTAAACAAATAAAAGAAAATGAAGAAACTACAAACACACGACAAGAAACCAAACTGTAAACGACACGAAATCAAACTAGACAACCAACTCAAACACAAGCAGAGCTTTATGTGGATCTGTCTGTTTTTCGCAATCTTAATGTAAACGACAACAACACACACACTTATTACCCTTGTTATGTGTATTACAAAAATTAATAACTTGAAGTTTGTAAACAATACCCGTTATAAAAAATCCAACCTTCAGAGAAATATTTTCACTTAAAATATAAAAAAACGCTGGTAAAGTAAATTTATTTAAGTTTATATAAAAAGCATTGCGAAATTCATTGTAAGCAACCAATTTTAATTATAATGCTTTATTTATTAACGTTGCATATAGAATTATCAAAAACAGTAAATTTTTGTATAAATCAGCATTGCAATAAATTTCTAAATATTTTCGCGTTTTAAATTATTGTATTTCATATGTTTTTTTTGCAAAATATGTAGGTATAATAGGAGAATAGGTATAAGCAATAATCAATGATTTACATCTTATGTAGACAAATTAACTTAAAGTCTATTGCATTTTAAAGGTGGTCGATTAAGTACACGCAGAACTTCCGCTAAAAGAAGTACGCCGGGAGCAATGCGTCGTACATTTCTTGGGCCTTGTATGTTGCCATCTAGCAAGGAGACATAGAGCATGTAAGGCAGTTTTATTAGCCGAGTCTGGCCAATGCTCGCGTACAAGAAATAATTTATTTATTACTGAGACGCGTTAGCTATTTAGAGGCAAGTTTGCGTTACCGATATACCTCGTTTCGTCTCGCGTGGCAATATAAAACACGTGAAAAGGGTCTGGGTTATGTCAATTCACTTTTATTCGATTCTGCTTGTACTTACTTATTCCGCGTTCTACGCCTTATAAATTAATGTTGATGACTACTGTACGCTTCTTTACAATGTTTGTACTAATAATTCCTTTTCTTCGTCTTACGCTTATCGTCTTAACTTAAACACGTCCGCACTCTTGTTGCTCTACTGGGCAATTGATTCGCCGGTCTCGCGCTCGGCCTGAGCTTGCCTTCATCGCTGCCTTGGTCGCTTGTGGATCGCGACATTTGAGGTTGTGGGTCGTGAGAATGCGGCTGTTCGGCCCTTCTGCTCTCTTACGCTAGCCTGCCCTTGTTCTCTTATGCTAGCTCGCCTTTTCTCTCTTGCTTATCTTCTGATCGTAGATTATGTTACGTGCTAGTGTTATAATTGTATTTTATGTTTATGTGCAAATAATAGAGTCTCCTAGACTATGGTTCATTATGAATGAAACATAATTATAATAATATAAATGTGGGGGAGGCCGGTGGACAGCCTACCTCACACACACCCCCCCCCCCCCCTTTCTTCGAGACTGTGACCCTGCCTTCGGGGTGTCTGGTCACATTGTAGACGGTTGCCCCTGCTACCACCGTTGTCCTCTCGCGTCTTTCCGTCCTAGGCTTCTTTCCCAGCCATTTTTCTATCTTCCGTATCGCTACTGGTGACATCACTTCGCCCTTTGGTAGCACGTTCCACGAGCATGGGGTTTGTGCCTGGGTTCGTTGTGTGGTTCCCGTTGCCCGTTCTTCCCTGATCGACTGGACGTTGTCATCGAACTACGGCCTTTCACGTTTCGTGATTGTTACACCGCCTGATTGGTGTTGGGTAACTTCGAAACAGTCGTCGTACGTTGTCACCTCGAACCATCTGCGTCGGTTGCTCCACTTATTTCTTTCCAGCGCGCGCTTGATAGCTGGAATGTCGGTTGCTGTTAATATGTTCTCGTTTGGCAGCACCACCCTTGAATCTGGGATGTCCCAGCGGATGACGGGACACATCCTTTGGTGGTTTGGATTCCAGCTGCAGGACGGTATGTTGTCTGTACCTAGTTGGTCTTCCAGTCCTTCTTCCCATCCGAATATTCCTTCGAATTTTTCTTCCTTCTCGTTCCGTGTGTGTTTGGCGTTTCGGGTTTCGCTCCTGTTCTTGTCGCCGTCGCTTGTATCCGGAGTTGGTGCTCTTTGGTGTGCTACTTGTTCGTCTTGTAATCTTCCTTCCTCTACATGTAGTTTGACAGGTGAGGGTGGCTCTTCCACATATGGTGACGGTGCCTTAGCGTCTGGTGCCGTGATGATTATTGTCGTTGTTTTTGTTATTTTGAGGACGACTGCGCTTTCCAGTCTGTATGCCAATCCCTCTTCGTGAGTGTACATCGTGTGCAAATATGTGGGAGGCGAGTTTTCCCTCTCGTGCTGTGCGTATCTCGGGTGACCCTGACGTGGGTCTCGTGAGCGCTGGTGTGCGCTTGGATTGTCGTCTTCGGCTGCGTAATCCTTTTCCGAATCCTCGTCGGTGATGTCTTCCACATGGACGTGCTGTCCATGGGTTGACTCATCCTCGCCTCTTTCCTCGTTATCCGTACGTGACCGCTGTCCGTAGGCACCCGTTTCGTCAGCTCCTTCAACCGTCGTGTCAGACTCTTCGTCGCCGGTACTAATCGGCTCCTCCTCGCTTCTTCCGTCGCTATCCGTGCGTGACCGTTATCCGCAGGCACCCGTTTCGTCGGCATGTTCGACCGTCGTGTCCGACTCTTCATCGTCCCGAGTATATGTGTCCTCGCCGCTGCTAATTAGAATGACGTCATCCATCTCTATCTGAAATGCTGTTGAACTTGTTACAATTTGTTTTGTATTCTAAAGTTAGATTGGGTGTTAGTGAAAGGATTTTTTTTTTTTTTTTAAGTGGGGAAAAAAAATTGACGATTAAAAAAACCCGTTTCGGCAGTTTTAGATGCGTTTACGTTGACGAGTGGCTTTCGTCTGGTTCGTCCTCATGTTGTTGGCTTTTTCATGATCGTCGTTTTCTTGGTGAAACGGCTTCAGTTGCGAAATGCTGGCAGTCCGTCTCTTGCGTTCTCCGGGTTTTACCAGACGTACTACGTTTGGCGACACGAACTTTTCCATGTGGAAGGGTCCGTCGTATTTCGCAGCCAGTTTCGCAGCGAACCGATCACTAGCTTTAGATAACTGGTGTGTTCTCCGTAGAACTAATTCATTATGGAGGGGCCGCCATTCTCTCCGTTTCTGGTTGTGATTCCTGACCTGGTCTTGCGAAGCTCGTTGCTGATAACTTCGCGCTATGTCGAACACCTCTTTCAACCTGTTTGCCTTTTCCTCTGGCGTTTGCGGTGTGCTTCCCGTGCTTGGTGTCTTCTCCTCATACATTGTGGCTGGCAGAAAAGGTTCCCTTCCTTGCATCAAGAATGCAGGGGAAAATCTTGTCGAATCCGCGATACTCGAGTTGAAAGCCAGCGAGATTTCGGGAATCAACTGGTCCCACGAACTTTGATTTCCAAAAATGTATTGGGCAATCATCGTCTTCACTGTCCTTATGGTCCTTTCAGTTGGGTTTTCCTGTAGGCAGCATGGGGCGGTGTATTCAATCTACACGCCCAACGAATTCAAAAACTCTTTAAAGTTCCGACTTGTGAACTGCACTCCATTGTCGCAGACGAATCACTACTCCGAACCGGCATAAAATGCGCTCGCGAAAGGCTTTTTGTAACGTGGTCGCTGTCGCTCGCTTCAGGGGAACCAACTCCACCCACTTCGTAAACGCGTCGTGGAACACCAACAGCTTTGTATTACTTTGCTAAGATCGCGACAGGGGCCTACGAAAGCTGCGCACAGAATCGCCATTGGTTCTGCCACCTGGCGGGTTGGCATGTAACCTGCTGGTTTCACCGTCTTGAATTTTTGACATGTTTAACAACATTTGACGTACCTGGCTGGGAAAGCCTCATGATCGTCTTGCGGATTTATAGCCAAGCCATATCAAAACAACTCATGTTAGATAAAGTATTTCTTAGAAGCAGCAACAACAATATGACACCACCCAGAATCAACAAATGCAAATTTGTATGCCCACAAACGGCAACACAAGAAAATACTACTACGAACAAGCTAAAGATGTTCTGTTATTAAACTGTTTTCCTTCCTTTTTAAATTGTTTGCTAAGCGCCAACTTATGCTAGTCAAAATATGAAATAAATATAAGTATAATATTCAACTTCATATCCACAACAGCACTTAAATTATATTAGGGTATCCAACATTCATTATTATTCAGTACATTCTCTTGTTATAGAAGTTCGCTATGTTAGTGTGTGCGTGTGTGTGTAATTGCAATAGAAGCAAAACAGAATTGCTCATAACCGTTGGGCACGCATCAAGTAACTGCTTTTTAATTTGGATACGCAGATATCTTTTTTTTTGGTTCCTCCCTTTTTATACTCGATACCGAAGGTAAAGAGTATATTGGGTTTGTGCAATGTCCGTCATGGTGTCCGTCCGTCCGTCTGTCCGTCTGTATGTTCGCAACTTTTTTCCACACCCTTCAAGCTAGAGACTTGAAACTTTCCAATTCTCTTTATCTATGGGATAGTAAATTAAAGTGTCAAGATGGGGGTTCTACGATAACTGGGGGGCTGGCAAATCGATAAATTCGATAACTCAAAACCGATAAATCCTCATATTTCGCACATCCTTACAGCTAGAACTACCAAATTTGGTGGGCAGATAGCTACTAGCAACCCCCAAAAAACTGCATCAAAAATTTTGGAGCCACGCCCACCCATTCCGCCCCCAGCCCCCCCGCCATTTAAAGTCAAAAAAGCGTATATCTCCCACAGTTTTTGAGCTAGAGCCACCAAATTTTGTGCCAAGATAGGTGATGATGACCCCCCAAAAACTGCATCAAAAGTTTGGATGCCACGCCCACCGATACTGCTCTAGCCGCCCCCATCCACCCCAACGCTTCGTCAAAAACGGGAATGCGTGTATCCATCAGAGTTGTGGAGCTAGAGCCTCCAAATTTGGTAGAAAGCTAGCTGGTAACGACCCCCAAAAAACTGCATCAAAATTTTGGAGCCACGCCCACCCATTCCGCCCCCAGCCCCCCCGCATTTTGAAATCAGAAATGGCTATATCTCCCACAGTTTTTGAGCTAGAGCCACCAAATTTGGTGCCAAGATAGGTGATGATGACCCCCCAAAAACTGCATCAAAAGTTTGGATGCCACGCCCACCAATACCACCCTAGCCGCCCCCATCCACCCCAACGCTTCGTCAAAAACGGGAATGCGTGTATCTTCCAGAGTTGTGGAGCTAGAGCCACCAAATTTGGCAGGAAGATAGCTTGCAACGACCCCCAAAAAACTGCATCAAAGTTTTGGAGCCACGCGCACCCCTTCCACCCCCCTTTCCCCACCTTTTACAAACTTTGAGCTAGAGTCACCAAATTTTGTATGAAGATAGCAATTGACATTCCACATAGATCTGCATCAAAAATTTGGATGCCACGCCCACCCATACCGCCCCCAGCCCCCCTTTCCCCACATTATACAAACTTCGAGCTAGAGTCACCAAATTTGGTATGAAGATAGCAATTGACATTCCACAAAGATCTGCATCAAAAATTTGGATGCAATTCCACCCATACCGCCCCCAGCCCCCCTTTCCCCACTTTATACAAACTTCGAGCTAGAGTCACCAAATTTGGTATGAAGAAAGCAATTAACATCCCACATGGATGGGCATCAAAATTTTTAATACTGGTATCGAGTATACCGCAGTCGGTTGCGTCCGACTGCAGCGTTTCCACTTGTTAATAATGGATTCCATTGTGGTATACCCACTGAATAGCTATCTTCGCCATAAGGAAATAGCAAAGGGTACTGAAAGGCATCGTAAGATAGATGCACCTCACTTATACGATGTAATTTATTATTATGACTTTCAATAATAATATTGCGCTTTTCAAATTGCTGACCAACAATAACTAAAGCTACTTCACTTGATTAACGTGCATTGTAAAACCCTTTGTGAGCACCAGCGGGTGTTCGATCAGCATGTATAATTAATTTATAGTCTTTAGTACTTGTTGGTATTTTAATGGAAGCCATTTTCAGATTTTTTAAAAAACGATTATGATGATGAAACATACATTGAAGATCCTTTACTACTATTAAATCAACATTTGAAATATTTTAGCAACATAGTTGAGCTTCCTTTTCATCATCACCAACGGATGATGCATCGCAACGGACGTGTTTTTTTTTTATGCGCTTCGCTTTTTTACTATTGTGCGTTTTATTTCTGCTATTAATTTCGCGTCTTTGTGTAAACTAATAGTTTTGTGACTTTGTGTTTTGCCGGTTTGCCTAAACCCAAAGTGGACAGTAAATTAACAATTTAATTTGCATTTGTTTTAAAGTGATTCCAAACACAACAACAAACTGCAGTCCAGCATACTGAAAAATTTGCTCAACTTGCTGCCGCCTGCTTTTGTTTTGTTTTTGTGTTTTTACGCTCACTCTCTCTCTCTCTTTTTTTCAAGCGCTTCGCTCCCAGTGCATTAAACCGTTTCTTGATCGTTTACTCTAACGCGCTCTTTTGTGTTGGTGTTGGTCGCGGTCAAACTCTTCTCCGTTGCTTGTTGCTTTCGGTGGTCGCGCTCGCGCCGTTTTTGTTTGTGAAGCTGTGAAGTAAGTTTTGTTTGTAGCTTTACTATTTGCACTTTAGGGTGGACCTGTATTTTAATCATAACAATTTTCTGCAGCGATATTTTTTTATTTTTTATTTTTATTTTTATTTGTACTTTTCTTCCCTTTTAATAAATTAAATAAAAATGTCTGTCTGCTGCTATGCGAATTGTCAAGTCCGCGCAAACTCAAAAATGGGTTTTGTCTGCTGCTGGATGTGCACAAATGTTGCTCATGAGCAATGTGCCGGCATTACTGGCCGTGTCTCAGACCTCATGTTTGGAGAAAAAAAAAGACATTGTAAGCTTTATAAATACTCAACTTGGCTTAGAGGGCATTTTCTGCCAGTTGAATAAACTGTGTGAAAAGTTCTCATCGGTTCAAAGAAACCTTAACGAGAAAAATCTCGTAATGGATTCTCCAAAGCGTAAAAAGGCCAACGTTGGGCAGTTATCGGGCTCTGTGATGTCGGAAAATACTCCAAACGCTCCGATACCGCAGGGTAAAGTAAATAAAAAATCTTCATGTCCCTCCAACTAAAATTATCGAGAACTTAGATGATATACCAATAACTCCCATGGATATTGTGTTATCTGATCCCGATCCTTCGGTTTCTTTGGTGGTTAGTAGTGTTGATGTTAATCAACAAAAACACTCTATCAAACTTAAAGAGCCAAATATTCAGTTATCCGAGACTGAGTCTTCCAAACCAGCCTCAGTGGAGGATATAATTAAAAAATTTGTTGCTGTTCCACCTAAAAAACAAATATTTGTTTCAAGGCTTCCCCCTGATTTAACATCAGATGATGTCAAGGTCTATATCAAGGCCAAATCGAATGCCAATTTCACGGTGGAGAAATTCAAATTTGCTTATGATCGGAACATTTCGTCTTTTAAAATCAGTGTTCCAAATCAAGATTTTTGCACTATATGCTGCAAAGAATTTTGGCCAGAACACATAATTGTGAAAGAGTATACTGCAAGGAAAAAAAATCGGCCCCCGATTGTATCTACCCTTCCGGTGGTTGGTTCTAAGGTAACTCTCCCAATAACTGATAGTTCAAAAAACTAACATCCTCCTTCTTACTTGGCTATCAGAATGTAAGAGGTCTTTGTAGTAAACTCACTAGTTTATACCTTAATAGTCTTTCTTTCCCTTTCCATGTCATTGCCTTTACTGAAACGTGGTTAAGGCAAGACATTCTCAATTCTGAAATTCTATGTAGTACATATTCTATTTACAGAAAGGACCGTACTCTTCGGCGTGGTGGTGGAGTGCATATTGCTGTGAATGTAGACTTTCCTTCTGAAACAGTCGTATTAGATAGTTCTTTTGATATAGAGTTTATTGCTGTAAAGCTAAACATTTGCGGTATTAACATTTTTATCACTTGTTCGTATATACCTCCTTCTTCTGATCTCTCTATCTATGAGACACATCTATCTGCTATTCATTCTGTCTCTGCTTTGCTTTCTGATCGTGATTTTCTTGTAGTTCTTGGTGATTTCAACATTGCTGAGGCTACTTGGATTTCTTGTCCTGACTCTGGTGCCCTGACTCCCACGGCCCCGAATGAATTTTAATCGACCTACTTGGGATGTCATTGAGTCAAATTAATGCTATCCCAAATTCTCTCAATAAAATGCTTGATCTGATTTTTGTTTGGATTCGTCATCTTCATCCGTTTCCCGTTCCCAGCCTATATCTTATCCCGAAGACTTATACCATCCTACGTTGGAGCTGTTGATTAATTTACCTTCCCGAACGCGTTGCAATTTCAGGAT
>JARNME010000404.1:62297555-62693000 GCA_030179655.1 Scaptomyza flava
TGGCTTTAACAGAAGTGGCCGGGATCGCCTCTAAAAATTCGGAGAGATTTTTTTAGGTTGACACCGTCGGGGGATGAGGGCTGAGCGGTCAGGCTTTCTTGTAGAATCTCCGCCCGCGCGCCGCCGGTCCTGGAATGGACGTTTGTTTTTTGCCACTGTGGTAGCGGGCCCCAAGGCAGTTGCCTGCGTCACGGACCGGGAAGCTGGTGTTGCAGACTATGCTGCAACCTCCGAGCTCCAGGAGCCGCTCCAGGACGACGTCCGGGGTGTGAGGACAAACGGCTTGTTCGCCCTTCCACCAGTGCCGCTGGCATTGCGAGCACCTGCTGGCGTACCAACGTCGGAAAGGGGGTGCTACCACTCATAGAGGGATTGGCGTTTCCCACCGGTTTTTAAGTGATCCGGACACTGGAATTTGTTTATTGTAATTTGTAGACGGGAAGGAAAGTCACCCGCAAACATAGCCCGTGTGCCGCGGGAAGCCTATTTACACTGGAGGTTCGGCAGGTTATCCCGAGTTCGCAAAGTAACGACCGAGCACGCCTCTCGGCACGAGTCCCTCGGCACAATGCTGTTCCACCTTGGACTGGGGTATTTTCTGAGCTTTCTTCTCTCTTACCAAGAGCCTGCTTCCAGTCCGCCCTTGCGTGTTGAGTACAGTCGACTTCCAGTTGTGAGCCGCAAGGACGGCACGCCTTGGCACGGTCGCGCATGTCAAATTCGCGGAATGAATGCGTTTACCCTGCAGCGCGCGTTTTTTCGCCTTGTTGCTCCAATTGGCTGACGGCCAAGTTTGTTTTTTAGCCGAAGTACAATCTCAGTCTGGCCCATTCTAGCGTTCAATAAATTATATATATCTAGCTGAGACGCGTTAGCTATTATGGAGGCAAGTTTCTATTACCGATGGACCAAGGGTGGCCGCGGGGCCGAAAATACAGGGATGACGGGGATGATGTACATTCGTATGGTTTCCGCTGACTCTGCTGCTCCTTACGAATCGGGGATCAGTTCGCCGATTTGTTGGAATGCGACGAAGGGGCGATTAATACCGTCAGGCGCGGTACCAACCGATTGAGTGATCGGGGAATGGCGAGGGAAACTCAGTTTTATGCCCTGCGCCGCTCTCAATATTTGACCTCTGCGAAATCAAGTCGTGCGTCCACGTCCACGCTTTTGCTACTCTAACTGGGCACTGAACCCGCCGATCTCGCGCTGGCCCTGAGCTTGCCTTCGTTCGCGTTGTGGATCGCTACATTTGAGACTGGATTGCCCTGCTTCTCTTATGCTAGCTTCCCCTTGTTCTAACGTATCTTTTAAAGCTAATAATGTTTCGGACTAGTGTTATAATTGTAGCTTATGTTATTTGTAAATGATAAGCTCTCGAGACCATGATTTGTTTATATTATAATGTAAATGTGTTATTAGTCTACAAATGTAAATGATTAATGATAAAATAATGTAATGTGGGGAGGCCTGTGGACAGCCTACCTCACAACCTACCCCCCCCCCCCCCCCCTTTCTTAGAAACTGTGACGTTCCCTTCGGGGTGTTTGGTCACGTTGTAGACGGTTGCCCCACCCAGGAACCATCCGCGTCGGTCGTTCCTCCTGTGTCGTTCCAGCTCGGCGCTTGATTTCCGGACTGACGGTTGCTGTTAATAGGTTTTCGTTTGGCCAACACCACCCACGAATCTGGGATGGGTCACACCCTTTGGGTGTTCGGTCTGTCCTTTTCTTCGTTGCCTCGCATCAGGTTTGGTGCCACTTGCTCGTATTTCTTCTCACGCTTCCTTCTTCGATAGCCTGTAGTTTTTGCTGGTGAGGCCGGCTCTTCTACGGACGGCGACTGGGCCTTTGCGTCTGCTGCTGTGATGATGACGTTGTGTGTTTTCGGTCATCTGCAGGACGACCGCGCAGTCTAGCTTGGCTGCTAATGCTCTTCGTGCGTGTAATTGGTGTGAAAATGTGGTGGGCGAGTCTTTCCTTTCGTTCTGGCAGTCTTGCGGGTGACCCCGACGTGGGTCTCGTGATGCTGGTATGTGCTCGGGTCGTCGTCTTCGGCTGCGCTGGCCCTCTTCATCCTCCTCCTCACGGACGTTGTGTCCGTGCATCCGTTTTGGCTTCTCGCCCGGTGTGTTGTTCGATTCCTCATCGGTAACGTCTTCCACGCGGACGTGCTGTGCCATTGGTGACGTTTCGTCGTCGGTCCTATTTTGACTCCTCCTCGCTCTTTCCGTCGCTATCCGTAACGTGACCGTTGTCCGTAGCCAACCCGTTTGCGTCGACTCTCCGACTCTTCGTCGCCCTGTCAGTCACTGTCACAGTCTGACGTCATCCATCTCTATCGGAATGTTGGTGAACTTGCTTCCGATTTGTATGTTAGAGCTAGACTGGGAGTAAGCGTTGGGATTTTTTGTTTTTTTTTTTTTTTAGAGTGGGAAAAAAATTACGATTAAAAACCACGTTTTTGCGATTATAGATGCCCCTTGCTCAGTTGCATGAGTAGTCAATTCAACGGTGCAGCCGTTAGTGCCAATTAACGTTGAAGATCGGCCAGGTCCAGTAACAATGGCTTTTCAATCACTAGATGAATACGATCAAGCTGATCAATCTATAACGCCTGAGAGGCAATATACAACCGTTATGCTCCTCCGTGATCAACAAGCCGGCCCTACGTACCCTTCTACCAGACAGAAGAAAAAGCTTTGCTTCGACGAATGCCCGGCCACACATGCTCGCGCCTACGATCAGCAGACTGCCTCACCTTGTCCAGTAGAGCACGTTCCCCAGCCCCAGGACCGCCACCCAATCCCCTCGCGTCCATTCGGGCACCACGCAGAAGCGCCAGTATCTGCCTTCCCTCAGTCGGGGGCCACCCTCGTTTCTGGCGGGCTCTATACCCACGGGGGCAAGCTATCAGAGTCGTTGGTCGCGCACCAGGAGCTTAGCTCGCAATCTGCCAACCAAGGGCAGGATGGCAATATTAATGTGCAACAACGGAGCATCACTGCAACTTCAGCAACAATCCCAGATTCAAAGC
This sequence comes from Scaptomyza flava, assembly GCA_030179655.1. NCBI lineage: Eukaryota > Metazoa > Arthropoda > Insecta > Diptera > Drosophilidae > Scaptomyza > Scaptomyza flava. The sequence goes on from JARNME010000404.1 coordinate 62,300,595, forward strand.
CAACTCAACGCAGATTGGCAACACACAATCGCACCACGGCGCCAGTAACCGAGGAATACGATCAGACCCAGAGTGCAAAGACCATCGAGATTCGCTTGGGCTCACAATCTCAGTCGTCGACCCAAGTCTCAATCGCAATCGCAGATCAATATGTTGGAGTCCATAGAGCGCCGGCATCGTATGGCCGCACAGGCTTTCTTGCCAATCAAGCTCGACGTTTGTCTGGCCTGGAACAGGAAATCAGTGGCATGACTAGTCAATCGGCAGTTCATCATGACAGGGTTACCAATATTAGGTGTGAACACCTTTCCACAGCTCCGATCACCCACATTCGAAGGCCAGTTTCCAGTCAACACTTCCACCCGCTGAAACCGTCACACCAATCATGCTCCATCAGGGCTGCCAACGGCTTCTATAAGCAGAGAGGACCTCCACCTGGATTTTGCAGCAGCGCAGTTGAAGCAACAGCAGTGCAAACAACAACATAAGTCCGACTTTAAGACAGAATCTCGGAGTTTATTTGAATCTCAGCAGGAGCAGTGCTCTCATGCCAACGCCACATTGCTAGCATCAGCACCTGCAATAACTTCTGCATCTTCATCAGCATCAAAGCCGGCCCAAGCAAATCTAACCAATGCTTCTGCTATTACTACCACAACTAATAATCAAGCCTGCAGCGCCTTCAGGGTCGCAGGAGCATCATTGCGTCTCGAATTCCAACAATACCATTTCAGCTGCGCTGGTCAATTGGCCAATACAAAATTGTCAACAACCAAATGCTTCTATTGTAGCTTCAACGGCGGCTGAGGCGATTTCCATGCCCACTGCGCCTGCAATTTTACCCGCCAGATCAAAGTAACTTAATGCAATGTTGATGGTTCCACAGGTGCTGGATCAAGGGCGGCGCATTTGGAGCCACATCGGCTCCGAAACGTGGACGCGGTATTCTTACACAGGCCGCCGGTCCGGCGTGCGCATCCCATTGTGCAACAGCTGTACTGTGCAGATCAGGTGATGAATCAATTATAATCTAAAGTTCCGTTTACACCCTTGCTGCGAGTTGTTATTTGTTGTTGATTTTTAATCTAGCTATAGATTGCATTGTTTAGAATATTATAGACCTTTCTCATGCAATAACTCGTAAGCTTTATAAACTCGATATAGGCACTCTAAAAATAATAATGTACTACTAATGTGTGCTTGGGAATTGTTTGTAAATTTAAAACTTGCAATAGGCTTTCATTATTTTATTATTAATTAATTATTTTATATGAGAATATATATACATATTTAACTAAAAGTTACCTTACCTATTTGTATTGTGTTATCTCACCTTTTAACTATTGCTTGTTGTTTTGCGTTATTGTTTGCTTTTGTTACAGTGCCCTCCTCCTATGCCCCTTTTGCCAAGCCCAATAACTTGCATGCTAATACAAATGTCACAATGCCACGACTCCAGCAATCAGCTGATAACACGCCTTCGCAAAAGTTAAATGCAGGTACAGACGTTGTTAAGGTATTGATGCTACAGCTTTGCTGGCCCATTCCATTAGCATTTCAATCTAGGGAAGCAAAGAAATGCGTTTTTGCAAGCGTCCTGTAAGATAATATCGAACATGCTGGAGGCTCGCCTGACAAACGGAAGTCCTCCGCCGGCTCACTCCAATAGCATCTTCATCCAGCCCAGCAATAGCGGTCTTAATGTATGCAAGAGTCAGATGATTGTACGTAAGCGCTTAGATCTTGACGATTTTAGGGAAATGGATCCTACGCAGCCTGTGGTTTCCGAAACTGTTGAGCCGTCATCACACCAAAAGTCGGCAGTGCATGCACTGGAAATCAAATAGCGGAGCCACAAGTGGGGCGTATGGAGAAGACACTGCTTGTCCACACCCCATGGTCACACTCATGACATGCTTGGTATTCCCAAGACGACGAGTACAACTCCGTGCAACAACACCCGAGCCGGTGGCCTTCAGGAACAATTTACAGCGGGCTGGCGCCACAAATGCCGCCGATCGTCGTTCTTACATAGAGCCCAAGTTAAACTCTTCATATAACAACGATACCAACGAAATCGAAAAAACCAACAGTAACACTTGTCACTAAATGCGACGAACTTAAGCGTTTGCGTGAGTGCTTTGGATTATTCAATGAGGCCTATGTCTAAAGAGAATGAAAAAGCTGTAAGTCAGTTGTTAAAAAACGGTAAGCGTCCGGTGTGCTGTCATTGCAAACAAGGAGATAACCTCGTAAGTAGCTGCCTGTGCCTACGCCCTCCCGCACATGTTCCAATCTTCCTAAACTCTTTCCATCATATTCTCTCTTTTCTTAAACGTTATAAATAATAAACCTTTAATTTTTCAGGGGACCCTTTATCACGGCTCTGGGTCGCATCTGGTGTCCGGATCACTTTATTTGCGTGAACGGCAGCTGCCGCCGTCCACTGCAGGACATTGGCTTTGTTGAAGAGAAGGGAGATCTCTACTGCGAGTACTGTTTTGAAAAATTTTTGGCACCATCATGCAGCAAGTGCGCCAGAAAGATCAAGGTGATTACTTACAAAATATTGAAATGAATTTTATCTTTTACGGCAACTTATTAATCCGTTTCAGGGGGATTGCCTAAACGCCATTGGAAAGCACTTTCATCCCGAATGCTTTACCTGTGGGCAGTGCGGCAAGATATTTGGCAACACTCCCTTTTTCTTGGAAGATGGCAATGCGTAGTGCGAGGCAGATTGGAATGAGCTTTTGATCACCAAGTGCTTCGCTTGCGGCTTTCCCGTTGAAGCCGGCGACAGATGGGTGGAGGCACTCAGCCACAACTACCATATCCAATGTTTTAACTGCACTGTCAGTAGTTACAACCACATATTCATTCTGTACCTCAACATTAATTTTCTCAACATTAATCCTTTTACAGTTTTGCAAGCAAAACCTCGAGGGTCAGAGCTTTTACAACAAAGGTGGACGTCCCTTTTGCAAGAACCATGCGCGTTAAAGATGCTGGTTTAACTTTGCTCCACTATGGACTTCAGGAATAACGTTCGCTTATCAGTTAAATTAACAGCAAGAACAATTGAAAAAATTAAGTAAGGAATATAGCGCGAATTAGTTCCTAACAATGAGTAGATCGCAACGCTTAATATTGCAATTATCTATTTAAATGAAGCCTTGTTACTAAGATAATATTTATTTGTTTTTTTTTCTATTTTATATACTCTGTTGCCACTGGTAATGAGTTATATCGGTTTTGTGCATTGTCCGTCATTCCGTCAGTCCGTGTGTATGTCGGTGTAAAAAAAATATGTTTACATCCTTGAAGGTAGATGTGGTGCAAAACTTTTTCTATGTGTCCGTCAGATTAAGTGTTAGGAGTCCATATAATTGGTGGGTAGATAGCTGGTGAAGTTCATTAAAAGATATGCATTTGAAATTGTCTGGCCACGCCAATACACTCCCACAGCCATTCTGTCGAGAAATTCATGCACATATCTCTTACAATTTAAAAGTTTTCTATTATTATTATTAATTTTTGTCATTATTATTATTCACAAAATTTAGCCATTGTCAAAACATGACAGATTCTAAATAAAGAAAGTTTAACCAAAAAAAATTATTATATTAATTTTTTGGCAATGCACTAATTACCGTGTCCAGCAAGCCTACCGATAAAAATGTATGCATCTGCACTTCAAATTGACTTCGCAATGTGGTATGTGGGTCTGGCACCTACTAGAAACCTCGAGACCTGTGTCCACTTAAGAAAAGCTTTCTCATTACTTCGAAATGGGGCCCCATTAATAACAAGTAAAAATTTCAATTGCCTAAAAATAGTAAATGAGGATCAAAAACATTTCTGAAGGTAGTGTGCCCTCCTTTATCACCTTATGCAACCTATTACCTGCCGTATTTAACTGGCATAGGAGTATTGCGCAGTCGGTTGCGTCCGACTGCAACGTTCTCATTGTGTTTTTTTTTTTAATATTATGCTGTTATTTTAATTTTAAACAAATAAAAGAAAATGAAGAAACTACAACACACGACAAGAAACCAAACTGTAAACGACACGAAATCAAACTAGACAACCAACTCAAACACAAGCAGAGCTTTATGTGGATCTGTCTGTTTTTCGCAATCTTAATGTAAACGACAACAACACACACACTTATTACCCTTGTTATGTGTATTACAAAATTAATAACTTGAAGTTTGTAAACAATACCCGTTATAAAAAATCCAACCTTCAGAGAAATATTTTCACTTAAATAATAAAAAAAACGCTGGTAAAGTAAATTTATTTAAGTTTATATAAAAGCATTGCGAAATTCATTGTAAGCAACCAATTTTAATTAAATGCTTTATTTATTAACGTTGCATATAGAATTATCAAAAACAGTAAATTTTTGTATAAATCAGCATTGCAATAAATTTCTAAATATTTTCGCGTTTTAAATTATTGTATTTCATATGTTTTTTTTGCAAAATATGTAGGTATAATAGGAGAATAGGTATAAGCAATAATCAATGATTTACATCTTATGTAGACAAATTAACTTAAAGTCTATTGCATTTTAAAGGTGGTCGATTAAGTACACGCAGAACTTCCGCTAAAAGAAGTACGCCGGGAGCAATGCGTCGTACATTTCTTGGGCCTTGTATGTTGCCATCTAGCAAGGAGACATAGAGCATGTAAGGCAGTTTTATTAGCCGAGTCTGGCCATGCTCGCGTACAAGAAATAATTTATTTATTACTGAGACGCGTTAGCTATTTAGAGGCAAGTTTGCGTTACCGATATACCTCGTTTCGTCTCGCGTGGCAATATAAAACACGTGAAAAGGGTCTGGGTTATGTCAATTCACTTTTATTCGATTCTGCTTGTACTTACTTATTCCGCGTTCTACGCCTTATAAATTAATGTTGATGACTACTGTACGCTTCTTTACAATGTTTGTACTAATAATTCCTTTTCTTCGTCTTACGCTTATCGTCTTAACTTAAACACGTCCGCACTCTTGTTGCTCTACTGGGCAATTGATTCGCCGGTCTCGCGCTCGGCCTGAGCTTGCCTTCATCGCTGCCTTGGTCGCTTGTGGATCGCGACATTTGAGGTGTGGGTCGTGAGAATGCGGCTGTTCGGCCCTTCTGCTCTCTTACGCTAGCCTGCCCTTGTTCTCTTATGCTAGCTCGCCTTTTCTCTCTTGCTTATCTTCTGATCGTAGATTATGTTACGTGCTAGTGTTATAATTGTATTTTATGTTTTGTGCAAATAATAGAGTCTCCTAGACTATGGTTCATTATGAATGAAACATAATTATAATAATATAAATGTGGGGGAGGCCGGTGGACAGCCTACCTCACCCCCCCCCCCCCTTTCTTCGAGACTGTGACCCTGCCTTCGGGGTGTCTGGTCACATTGTAGACGGTTGCCCCTGCTACCACCGTTGCCCTCTCGCGTCTTTCCGTCCTAGGCTTCTTTCCCAGCCATTTTTCTATCTTCCGTATCGCTACTGGTGACATCACTTCGCCCTTTGGTAGCACGTTCCACGAGCATGGGGTTTGTGCCTGGGTTCGTTGTGTGGTTCCCGTTGCCCGTTCTTCCCTGATCGACTGGACGTTGTCATCCAACTACGGCCTTTCACGTTTCGTGATTGTTACACCGCCTGATTGGTGTTGGGTAACTTCGAAACAGTCGTCGTACGTTGTCACCTCGAACCATCTGCGTCGGTTGCTCCACTTATTTCTTTCCAGCGCGCGCTTGATAGCTGGAATGTCGGTTGCTGTTAATATGTTCTCGTTTGGCAGCACCACCCTTGAATCTGGGATGTCCCAGCGGATGACGGGACACATCCTTTGGTGGTTTGGATTCCAGCTGCAGGACGGTATGTTGTCTGTACCTAGTTGGTCTTCCAGTCCTTCTTCCCATCCGAATATTCCTTCGAATTTTTCTTCCTTCTCGTTCCGTGTGTGTTTGGCGTTTTCGGGTTTCGCTCCTGTTCTTGTCGCCGTCGCTTGTATCCGGAGTTGGTGCTCTTTGGTGTGCTACTTGTTCGTCTTGTAATCTTCCTTCCTCTACATGTAGTTTGACAGGTGAGGGTGGCTCTTCCACATATGGTGACGGTGCCTTAGCGTCTGGTGCCGTGATGATTATTGTCGTTGTTTTTGTTATTTTGAGGACGACTGCGCTTTCCAGTCTGTATGCCAATCCCTCTTCGTGAGTGTACATCGTGTGCAAATATGTGGGAGGCGAGTTTTCCCTCTCGTGCTGTGCGTATCTCGGGTGACCCTGACGTGGGTCTCGTGAGCGCTGGTGTGCGCTTGGATTGTCGTCTTCGGCTGCGTAATCTTTTTCCGAATCCTCGTCGGTGATGTCTTCCACATGGACGTGCTGTCCATGGGTTGACTCATCCTCGCCTCTTTCCTCGTTATCCGTACGTGACCGCTGTCCGTAGGCACCCGTTTCGTCAGCTCCTTCAACCGTCGTGTCAGACTCTTCGTCGCCGGTACTAATCGGCTCCTCCTCGCTTCTTCCGTCGCTATCCGTGCGTGACCGTTATCCGCAGGCACCCGTTTCGTCGGCATGTTCGACCGTCGTGTCCGACTCTTCATCGTCCCGAGTATATGTGTCCTCGCCGCTGCTAATTAGAATGACGTCATCCATCTCTATCTGAAATGCTGTTGAACTTGTTACAATTTGTTTTGTATTTTAAAGTTAGATTGGGTGTTAGTGAAAGGATTTTTTTTTTTTTTTTTAAGTGGGGAAAAAAAATTGACGATTAAAAAAACCCGTTTCGGCAGTTTTAGATGCGTTTACGTTGACGAGTGGCTTTCGTCTGGTTCGTCCTCATGTTGTTGGCTTTTTCATGATCGTCGTTTTCTTGGTGAAACGGCTTCAGTTGCGAAATGCTGGCAGTCCGTCTCTTGCGTTCTCCGGGTTTTACCAGACGTACTACGTTTGGCGACACGAACTTTTCCATGTGGAAGGGTCCGTCGTATTTCGCAGCCAGTTTCGCAGCGAACCGATCACTAGCTTTAGATAACTGGTGTGTTCTCCGTAGAACTAATTCATTATGGAGGGGCCGCCATTCTCTCCGTTTCTGGTTGTGATTCCTGACCTGGTCTTGCGAAGCTCGTTGCTGATAACTTCGCGCTATGTCGAACACCTCTTTCAACCTGTTTGCCTTTCCTCTGGCGTTTGCGGTGTGCTTCCCGTGCTTGGTGTCTTCTCCTCATACATTGTGGCTGGCAGAAAAGGTTCCCTTCCTTGCATCAAGAATGCAGGGGAAAATCTTGTCGAATCCGCGATACTCGAGTTGAAAGCCAGCGAGATTTCGGGAATCAACTGGTCCCACGAACTTTGATTTCCAAAAATGTATTGGGCAATCATCGTCTTCACTGTCCTTATGGTCCTTTCAGTTGGGTTTTCCTGTAGGCAGCATGGGGCGGTGTATTCAATCTACACGCCCAACGAATTCAAAAACTCTTTAAAGTTCCGACTTGTGAACTGCACTCCATTGTCGCAGACGAATCACTACTCCGAACCGGCATAAAATGCGCTCGCGAAAGGCTTTTTGTAACGTGGTCGCTGTCGCTCGCTTCAGGGGAACCAACTCCACCCACTTCGTAAACGCGTCGTGGAACACCAACAGCTTTGTATTACTTTGCTAAGATCGCGACAGGGGCCTACGAAAGCTGCGCACAGAATCGCCATTGGTTCTGCCACCTGGCGGGTTGGCATGTAACCTGCTGGTTTCACCGTCTTGAATTTTTGACATGTTTAACAACATTTGACGTACCTGGCTGGGAAAGCCTCATGATCGTCTTGCGGATTTATAGCCAAGCCATATCAAAACAACTCATGTTAGATAAAGTATTTCTTAGAAGCAGCAACAACAATATGACACCACCCAGAATCAACAAATGCAAATTTGTATGCCCACAAACGGCAACACAAGAAAATACTACTACGAACAAGCTAAAGATGTTCTGTTATTAAACTGTTTTCCTTCCTTTTAAATTGTTTGCTAAGCGCCAACTTATGCTAGTCAAAATATGAAATAAATATAAGTATAATATTCAACTTCATATCCACAACAGCACTTAAATTATATTAGGGTATCCAACATTCATTATTATTCAGTACATTCTCTTGTTATAGAAGTTCGCTATGTTAGTGTGTGCGTGTGTGTGTAATTGCAATAGAAGCAAAACAGAATTGCTCATAACCGTTGGGCACGCATCAAGTAACTGCTTTTTAATTTGGATACGCAGATATCTTTTTTTTTTGGTTCCTCCCTTTTTATACTCGATACCGAAGGTAAAGAGTATATTGGGTTTGTGCAATGTCCGTCATGGTGTCCGTCCGTCTGTCCGTCTGTCCGTCTGTATGTTCGCAACTTTTTTCCACACCCTTCAAGCTAGAGACTTGAAACTTTCCAATTCTCTTTATCTATGGGATAGTAAATTAAAGTGTCAAGATGGGGGTTCTACGATAACTGGGGGCTGGCAAATCGATAAATTCGATAACTCAAAACCGATAAATCCTCATATTTCGCACATCCTTACAGCTAGAACTACCAAATTTGGTGGGCAGATAGCTACTAGCAACCCCCAAAAAACTGATTCAAAATTTTGGAGCCACGCCCACCCATTCCGCCCCCAGCCCCCCGCCATTTAAAGTCAAAAAAGCGTATATCTCCCACAGTTTTTGAGCTAGAGCCACCAAATTTTGTGCCAAGATAGGTGATGATGACCCCCCAAAAACTGCATCAAAAGTTTGGATGCCACGCCCACCGATACTGCTCTAGCCGCCCCCATCCACCCCAACGCTTCGTCAAAAACGGGAATGCGTGTATCCATCAGAGTTGTGGAGCTAGAGCCTCCAAATTTGGTAGAAAGCTAGCTGGTAACGACCCCCAAAAAACTGCATCAAAATTTTGGAGCCACGCCCACCCATTCCGCCCCCAGCCCCCCCGCATTTTGAAATCAGAAATGGCTATATCTCCCACAGTTTTTGAGCTAGAGCCACCAAATTTGGTGCCAAGATAGGTGATGATGACCCCCCAAAAACTGCATCAAAAGTTTGGATGCCACGCCCACCAATACCACCCTAGCCGCCCCCATCCACCCCAACGCTTCGTCAAAAACGGGAATGCGTGTATCTTCCAGAGTTGTGGAGCTAGAGCCACCAAATTTGGCAGGAAGATAGCTTGCAACGACCCCCGAAAAACTGCATCAAAGTTTTGGAGCCACGCGCACCCCTTCCACCCCCCTTTCCCCACCTTTTACAAACTTTGAGCTAGAGTCACCAAATTTTGTATGAAGATAGCAATTGACATTCCACATAGATCTGCATCAAAAATTTGGATGCCACGCCCACCCATACCGCCCCCAGCCCCCCTTTCCCCACATTATACAAACTTCGAGCTAGAGTCACTAAATTTGGTATGAAGATAGCAATTGACATTCCACAAAGATCTGCATCAAAAATTTGGATGCAATTCCACCCATACCGCCCCCAGCCCCCCTTTCCCCACTTATACAAACTTCGAGCTAGAGTCACCAAATTTGGTATGAAGAAAGCAATTAACATCCCACATGGATGGGCATCAAATTTTTAATACTGGTATCGAGTATACCGCAGTCGGTTGCGTCCGACTGCAGCGTTTCCACTTGTTAATAATGGATTCCATTGTGGTATACCCACTGAATAGCTATCTTCGCCATAAGGAAATAGCAAAGGGTACTGAAAGGCATCGTAAGATAGATGCACCTCACTTATACGATGTAATTTATTATTATGACTTTCAATAATAATATTGCGCTTTTCAAATTGCTGACCAACAATAACTAAAGCTACTTCACTTGATTAACGTGCATTGTAAAACCCTTTGTGAGCACCAGCGGGTGTTCGATCAGCATGTATAATCAATTTATAGTCTTAAGTACTTGTTGGTATTTTAATGGAAGCCATTTTCAGATTTTTTAAAAAACGATTATGATGATGAAACATACATTGAAGATCCTTTACTACTATTAAATCAACATTTGAAATATTTTAGCAACATAGTTGAGCTTCCTTTTCATCATCACCAACAAAATAAATTTGAAGAAACGGCATTTGTTTATTTGGCAAAGGTCGGACACTACCAATTAAGTGATACACTTCTCCTTGGACTTTGAAGGTTGACCAACTTTCATTTATGATTTTTGTACTACCAGAAGAAGTCAATTGAAAGCAGCTGTTATACTTTCTTATACGATCAATAAAATGATCATGCTTGGGATGTCCACCAATTATTAAGCTTTTAAGTGGATCAGGCAAACTTTCATTTTGGGAAAGCTTAACTTTTCCTGCTTTGCATAAGATACCCAGAGGCTCATTTTTCCAATTTAAAGCATTACAATACATATAAAATTCATACTGCCCAGTTGAGTAACTTAAGCTAACTTGAAAGCTATTGTAAATTAATAGTTTTAGCCAGCCATCGCTTTAACAGTCCATGCATGCAAACGCCTTTCTTGACGTGCATTAGGATTATTAGCCTGATGTCTTCACACTGCAACTCAATGAGCTTCAAAATTATTAACCTGAAATCTTTTTGATTCTTCTATGCGCTTACCCCTATTGACATCACAATTTTTTTCAAATGAATGTTTTAGTACCTTTTTTCTGCTTTGTCGGCGAACCGACTGAGTCCTTTAACGAGATTTTTAACATTCTCAGTTTTACATTCACTTGACGTATCAGAATCTTGAGTTATTGCTCCCTCTAAAGGAATATAAACATCAAAATGTGCATTCATTAATGGACCGGTAAAACGCAATCTTTTAACAGGATGCATATTATTTCCAAATGCTTGTAATAAATTTCCATTTTGAAAAACTTGGAAATGTACAGCAAAAATTTCTGCTGCTGCTTAAAGCTCATATGCATTACCATAAGTATATGAATATGACATAGCGCACTCATATTGTTTAGTAGAGCTATAACACTCTCCATTTAAGTTTATGGTGGAACAAGCAAAAATTTCCCAGTTGGTTACAACATGGGCTACTACTAAAAAGGCAGGCTCCATCACCAATTATAGCTATTTTGGCTAACTCTCTTATGTTTGCGCGTGCTCTTCGCACGCACTGAATCAACGCAAAACATATTTAAGAGGCTGCAGTTAAGTGAATTTCATTAGAACTTTAGCTTTAATTTCGTGTGTGCGGAGGAGGTAGGGTTATTAAATTTTATGATTGATATGCAAAGAGTTAGTGTTTTACGTATTGACTAAGTTATATAAGCAGCAATTAAGCAAATCCTACCCCATAACATATTCTGGTGTGGGAAATTCTTCTAGACGCACCAAGTTTTGTTATATTGTTGTTGTTTTTTTTAAATCAATGACACCAACAAAAAGAAGCAGTGCGGGCCCAACAAGAACAAACGCTACTTGGGTCGTAAATCAATTGTCAAAGGCACTCAAATCTGAAAAAAAACAAGTGGAAACGTTGCAGTCGGACGCAACCGACTGCGGCATACTCGATACCAGTATTAAACAGGTAAAAGAGGCCTGATTGCAAAGGGGTACGGATGGGGCAGGGGTGTACGCTTCTTTAAAGATTCTCCGATGCAGATAGGGATGCCACCAACTATCTTCCTTCCAAATTTGGTGACTCTAGCTGAAAGTTTGTAAGAGCTGTTGAAAGGGGGGCTGGGGAAGGTATGGGTGCGTGTGGCATCTAAGTTTTTACTGCAGATAAGGTGGGGGGTGGGGAAAGGGGGGCTGGGGCGGTATGGGTGAGTGTGGCATCCAAATTTTTACTGCAGATCTTTGTGGAATGTCAATTTCTTTCTTAATACCAAATTTGGTGACTCTAGCTCGAAAATTTTTAAATGTGGGGAAAGGGGGGCTGGGGGCGGTATGGGTGGGCGTGGTATCCAAAGTTTTGATGCAGATCTGTGTGGAATGTCAATTGCTACCTTCCTTCCAAATTTGGAGACTCTAGCTTAAAGTTTGTAAAAAATGGGGAAAGGGGGGCTGGGGGCGGTATGGTTGGGCGTGGCATCCAAATTTTTGCTGCAGATCTATGTGGAATGTCAATTGCTACCTTCATACAAAATTTGGTGACTCTAGCTCAAAGATTGTAAAAGGTGCGGAAAGGGGGTGGAAGGGGTGCGCGTGGCTCCAAAACTTTGATGCAGTTTTTTGGGGGTCGTTGCAAGCTATCTTCCTGCCAAATTTGGTGGCTCTAGCTCCACAAATCTGGAAGATACACGCATTCACTTTTTTGACAAAGCGTTAGGGCAGCTGGGGCGGCTATGGCGGTATTGGTGGGCGTGGCATCCAAACTTTTGATGCAGTTTTGGGGGGGTCATCATCACCTATCTTGGCACCAAATTGGGTGGCTTTTTCTCAAAAACTGTGGGAGATATAGGCTTTTTTGACTTTCAAATGCGGGGGGCTGGGGCGGAATGGGGGCGTGGCTCCAATATTTGAGATGCAGTTTTTTGGGGGTTGCTAGTAGCTATCTTCTTACCAAATTTAGGTAGTTCTATCTGTAAGGGTGTGTGAAATATGCGGATTTATCGTTTTTGAGTTATCGAATTTATCGATTTGCCGGCCCCCTAGTTATCGTAGAACCCCAATCTTGACACTTTAATTTACTATCCCATAGATAAAGAGAAATGGAAAGTTTCAAGTCTCTACCTTGAAGGGTGTTCATACAGACGGCATGACGGACATTGCACAAACCCAATATACTCTTTACCTTCGGTATCGAGTATAAAAATTTGCACTGTGCGAAGTGAAACATGTACTTAACATTATGAAATTTAAATTTTAAAGCGCATTCTTCACTTATTTATGTATGCAATTATTCATTAAGAAGCGGAAATTCGTTTCTTTTTTTCAAATGTGCGAACCTTTGTTTTTATGAATATGCTTGTGCGCCGCGAAGGCGTCGTTGCGCATTTGTTTTGTTTTTGTATTCTCGCCCGCGATCAAACTCTCAGCTTTTGCAACAAACAGGCGACAGTAGTGAAATGGGTAAGGGAGAAGCCCTAATGGTGGACACTGTCTTTTAGTAGGACACCCCCTCTATTTTGGCGAGCTTTGATGCTATCGCGGTCTAATTTCTGTGATTGATCGCTCTCAGTGCCAGCTTGCCTTATATGTAGCCTACAGGTGTTTATACTTAGTTTTGGATGCTCCAGAGACAAAAATTAAAATAGCGATATTTCGAATTAAGCTTTGTATCTTTTCAACGCGTTTGTGATTGTATTATTTCAAATTTCAGCAAAGGGAAATATATTTTATCTTATTCGTTTATTCATGTCCTTTCATAATCTGTAATTCATTATTTTTCTATTCAATATTTGGGTTTTACATTAATTAATGTGAAATTATTTTTATGCGTGCTCATTTTTCGAATGCGCCCATTCGATGTGCCACACTTTAACACTTATCGATATTTGTATCGACTATCGTATCATTATGTTTCATCTCTACTCCAAAACGAACACGGGCGCCATAATGATTTCACAACCAAGGCATACTTATATAGGTAGTCTCACTCTGCTCTCTCGTTGCCTTACGAAATAAAACGCAAAAAAAAATCGTGCGCGTATGTGCGTCGCTCACAACGTTCGTAACAAGACTGAATCGTAAGGCAACAGAAAAAGAGAGCGAGCAAAAGAGCTGGACTACCTATATAAGTATGCCTTGTTCACAACGTAAATTACTCGCTGCAATTAAAATGGTTTTAATTGATAATGCAAAGCACAGTCTTAACGGCTGAAGAAGAAGTCTCTTTGTTGCTAGTGCGATCGGAGAAGAGAAAAGCAAACGAAGATAGAAAAAAATCTAAAACGCCAGTCGAAATATTATCACCTGCAAAAATACATAAGAAAAGCGTCTATGTAACAGACGTAGACTTCTGCATTATTTGCAAGAAGGATATGCCCTTAAAATGCACGAAAATAAATTCCGTTGCGTGCAATGTTTGTAAGCTTGAGGTGCATTTGAAATGTGCTAATATTTCCAAAAGTTATTTTACTTCAATTGCGATACCAATTGAGCAGAAGAAGCAACATAAAGAAAAATAGAAAATATGAAATTATTATTTAGTTATAACAAAATTTTTATTTCGCGCCATTTTAATTAGGTATGTGAGCAATGTTGAGCGTGCGATACATTAATCGCAACATCGCTGCATCGCTTGCGATACTGTTATTACGAACAATAAATTTCAATAATTAAAAAATTCGTTTGTTTATGATTGTTTAATCGCATGAAATACAAAAACATAAAAAAAACAATAACTTGCCATTTTATTTTATATTATTGAGTGGTTTTTCACAAGATAAAAGGGGGTGTCCACCATAGGGGCACATGTTTGAAAATCGTGATTTTGACTTTTTTCATTAAATGTTATATATCTCTCAAAACATGAATGGAATGTGTATAATGCCTTACATTGACCGATGCGCACTTGAACTAGCTTTCTTCTGATACCAACAGCTAAACTTTAAGTTGATTTCTGACAGTTTAATGTCACAAAAACCTTAGGGGTGTCCACCATTAGGGCTTCTCCCTTACTTGTTGTAATTGTAATTTGTTTTTTAATATGGGTAAAAAGTGCTCCAAATCGTATGGGAGGTAGTTGAAGGAGTTTTCCAAATAAAATTCCCTTCTTGTTGGTCACTTTCAACTTGCATTAAATATTGTGTGAAATTTTCAGCCCTCTAGATGTCATGTTGATATGTGTACGGCTAAAATACTCGAAAACCGCTGATCCGATTTGATTAAATTTTACCCTGATAGATAATCTGCATCAAGGATTGTTTCGATCTATTGTTTGCATTCGTCTGATAACTACGAGTCTCCCGTTGCCACTGCTTTAATTAATTGAAACAAATATATGTCAGTAGGAAAAAATCAACAAAGTAAAGAGTAGTTTCAAATTCTAACATTCAGTCTAGCCAGTCTAATGTGAGTGGGGCTAAAATAAATGTCAAAAAAATTTTATTTTATAAAACACCAACTAAAATAAATTTCCAAATTTGTGGAGATAAACTTTAAACATTGGAGAAAATTGATTATTTTTAACGGTCAAAAAAACAAAGGAAAAGAACGTGAGTGAAATAATGCCACGCAGAATGACAAATTTGGGCCGTCGCTCTCGCCGCACAGAAGAATCAAGAAGACGGCTTGGCTCGGTGGTATGTTACTACTATTAAAAGCCAAACGAAGACTGGATGCAAGCCAAAACGAATGTTTTCTTTTGAAATAATCCAGATTTCTCTTGCATTTTGACAATTTTTATTTTACAAACTTGGTGAACTTCTGAACTTTTTCATTAAATATAAAAAGCGGATCTTCTGTTATCTTCGGTCTGTCTATTTTTTGCCATTAGTAGCAAATGAAAATATTCATATTTGGTTCACAAAAGTTTTATTAGTAACGTACAACCTTAATATTGCGATGCCTTTCGACGCCTGGAAAGTTACATTCCATAGAAACGCAAAACAAATTAATTAGTTGTTCAGGTCGGCTTGTATGCAATCGATGGTTGGGTGTTGAACGAGGGGTGGAGAGTCGTGCTGGCTCCCAATAATCGATTGTTGTCTGCGGAATAGGGGAATGGGCACACGGCTATAAGAAGCAGAGTGGCCGTGAGTAGGCAAAATTTCAGCAGAAATAGAAAAGCCAGATCGCAAAGCGCGTGTGATAAAAGCGACAAAGCTTAAGGGAATAAACTTAGTGCTGGCGTGTGAAAGGTAGGAGTGAAATAGTCGAGGTGGTGTAGTTCTTTGTTTTGGTTTTAAAAAAGAGTTTTATTTCATTCCGGTAGTGCACCACGTCCAGCCAGTCCAACACGCCCGGCGCGGCCACACAATCGCTACAGACCACCGGACGAAGATTGGCCAACCCGTCTGGGTGGTCTCACAAGTTTGTGTAGTTTAATATCGCCCCTGAAAAATCTCTGTCCAAGCGGTTTATTCCGTGTGCCGGCTGCCAGCCACACACCATACACCAAATCAGTTGCTGCCCCATGCACAGTGGGCCAAGACCAGCAATCGGCCGTCAACAGAACTGAATTTATTTATTCGCATTACTCGCCTCTGCCCTTATTTATTTAATTTATTATTTAATTTATTATTTCTCTAATTTATTATTTCTTTAATTTATTATTTATTTAATTTATTATTTCTTTCTGTGTTTATGGTTATTGTTTAATTTGTTTTACGTTATTAGTATTTGTTTATTCGTTTATTTATTTAATTATATTTTTCTTTTTCATTTATTTCCTTATTATGTTTATTTAACGTAAATTTAATTTTAAGAAAAACAAATGTTTATCATAATTATATATATAAATAAATGAATGTGTCGTTATCGTTAATGTAAAAACATGTTTGAGTAGTGATTTATGTGTGGGTGGGACGAGTGTGTGATGTCGGGGTAAGTTGTTTGTGTTGTTAGTGTAGCATTAGGAAATTTGCGTAAAATGAAGAGAAAGCCAATTCATAGGTTGGGGGGGCTCATTGGGGGTGAATATTAAGATCTTTTTACCTTGTATGTCCTTAGTTGTCCGATTGTGCGAATTATCGCTGCTAGTTTGATTGTTGTTAGTTTTTTTTGTAAAAATATAAATTTTTGTTACACCGGCCCACAATGTATCGAGGTCGTACTCATCCCTGGGTCACCGATTTGCTAGCTGGCTATCGGCACAGTGTTGGTAAGCAAAGGCCGGTTCATAACAAGTGGCGCCCAATGGAAAAACTCAATGAAAGTCGCTAGTGAAGTCACAGTACAGTTCAGTTTATTGTTTCAGTTTACATGTTGTATGTTGGTTGTGTTATTAACCCTCAAAGGCTACTTTCCAAAATAATAGAAAAAAAGTATTCAAATAATTTTTTTTAAAGTGAATGAATGCTTCTAAGCTCAAATATGTACTTAGAAATTACATAGAATCTTCGGTTTACCTGTAAGGTGAGAAAAAAGGAAAGCGTGCATGAAGGCACGCTTGGGGCTTTGAGTGAAAAAAAACATTTTCAAGTAATGAAGATTTATTTTATTTTTTCTTATGGTATTCTAAAAAACAGTTTTTATTCGCTGTGCAGCATAAATGCAGGTTGCATTTCGTGCATATGCATTGCGTTTGTGAAGATTTACAATGCTTGCAACATCTTTTTCCACTGTTTCGATCCAACCAATGTGGGAAATGGTTCAGCTGGTCAAACCGCAAGTCCGATATTGGATGTTTTGATTTTTGACCATGTTTGAGCTCATGCTGAAAATGTCGATGAGAGAGTGGAGACTGCTTTGCCCGCTCTGCCTGCGAGGATGGTGAATTTGTTGTTGGTCCTGACTGAGAAGATGGAGACTGGTTTTCCCATCGCGGTGAAAATTCATTTTTGGTATTGATTGGACGACCCGGTAATTTTTTGTTTTTATATGTCACCAGCCCACGGCTAGTGTTTCGCGAAAGTCTGGGAGTGCGAGTAATTTTTCTTTGCTTGCGTTCTCTGTTTGGATACGTCTGTGTAAAATATAGGCGTTGGTGGCTGCCATATCAATTAGGTGATAAAAAATTCGTGTTGCGGCATCCCGAGTTTTTGCTCTGATATGATAGCGTCCCATTAGGCCATCCATGAGATCTACGCCGCCCATGTGAGCGTTATACTCATGCACAACTTGGGGACAGTCAATTGAAATGTGTCGCTTAGCTTTTCTGTCAAAACGAGCAGACTTTGCAGTTCCTTCACGAGGGTTTGTCCTTTCAAATTGCTTAACACCCACATAAGTGGACAAAAAGCGAACAGGCTTGCTGTTTTTCCAGAGTACATTGGTTATGTCGACACCATATGAGGACCAAACGTACTCAATCGAAAAACCCCTCGGCAATTTGTTGATGGCAATATCGTTTGGTAGCTTGCAATTGGGGGACACGGTTTACACGCACCGTGCCAAGGCTATAAATACCTATCGCTCTTAGATAAACCATCAAAGGCAGAGATGTATAAAAATTATAGAAGTGAATGATGTGATTCTTAAATCTTTCTACGGTTTGTGTTAAGCGCACTACAATGTTGGCCGAAGCACCAAGATCTGGGTGACCAGGTAAGACCACATTATCACCGGCACCGCTGTAGATCTCAAAGCGGTATGCGTATCCAAATGAGTCGCACAATACAAATAGTTTGATGCCCCACTTGTGCGGCTTATTTGGCATGTATTGACGCAAGTGGTGCTTCATTTTGTGCTGCACATTTGCTCGTCAACACAAAGGCGGGCATACTTTGGCACCGAGTCAAACCGTTTGTTGAGACAGTCTACAAATTTTCGCGTACGGAACAAAGGATCGTAGCCTGGTTCATCGCCTCGAAATGCTACATTGTTAACATGCAACTGCATACATTTCTCTCGCCACAGAATCTTACTCGAATCTTTTGTTATTGATTCAATACCTGTACAAATAAAACTAGTTATTCACTAATATAATACTTAGCAATTAAATTTGGCAAACCAGCTCCATTGAACCCACCAGAAGTTGGCGAAGATGCGCACGCCGAATCGTCAATGATTGGTAATGGTGATCGCGGCCTTTTTGCAGTTTTCTGGGAAGTCTCAGCTTTCTGTGCATTGTTTTGGACATTCTCAACATTACTCTCAATAAATGATATAGTCTCAGCATCCTCTAATGCAGTATTAAGAGCCTCCACTATATCAATGTCGTCGTCCCCGTCGTCACTTGAGCTTAGCATTTCTTCATCCGACGGAAAAGAGTCAAATATCTTGAGCAACTGCTCATCTGTCAAGTCGGACAGCTTATACCGAACCCGGTTTGCCATTTCTAGTAATATTTATAATTCTATTAAGTAAAATCACTCAATCAACAGAAACAAACACATAAATTGCAATCAATTGTGAAGTATCATCTGGCAACAAAAGTTGTCTTGCAGCCCCAAACGTGCCTCAAGGCACGTATCGCAATTTCGCTGTCACAACTCATGTCTTTTATGTATTTGCATATCTGCAACTTAATTTTAATAGTAAATTAACTTACCTTTCAATAAAAAAAAATTATAAGCTGGATAGGTTTTCTATATTTACTATTATTTGCACAGCAAAACAGAACATACAGCAGCACAAATTTTACGCGCGAAAAAACATATGGCTTGTGCATAGCGAAATATAAGTCCCTTTAAAAGCTTCGGAGAGCTTTCAAAGTTGAGACTCATTGTTTTTTGTGTTTATTATCAACCGCCAAAAATATTTAGACGATTGAAAAGCTGTTTGTTTATTTGTAAAAGCAAAAAACGTAATACGTGCCTTCAGGCAGGCTTACGTGTTAGAGGGTTAAGTCAGGGCATGAAAAATATTTAGCTCTACCCAATTGATCGAGAATATCGTCAATTCTAGGGAATGGAAATTTATCTGACAGCAATTTTTTATTTATTTGGCGATAGTCAATTTCTAATCGCCATTTTTTCTCTTTAGAGCCCGGAAGAGATTTCTTTGGGACTAATAAGAGTGGGCTATTATACGGTGAAACAGACGGTTCAACAATATTTTGTTCAATTAACTTTCCAACTTGATGCTGGATTTCTTCTATTTGGCTATGCGGACATCGATAATTTTTAACATATACTGGCTCATCATCCTTAAGTCTCAGTTTTTGCTTATAGAAGTTGTTTGTTGTGATTGGTTCGGTTTCAAATCCGAACACATCACTATACTCGGTGCAAAAATTGGAAAATTTTTCTTTAATTTATTAATTACAAACTCTTTTCTATTGTCCTTTAGATTTTGAACTACATATTAGTTCGAAAGTGATTCAAATTTTATGTTATTAATGCCTACTATTTGGTATTTATCTGTGGTATTTAAAAATCGGACAAAAGTATTTTGGGCTGTCGCAATAGTGTTTGCAACATAAACACCCGGTTTAATTTCCTGATTTGGATTAAAATGTTTTCGTCTGCTGAAGACAACTCAATTTTGCGTATCACTTGTGATCTAGCTGGTAGAAGTGTGGAATTAGTACCAGAACTAAATGTTATTGGAACATAGATAGGATACGTTAGGTTTTGTGGTTTTGTTATTGTTATTGTTATAATGATTTATATTTTAGTTGTAGCCTCGGTTGGAATCATTCCTACCTCGGTTATAACCTCGTCCACCTCTATTGTTGTTTCTGTTATTATTATTATTAATTGGAATTGTAGTTACCGCGGCCATTGCTTCTACCTCTTTGAGGATAGTAACTACCTCCTCTATTATTGCGGCCTCGCTGAAATAATACTGGACTTGCACTTCCGGTCATTTCTGTGCTGTAATGGATATATTTACCGATTACATCATTGAAAGTAACGAAGTTACCAGCTTCCAGTATTACTTTCAGTTTCTCATGCTCACAATTTTTAATCATTGCAGAAATAGACTCGTTTGTTGAGAATTTTTCTGCATTGTTTGGGTCTAGGCCGTCATCAATAAAGGCTACCTCCAATTGCTTTCGCAAATTGTCCATTTCAGTTGCATACTGGGAAGCAGTTTTGCCTTTTTGTTTTATGTTCAGTAATTTAGCTTTTAATACGTCGGGAAATTCTCCTTTTACGTTATCTTTATGCTTATTTATTATTCCGGATATAGTAGATTCATGTTTTACTTTCTACAGAATTGTGCCGGTTATTTTTGATTTAATAACCTCAACTTCTATATCCTCCTGGTCGCCTTTAGTTCTTTCCACAATGCGTAAAGCAGTTAGGAATCTGTTTAATGATAGCTTCTTACCATCAAATTCAGGGACTGAAGAGGAAACCGATTAATTTACTTGCAATACTTTGAAAAGTTTCTATGTATTCGTTTTCGAATTCAGTTATTTTAATGAATTCGCGATGTTTTTGTAATATTTGTAATGCATTTATTGTAAAATTTGGTTCTTTATTATAGATTTCGTTTATTATGCTTATCATGTTATATCATTTCTAAATTGTCTGCTCTACTTGCAAATCTTTTCTTTATGCACTTATTGTGCAACTTATATAATTTAGTTAGGAAATTTGCTAATAAAAGAACAACAATTATTATAAGCATAACCGTTATTACTTTTAAATCTACTGAGACAGTTTCGACATTATTTATTACATTTGCGGTTGAATCCGCTACTTTCGATTCGTGGTCTAACATTTTTTTTTTTATTTTTAATATATTATCGTCCTTTGAAATTGCATTCGAAAGCATTAAATTTGAATTTCAGATTAAATGTTTTTTTTTTTTTTTTTTTTTTTTTTTTAAGAATATATATATATTGTGTATGATTTATTATTATTATTATTATTATTTTCTTTTTTTTAATTTTTTTTTGTATTAATAGTTTTCTATTCGATCAACGCAGTGATCTCCTGTCTAATGTTTCGTATGGCTTCACAGGCCATACTCTATTACGAGCAACGCAATTATCGCTCAGTATTACAAACGTTTCTTTACATTTCATTTAACAAATATATATATATTTTTTTAAGTTGCGCGCTCTCTGTATTACCGCCGGTCCCCGAAGATGACTTCGCTTGGATCGCGATGGTGTCAGGCTGTTGGGGTGCCGGTGCTGGTCCTCTTGCAGGCTGTTGGGGCGGTGTGTGATAGATGATAGAGAAAATATACAAATTCAAGGGTTCAAGGCGTATCCAGCGCGCTTCACTACAAATTTCGTAATATGTATATGTGTTATAAAACTTGCTGCCTTTATGGATGTGGTTTAATGCCTTTGTTGTTGTTTCGAATTGCTGTTGGTGTTGTTGTGAACGCATCACCACTGTGTTGTGGCCGTTGTGGCTGTTGTGGCCGCCGCCGTCGTTGGGTAGCCATGCAGCAGGGGCTACTGCTAGTAAACCACCGGATGCTGTTCAACATTTGTGGGCAGATGTTGCAGCTGCATGGCAGCACGTGCCAGCGCGCTCGGATCACTTATGTATCTATGCAATTGGCACCTGTGGTGGCGGCTGTTGTTGTTTTTGTTGCTGCTGTCGCTGCTGCACCTCCAGTTCTAGTTGTTTTCAAAATATTAATTAATTTTTTTTCACATATTATTTACAACATGTTCGTGAAATTGTCACGGTCGCCATGTTAAGTTAACCAAGAGTATATCAAATATATAAAATCATTTAAACAGTTTTGGTTCACACTGGATACGATAGGAAGCGAAACAATACAGTGTTAAGTTGAGAATGAGTTGTGGTCGAGAGTGTACTCTCGGTTTTATTCAATTTTATGTTTTGCTTATAACATACAATATTCTAAGTGAGCTCTGCCGCTAAGAGCGTCGGCAGATAGAGAGAGTTGCAGTACATTTGTGCCTATATATACATATATATGTACAGATGGTACATACTCAAGAAGTGCTTACGCTAGCGATCTCACGCTGCGGCCAGTCCGCATAAGTGACGGATTCTATTACTGCACTTATGTATATTTATGATTGTATAAGCATAGCAACAAAGTGTAGTTATGTTATGAGTTGTTACTCTTACTTTTAAGTTGGGCATATGACCACTTGTTATATTGTATACTCTACAATACTGTGGGCATATGCTCATTTGGCATACAACATACTACACCTCCCTTTTTAAAAAAATAACGTAATATATTGTAGTTACTAAATATAAAAATTATTATTATTAGTATTATTTTTATATCTTTTATATACTTTGTTGTATATAATAATGTATAAACAATAATTTTTTTTTTTTTTTAAATATATATGTATATATTCTTAGATTTTTTTTTATTCTTTTTATTTGTTTTTATTTTTATTTATTAATCCTTTTTAGCCTATCCTTATGAACTTTTTGTTCCCTATTTTTCTTATTCTTTATAATTATATTATTATTGTTTTCTATACTAATGACCTTAAATGGTCCTATATAAGAAGATTCTAATTTATGACCTGTTTCATTCTTTAAATAAACCTGGTCACCTATTTCTATTTTAAAATCTAATACTTTCTTATCATTTATTTCTTTTTGCTTGATTTTATTTTTTTCTAAAAGTATTCGAGCTCTCTTATACGCGTTTTCTAGTCTAAATTTAACTTCTTTAGAATAATCTTCTATATTATATATAGGTTCAATGGTATCTACGCTATTAAATTGTATTGGTAAGTTATTGTCTACCGAATACTAGTTCATATGGACAATAATTATGAGTTACTGAAGGTGTTGTGTTAAAACAATACACGAAATTCTGTAACCATACGTCCCAATCAGTTTTATCTACTGAAATATATGAACGAATGTACTCATTGAATGTCCTATGACTTCTTTCAACGGTACCTAATGTCTGGTGGTGGTGTGCTGTAGATGTTATGTTATCTATTTTTAAATATTTGCACAAGTCAGCTATAATGGAATTTTTATATTCTGTTCCCATGTCCGTAATCAACGTCTTCATTGGACCGTACTTCAGAATAAAAGATTCGAATATGACTTTTGCGACAGTTGTTGCACTTTTGTTTGCAACAGGAATTGCTACTAAATACTTTGTCAAATCACATATTAAAGTGATTGCTTATTCATTCCCATTTTCCGAACGTGGTAGTGGACCAATTGTGTCTACTATCACTCTGTCAAAAGCATATTGTGGAGTTTCGGTTATTATCATAGGTGATCTTATATGTTTCGTCGTTTTCGACGTCAGGCATTTTGGACATTTATTTATGTACTCTTTTACATGTTTAGTCATGTTCTTCCAATAATATTGTCCCTTTATTTTTGATATCGTTTTATTTATGCCTGTATGACCTCCTTGAATTGGATCGTCATGGAATGTAGGCAATATAGCTTCTTTTTCTTGTTCATTATTTATTTTGGTCACCGGCTTGAGTAGCGCTACTCTTAATGATTTTAAATTTTTATTGCCCATGTGTTTGAAAGTATCTATTGAAATTGATTAAAAGAGCTTTTCACTCGGTGCCACTTTTAGTTGGCTGATTTTAGATACACCGGCTTGCCATTCAAGCCTTTGGAAAAACTGACCTAAGTCGAGAATTCCATTAGAGTACAAATCGATAACATTAATTCTTGCTACAACTGTTTTTCCATGTTTCAATAAACATGTCGAATCTGTTATTCGCAAGGTCACTACTTTTCGTACCTCGTCATTTGTGATGACTTCGTATAAGTTGGGCTTAGAAGCTTTTTCAAGACTTTGCTTTGGCAATAGTTCTTGTTTATTTTCTGCGCAGAAATTGTTTTGTCTACTTTAGTGCCTGGTAGTGACTTTCAGGACTTTTCTATTCATGTCAATTAAGTCGGATATTGTTATCCTTGACAGGGCGTCTGCCACGAAATTATCTTTCCCTCTCAGATACTCTACCGTAAAATCATATTCTTCTAATTCGAGTCGCATGCGCGTTAATTATGCTCGATACCGAAGGTAAAGAGTATATTGGGTTTGTGCAATGTCCGTCATGGTGTCCGTCCGTCTGTCCGTCTGTCCGTCTGTCCGTCTGTATGTTCGCAACTTTTTTCCACACCCTTCAAGCTAGAGACTTGAAACTTTCCAATTCTCTTTATCTATGGGATAGTAAATTAAAGTGTCAAGATGGGGGTTCTACGATAACTGGGGGGCTGGCAAATCGATAAATTCGATAACTCAAACCGATAAATCCTCATATTTCGCACATCCTTACAGCTAGAACTACCAAATTTGGTGGGCAGATAGCTACTAGCAACCCCCAAAAAACTGCTTCAAAATTTTGGAGCCACGCCCACCCATTCCGCCCCCAGCCCCCCCGCAATTTAAAGTCAAAAAAGCGTATATCTCCCACAGTTTTTGAGCTAGAGCCACCAAATTTTGTGCCAAGATAGGTGATGATGACCCTCCAAAAACTGCATCAAAAGTTTGGATGCCAAGCCCACCGATACTGCTCTAGCCGCCCCCATCCACCCCAACGCTTCGTCAAAAACGGGAATGCGTGTATCTATCAGAGTTGTGGAGCTAGAGCTTCCAAATTTGGTAGAAAGCTAGCTGCTAACGACCCCCAAAAAACTGCATCAAAATTTTGGAGCCACGCCCACCCATTCCGCCCCCAGCCCCCCGCATTTTGAAATCAGAAATGGCTATATCTCCCACAATTTTTGAGCTAGAGCCACCAAATTTGGTGCCAAGATAGGTGATGATGACCCCCCAAAAACTGCATCAAAAGTTTGGATGCCACGCCCACCAATACCACCCTAGCCGCCCCCATCCACCCCAACGCTTCGTCAAAAACGGGAATGCGTGTATCTTCCAGAGTTGTGGAGCTAGAGCCACCAAATTTGGCAGGAAGATAGCTTGCAACGACCCCCGAAAAACTGCATCAAAGTTTTGGAGCCACGCGCACCCCTTCCACCCCCCTTTCCCCACCTTTTACAAACTTTGAGCTAGAGTCACCATATTTTGTATGAAGATAGCAATTGACATTCCACATAGATCTGCATCAAAAATTTGGATGCCACGCCCACCCATACCGCCCCCAGCCCCCCTTTCCCCACTTTATACAAACTTCGAGCTAGAGTCACCAAATTTGGTATGAAGATAGCAATTGACATCCCACATGGATCGGCAGCAAAACTTTGAATGCCACGCCCACCCATACCGCCCCAAGCCCCATAGCCCCCCTTTCACCACCTTTTACATGCTTCGAGCTAGAGTCACCAAATTTGGTATGAAGGTAGCATTTGACATTCCACAAGGATCTGCAGCAAAAATTTGGATGCCACGCCCAACCATACCGCCCCCAGCCCCATAGCCCCCCTCTCCCCACCTTATACAAACTTTGAGCTAGAGTCACCAAATTTGGTATGAAGGTAGCATTTGACATACCACAAGGATCTGCAGCAAAAATTTGAATGCCACGCCCAACCATACCGCCCCCAGCCCCCCTTTCCCCACTTTTACAAACTTTGAGCTAGAGTCACCAAATTTGTTATGAAAATAGCAATTGACATTCCACAAGGATCTGCATCAAAAATTTTGATGCCCATCCATGTGGGATGTTAATTGCTTTCTTCATACCAAATTTGGTGACTCTAGCTCGAAGTTTGTATAAAGTGGGGAAAGGGGGGCTGGGGGCGGTATGGGTGGAATTGCATCCAAATTTTTGATGCAGATCTTTGTGGAATGTCAATTGCTATCTTCATAACAAATTTGGTGACTCTAGCTCAAAGTTTGTAAAAATGGGGAAAGAGGGGCTGGGGGCGGTATGGTTGGGCGTGGCATTCAAATTTTTGCTGCAGATCCTTGTGGAATATCAAATGCTACCTTCATACCAAATTTGGTGACTCTAGCTCAAAGTTTGTATAAAGTGGGGAAAGGGGGGCTGGGGGCGGTATGGGTGGAATTGCATCCAAATTTTTGATGCAGATCTTTGTGGAATGTCAATTGCTATCTTCATAACAAATTTGGTGACTCTAGCTCAAAGTTTGTAAAAGTGGTGAAAGGGGGGCTGGGGGCGGTATGGTTGGGCGTGGCATTCAAATTTTTGCTGCAGATCCTTGTGGAATGTCAAATGCTACCTTCATACCAAATTTGGTGACTCTAGCTCAAAGTTTGTATAAGGTGGGGAGAGGGGGGCTATGGGGCTGGGGGCGGTATGGTTGGGCGTGGCATCCAAATTTTTGCTGCAGATCCTTGTGGAATGTCAAATGCTACCTTCATACCAAATTTGGTGACTCTAGCTCAAAGCTTGTATAAGGTGGGGAGAGGGGGGCTATGGGGCTGGGGGCGGTATGGTTGGGCGTGGCATCCAAATTTTTGCTGCAGATCCTTGTGGAATGTCAATTGCTATCTTCATACCAAATTTGGTGACTCTAGCTCGAAGTTTGTATAAAGTGGGGAAAGGGGGGCTGGGGGCGGTATGGGTGGGCGTGGCATCCAAATTTTTGATGCAGGTCTATGTGGAATGTCAATTGCTATCTTCATACAAAATTTGGTGACTCTAGCTCAAAGTTTGTAAAAGGTGGGGAAAGGGGGGTGGAAGGGGTGGGCGTGGCTCCAAAATTTTGATGCAGTTTTTTGGGGGTCGTTACCAGCTAGCTTTCTACCAAATTTGGAGGCTCTAGCTCCACAACTCTGATAGATACACGCATTCCCGCTTTTGACGAAGCGTTGGGGTGGATGGGGGCGGCTAGAGCAGTATCGGTGGGCGTGGCATCCAAACTTTTGATGCAGTTTTTGGGGGGTCATCATCACCTATCTTGGCACAAAATTTGGTGGCTCTAGCTCAAAAACTGTGGGAGATATACGCTTTTTTGACTTTAAATTGCGGGGGGGCTGGGGGCGGAATGGGTGGGCGTGGCTCCAAAATTTTGAAGCAGTTTTTTGGGGGTTGCTAGTAGCTATCTGCCCACCAAATTTGGTAGTTCTAGCTGTAAGGATGTGCGAAATATGAGGATTTATCGGTTTTGAGTTATCGAATTTATCGATTTGCCAGCCCCCCAGTTATCGTAGAACCCCCATCTTGACACTTTAATTTACTATCCCATAGATAAAGAGAATTGGAAAGTTTCAAGTCTCTAGCTTGAAGGGTGTGGAAAAAAGTTGCGAACATACAGACGGACAGACGGACAGACGGACGGACACCATGACGGACATTGCACAAACCCAATATACTCTTTACCTTCGGTATCGAGTATAAAAATTTGGATGCAATTCCACCCATACCGCCCCCAGCCCCCCTTTCCCCACTTTATACAAACTTTGAGCTAGAGTCACCAAATTTGGTATGAAGGTAGCATTTGACATTCCACAAGGATCTGCAGCAAAAATTTGAATGCCACGCCCAACCATACCGCCCCCAGCCCCTCTTTCCCCACTTTTACAAACTTTGAGCTAGAGTCACCAAATTTGTTATGAAGATAGCAATTGACATTCCACAAAGATCTGCACCAAAAATTTGGATGCAATTCCACCCATACCGCCCCCAGCCCCCCTTTCCCCACTTTATACAAACTTCGAGCTAGAGTCACCAAATTTGGTATGAAGAAAGCAATTAACATCCCACATGGATGGGCATCAAAATTTTTAATACTGGTATCGAGTATACCGCAGTCGGTTGCGTCCTACTGCAACGTTTCCACTTGTTTTGAACTTGGGTTTATCATAGAAAATAAATATGTTTAAGGTCTGTGATTAGTTCTTATTGTAAAATGTTTGCCATATATAGATGGTCGAAAATGTGTTATTGCCCAATGTATTGCTGCTAGTTCTTGTTCTGTAGTACTTTTATTGCTTTCACCTTTAGTGAATGCTCTTGATGCATATGCAACTGAGAGTTGGAGTCCATTATAGTTTTGAGTTAAAACTGCTCCACATGCTTGCTTGCTTGCATCTGTGATTATGCAAAATTCTTTGCTAAAATCTGGATACTGTTATAAATTTGGTTGAACAAGTTGATTTTTTAGGTACTGGAATGCCTTTTCACATTCTGTTGTCCATTCGAATAGGACATTCTTTTTACATAATCTTGTTATGTGCGGTGAATACTCGGCGAAGTTTTTTATAAAACGTCTATAATAATTGCAAAATGCAACGAATCTTCTAGCGCTGTCTGCTTCCATAGGGACTGGATAGTTATTGATAACATCAAATTTTTTATCGTCTGGTAAGATTCCTTTATCTGTGCATCTGTGACCTAAAAACGTCACGTCGTGCATGAAAAATGAACATTTTTCTGGATGTAATTTCAGATTGTGTTTTCTACAAAGTTTGAAAACATCTGTTAAGTTTTTAATCATATGTTGTTCAGAACAACCAATAACGATTAAATCATCCATGTAAAGGAAAGCTTGTGAAGGCTCTAGGCCTGAGAATGCTATTGTCATCATTCTCTGAAATGAATTAGGCGCTATTTTTAAACCAAACGGTAATCGCGTGAAGCGATATGAACCATTGCTTGTTGAAAAAGACGTTATATTTCTTGAGCTTTCCTCAAGCTCAATTTGGTGGAAACCTTACATTAACCCTCAAAGGCTACTTTCCAAAATAATAGAAAAAAAGTATTCAAATAATTTTTTTTAAAGTGAATGAATGCTTCTAAGCTCAAATATGTACTTAGAAATTACATAGAATCTTCGGTTTACCTGTAAGGTGAGAAAAAAGGAAAGCGTGCATGAAGGCACGCTTGGGGCTTTGAGTGAAAAAAAAACATTTTCAAGTAATGAAGATTTATTTTATTTTTTCTTATGGTATTCTAAAAAACAGTTTTTATTCGCTGTGCAGCATAAATGCAGGTTGCATTTCGTGCATATGCATTGCGTTTGTGAAGATTTACAATGCTTGCAACATCTTTTTCCACTGTTTCGATCCAACCAATGTGGGAAATGGTTCAGCTGGTCAAACCGCAAGTCCGATATTGGATGTTTTGATTTTTGACCATGTTTGAGCTCATGCTGAAAATGTCGATGAGAGAGTGGAGACTGCTTTGCCCGCTCTGCCTGCGAGGATGGTGAATTTGTTGTTCGTCCTGACTGAGAGGATGGAGACTGGTTTTCCCATCGCGGTGAAAATTCATTTTTGGTATTGATTGGACGACCCGGTAATTTTTTGTTTTTATATGTCACCAGCCCACGGCTAGTGTTTCGCGAAAGTCTGGGAGTGCGAGTAATTTTTCTTTGCTTGCGTTCTCTGTTTGGATACGTCTGTGTAAAATATAGGCGTTGGTGGCTGCCATATCAATTAGGTGATAAAAAATTCGTGTTGCGGCATCCCGAGTTTTTGCTCTGATATGATAGCGTCCCATTAGGCCATCCATGAGATCTACGCCGCCCATGTGAGCGTTATACTCATGCACAACTTGGGGACAGTCAATTGAAATGTGTCGCTTAGCTTTTCTGTCAAAACGAGCAGCCTTTGCAGTTCCTTCACGAGGGTTTGTCCTTTCAAATTGCTTAACACCCACATAAGTGGACAAAAAGCGAACAGGCTTGCTGTTTTTCCAGAGTACATTGGTTATGTCGACACCATATGAGGACCAAACGTACTCAATCGAAAAACCCCTCGGCAATTTGTTGATGGCAATATCGTTTGGTAGCTTGCAATTGGGGGACACGGTTTACACGCACCGTGCCAAGGCTATAAATACCTATCGCTCTTAGATAAACCATCAAAGGCAGAGATGTATAAAAATTATAGAAGTGAATGATGTGATTCTTAAATCTTTCTACGGTTTGTGTTAAGCGCACTACAATGTTGGCCGAAGCACCAAGATCTGGGTGACCAGGTAAGACCACATTATCACCGGCACCGCTGTAGATCTCAAAGCGGTATGCGTATCCAAATGAGTCGCACAATACAAATAGTTTGATGCCCCACTTGTGCGGCTTATTTGGCATGTATTGACGCAAGTGGTGCTTCATTTTTGTGCTGCACATTTGCTCGTCAACACAAAGGCGGGCATAGTTTGGCACCGAGTCAAACCGTTTGTTGAGACAGTCTACAAATTTTCGCGTACGGAACAAAGGATCGTAGCCTGGTTCACCCTTTTTGATTCGTTCACGCTCATCACATAGCGAGAAGTACTTCTTTATTGCCTCGATTCTGCTTCGGGTCATGCAGGTTTGTATAGGTCCGAACGCATTCTGTCTCCAGTAGCTCTTTAGATTCGGGTAGCGATAAATGGACATGAACATCAAAATACCTATGTAATAGTGCATCTCATCAGTGTTAATTTTGAACTTATTGTTAATGTCATCGGTTAAAGCTGCGCACATTGTTGCGTCGACGATCATATTCATGATTTCCGCATTAAAGAAATAGCAAAAGAGCTCTAGTGGAGTTTTTAGCTCCTTTATTTCTGCTGGCAGCGAAAAATCGCCTCGAAATGCTACATTGTTAACATGCAACTGCATACATTTCTCTCGCCACAGAATCTTACTCGAATCTTTTGTTATTGATTCAATACCTGTACAAATAAAACTAGTTATTCACTAATATAATACTTAGCAATTAAATTTGGCAAACCAGCTCCATTGAACCAGAAGTTGGCGAAGATGCGCACGCTGAATCGTCAATGATTGGTAATGGTGATCGCGGCCTTTTTGCAGTTTTCTGGGAAGTCTCAGCTTTCTGTGCATTGTTTTGGACATTCTCAACATTACTCTCAATAAATGATATAGTCTCAGCATCCTCTAATGCAGTATTAAGAGCCTCCACTATATCAATGTCGTCGTCCCCGTCGTCACTTGAGCTTAGCATTTCTTCATCCGACGGAAAAGAGTCAAATATCTTGAGCAACTGCTCATCTGTCAAGTCGGACAGCTTATACCGAACCCGGTTTGCCATTTCTAGTAATATTTATAATTCTATTAAGTAAAATCACTCAATCAACAGAAACAAACACATAAATTGCAATCAATTGTGAAGTATCATCTGGCAACAAAAGTTGTCTTGCAGCCCCAAACGTGCCTCAAGGCACGTATCGCAATTTCGCTGTCACAACTCATGTCTTTTATGTATTTGCATATCTGCAACTTAATTTTAATAGTAAATTAACTTACCTTTCAATAAAAAGAAATTATAAGCTGGATAGGTTTTCTATATTTACTATTATTTGCACAGCAAAACACAACATACAGCAGCACAAATTTTACGCGCGAAAAAACATATGGCTTGTGCATAGCGAAATATAAGTCCCTTTAAAAGCTTCGGAAAGCTTTCAAAGTTGAGACTCATTGTTTTTTGTGTTTATTATCAACCGCCAAAAAATATTTAGACGATTGAAAAGCTGTTTGTTTATTTGTAAAAGCCAAAAACGTAATACGTGCCTTCAGGCAGGCTTACGTGTTAGAGGGTTAACTATACTCCACAAGTTGCTGGCTCGCAGCAAGGTAGAATGCCAAAGCTGACGCAAAAAGTAACAGGAGGAGGTAGTTGAGCACAAACGACGGACCACATGATAATGCCACATCCTTCAGTACCCAGGAGCATCCCAGCGTGGATCAGTACATCCAGCCGTAGTAGGGCCAATGATCTGAGGATTGGTGGGCAAAGTAAAAGTTCAGTTTTGTTTCAATATCCATACCTCAACCTACTTGGAATTGGAATTAGATGGAAGCGCTGCTTCAACGCGTATCGCAGATTTGGCCAGTCTGTTGTTCCACTCGTCCTGAGGAACATCCAGTACCAATCCTTGGCTCGTCCCTCGACCAGAGTGTGAAAATCCCGCAGGAAATCCGTCCACGGCACCTGGTAAGTCTGCTTCAGATGGTCTAGTCTGAAAATAAATTCGCCAACTGGCATTCCAGATGGGCTGGCATCAAAGACGAGACCCCATCGACGCATCGGGATAACCTCTGGTCTTGTGTCGCCTATACTGAATGGCCTCCGTGTGTCCTGGTCACTTCTATCCTGGGCTTCGCCACGCGCTCCAAACATCCAGTGTTCGGCCTGATCACGCTGCTCGGATTCCAACGCCCGGGTGTTAAACCAGTGCCCCTGCGCTGCTGGGGGCTTTTGCTAGGTCCAATTTTGAAGGTCCAGGAGGTCCAATTTTGAGCGCGAGCAGGAGCTTCGTGAGCGTCGGCAAAAAGCAGGAGAGGGCATCGACGACTATTTGCAGGCCATGTTTGCTCTCAGATCGAGGTTGGAGATACCCGTCAGCGACCGCGACCTGATCAAGATCGTGAAGGTGAACATCCGGGACGGGATTTCACGGGTCATCTATCCGATGTGGATCACTGATCTGGAGAGGCTGAGAGAAGAGTGCCATGACGCAGAGAGGATGTTGTCATCCCGTTGGTCGAGGAGTCAGACCACGGCTGAGCCGGTCGGTCGGCCTAGGGACCAATATCAAGTCAATGAGGCGTTCCACGAGGAGGAGAAGGCCACTGTAGAGGTTGCGCCGGACTTGGCAGTCGAAGCGAGGTACAGGCCAAGAGGCGTTAGCGGCAAGCGATAGCAACGCGCTTACGTGCTGGAACTGCGCTCAGCGAGGGCATACGTTCTGGGAGTGCGAGGCCACCGTGCGAAATGTATTTTGCTACAAATTCGGATTGCCCGGAGTAGTGCTGCCGAAGTGACCAAAATGTCGGGCGGGAAACGGGAGGCAGAGCGTGACACAGGCAGAGGAGCCACGCTCAACGATGTTGCCGAAGAGCCACTAAGACACTCTCCACAATGCATGTTAGATATAAGGACTAGAGATAAGGATTGCATGATAATTAAGGACATAGTCAGGAGAGCCAACAGCGAGCACTTACCGAGGCCCAAGTGGTCGACACGACCGCCGTTGGAAGAGCGCGAGGCCGCGTACAAAGAAGCAAGAGCCCGGATCTTTGCCGAAGAGGATGACTCAAAACGGAGCTAGCGCTCACCAGTTTCACGGAGGCAGAGGAGGCCCACATTACGCAGTAGGGAGCGCAAAAGCATTTGCGAGGCGATTGGATCGGTGCTCAAGGGCGACGATCGAGCTTTTACCGAAGTACAGATCCAAGGACATGCAGTAAAGGGTCTACTGGACACCGGGGCGACCGTAAGCTTGTTAGGCGCAGGGGCAGTGGAGCTCATCGAATAGCTAGGGTTAGCGTGGCACCCTCAAAGGTCTAAGGTGCGAGCCGCAAGAGGTTCGAGCTACTCGGTGTTGGGTGAGATTCTTGTCCCGATCCAATACAAGAACGAGACGCACAAGATGACGCTGTATGTGTGCCACGCACTTGTCCAGAATTTGAACCTGGGTATCGACTTCTGGAAGAAGTTTCGCCTGGCACCCGAGATCGTAGGAGTCGAGTCGCTTGAACAGATGGAGTCGGAATTCGTGACTAAGGGAGAACCGGTCGAACCGCACAAGTTGAATGCCGAGCAGCAGAAGCAGCTAGAGGCGATCATGGCGGAATTCCTGGCGTTCGAGCAGCGAGGATTAGGTAAGACCCACGTAGAGCGTCATACTATCGAGCTGGTAGAAGGCACCGTACCAGTGAAGGAGCGTTTTTACCCCGTATCCCCAGCGGCGCAGCAGCTACTATTCGCGGAGGTCGACGAAATGTTGCGACTGGGAGTCATCGAGCCAAGCGAGAGTCCGTGGAGCAACAGGATGACGTTGGTGCGGAAACCTGGGAAGAAAAGGTTGTGCTTAGACGCTCGTAAGCTGAACGATGTGACAGTGAAGGATGCTTACCCGTTGCAGAATATCGAGTCGATCCTGAGCCGCGTGGATGACACGATCTTCATCAGCAGCGTCGACCTGAAGCACGCATTCTGGCAGATTGAGTTGGAGCCCCAGAGCAGAGCATACACGGCATTTACTATCCCCAGACGTCCACTCTACCAGTTCCGTATGATGCCTTTCGGGCTGTGTAATGCTGCTCGGGGGATACCACAACGTCTGCGGAATCGAGTGTTCGTTTACTTGGATGACTTGCTGATCATCTCCCGCACTTTTGAGGAGCATTTACAGCTGTTGAAGGAGGTAGCGCAGTGCTTGAAGGACGCGAAACTAACCATCGGCTTGCAGAAATCTAAGTTCTGTTTTAAGTTCCTGAGGTACTTAGGGTATATTGTTGGTGGCGGAGCCCTCCGAACGGATCCGAGCAAGGTTGAGGCGATAGTCCAGATTCCCGTCCCAAGAACCGCAAAGCAACTGAGGAGATTTTTGGGAACCACAGGCTGGTACAGGCGATTCATCCGCGATTTCTCGGCCCTTTCTGCGTCGATGACTGACTGCCTGAAAATCCGCAAGAAGTTTGAGATGTCTGACGACGCAGTCGAAGCGTTTCATAATCTGAAGAAGGCACTTACCTGCGCGCCGATACTTCTACACCCAGATTTTTGCCGACATTATTTCATCCAGTGCGATGCAAGCCACCTGGGGATTGGTGCAGTTCTCTTCCAGCGTGACGACGAAGGTGCAGACCGACCAATCGCGTTCTTTTCAGCTAAGCTGCGTGGAGCTCAGCTGAACTATAGCGTGACGGAAAAAGAGTGTTTGGCAGCGGTGAAGGCAATCGAGCGTTTTCGGCCATATGTGGAGCTCATGCCCTTCACAGTCATCACGGATCATTCGAGCCTGCAATGGTTGATGTCGCTCAAGGACCTGAGTGGAAGATTAGCAAGGTGGTCCCTAGCGCTTCAGGCATTTGACTTCACGATCGAGCACCGGTAAGGGAAGGACAATGTGGTATCCGATATGCTTTCTCGACCATTTGAGGTGGAAGAACACAACTTGTTCGAGTTTGAGACGACAGCCTTTGAGAGCGAGGAGTATCTGGAGCGGTTGGCGTTGGTGCGAACAGAGTCAGAGCGTTTTCCAGATCTCCGGATCGAGGACGGTCTGCTCTTTAAGAGGTCGCAGTTCGCTCGAGAAGATAGCGAGGAGTTCTTGTGGAAGCTGTGGGTCCCGGAGGCGCTAACGAGCACGTTGGTACAACAGGCCCACGACAGCGACAAGGGTATGCATGGAGGCATAGCCCGAACGTTGGCGAGGCTACGCCAGTTTTACTTTTGGCCGAGGATGGCAGCCCAGTTGCGGTCGTACGTGCTCAGCTGCGAAATGTGCAAGGAGGCGAAACACAGCACGCAAGTCGGAAGGCCAAACATGGGAAAGGAGGTGGTAACTGAGCGCCCGCTGCAGAAGCTGTACTTGGACTTCCTAGGGAAGTACCCACGTTCTAGGCATACATTTTTGTGGTGCTGGACCATTTCAGCAAGTTCGTCTGGCTTTAGGCGATGCCGAAAGCGACATCTGCGGCGATCATGCGATTTTTGAGGGAGGAGGTGTACACCGTGTTTGGAGTCCCCGACATCGTGCACACCGACAATGGTAAGCAGTTCGTGTCGCAGGAGTTCGAAGCCATGCTGGAGCATCACGGCATTAAGCATGTCCGTACAGGCAACTATGCTCCACAATCCAACGCGTCCGAACGGGTGAACCAGTCGGTGTTGGCAGCGATCCGGACACATCTTGGAACTGACCAGACGACTTGGGACGAGTACTCGCGATGGCGTTACGCAGTGCGGTGCATACGGCGACTGGGACATCTCCATACATCGCATTGTTTGGACAGCATATGCTGAGTAACGGCAGCGAATATGGACTGGCCAGAAGGCTGGGCGACGTCAGCGACTCAGCCATAAAGCCATTAGAGAGGTCAGCAAAGCAAAAGATATACCGCGCTCGCATTCAGGAGACGCAACACGAGGCGTACGAGAAGCCGGCGAAGCAGTATGATCTGAAGGCACGGGACGTTCAATACACAGCAGGGCAAGAGGTATTCAAGCGCAATTTTGTGTTCAGTGACTTCGCAAAAAACCTCAACGCGAAATTCTGTCGCCGCTTCATCAAGTGCCGAGTGGTGCGGCCAGTAGGACGATGCCTCTATGAGCTAGAGAAACTTCAGGGCAATCCGCTCGGGTTGTTCCACGCTAAGGATCTCAAACAGTGACACCCGAGCGTTGGATCTATGCCCGGCTAGCTCAGTCGGTAGAGCATGAGACGCTTAGTCTCAGGGCGTGGGCGATGGCCTACGTTGGGCAGCGTAGCGGACGGACGCCTCCGGTTTTGGCACTCCTTTTCTAAGCGGGCGCAAGCGAACCGGAGTGTGGTGTTATGGTCGGCTTGTATGCAATCGATGGTTGGGTGTTGAACGAGGGGTGGAGAGTCGTGCTGGCTCCCAATAATCGATTGTTGTCTGCGGAATAGGGAAAGGCACACGGCTATAACAAGCAGAGTGGCCGTGAGTAGGCAAAATTTCAGCAGAAATAGAAAAGCCAGATCGCAAAGCGCGTGTGATAAAAGCGACAAAGCTTAAGGGAATAAACTTAGTGCTGGCGTGTGAAAGGTAGGAGTGAAATAGTCGAGGTGGTGTAGTTCTTTGTTTTGGTTTTAAAAAAGAGTTTTATTTCATTCCGGTAGTGCACCACGTCCAGCCAGTCAAACACGCCCGGCGCGGCCACACAATCGCTACAGACCACCGGACGAGGATTTGCCAACCCGTCTGGGTGGTCTCACAAGTTTGTGTAGTTTAATATCGCCCCTGAAAAATCTCTGTCCAAGCGGTTTATTCCGTGTGCCGGCTGCCAGCCACACACCATACACCAAATCAGTTGCTGCCCCATGCACAGTGGGCCAAGACCAGCAATCGGCCGTCAACAGAACTGAATTTATTTATTCGCATTACTCGCCTCTGCCCTTATTTATTTAATTTATTATTTAATTTATATTTCTCTAATTATTATTTCTTTAATTTATTTATTTAATTATTATTTCTTTCTGTGTTTATGGTTATTGTTTAATTTGTTTTACGTTATTAGTATTTGTTTATTCGTTTATTTATTTAATTATATTTTTCTTTTCATTTATTTCCTTATTATGTTTATTTAACGTAAATTTAATTTTAAGAAAAACAAATGTTTATCATAATTATATATATAAATAAATGAATGTGTCGTTATCGTTAATGTAAAAACATGTTTGAGTAGTGATTTATGTGTGGGTGGGACGAGTGTGTGATGTCGGGGTAAGTTGTTTGTGTTGTTAGTGTAGCATTAGGAAATTTGCGTAAAATGAAGAGAAAGCCAATTCATAGGTTGGGGGGGCTCATTGGGGGTGAATATTAAGATCTTTTACCTTGTATGTCCTTAGTTGTCCGATTGTGCGAATTATCGCTGCTAGTTTGATTGTTGTTAGTTTTTTTTGTAAAAATATAAATTTTGTTACACCGGCCCACAATGTATCGAGGTCGTACTCATCCCTGGGTCACCGATTTGCTAGCTGGCTATCGGCACAGTGTTGGTAAGCAAAGGCCGGTTCATAACAAGTGGCGCCCAATGGAAAAACTCAATGAAAGTCGCTAGTGAAGTCACAGTACAGTTCAGTTTATTGTTTCAGTTTACATGTTGTATGTTGGTTGTGTTATTAACCCTCAAAGGCTACTTTCCAAAATAATAGAAAAAAAGTATTCAAATAATTTTTTTTAAAGTGAATGAATGCTTCTAAGCTCAAATATGTACTTAGAAATTACATAGAATCTTCGGTTTACCTGTAAGGTGAGAAAAAAGGAAAGCGTGCATGAAGGCACGCTTGGGGCTTTGAGTGAAAAAAAAACATTTTCAAGTAATGAAGATTTATTTTATTTTTTCTTATGGTATTCTAAAAAACAGTTTTTATTCGCTGTGCAGCATAAATGCAGGTTGCATTTCGTGCATATGCATTGCGTTTGTGAAGATTTACAATGCTTGCAACATCTTTTTCCACTGTTTCGATCCAACCAATGTGGGAAATGGTTCAGCTGGTCAAACCGCAAGTCCGATATTGGATGTTTTGATTTTTGACCATGTTTGAGCTCATGCTGAAAATGTCGATGAGAGAGTGGAGACTGCTTTGCCCGCTCTGCCTGCGAGGATGGTGAATTTGTTGTTGGTCCAGACTGAGAGGATGGAGACTGGTTTTCCCATCGCGGTGAAAATTCATTTTTGGTATTGATTGGACGACCCGGTAATTTTTTGTTTTTATATGTCACCAGCCCACGGCTAGTGTTTCGCGAAAGTCTGGGAGTGCGAGTAATTTTTCTTTGCTTGCGTTCTCTGTTTGGATACGTCTGTGTAAAATATAGGCGTTGGTGGCTGCCATATCAATTAGGTGATAAAAAATTCGTGTTGCGGCATCCCGAGTTTTTGCTCTGATATGATAGCGTCCCATTAGGCCATCCATGAGATCTACGCCGCCCATGTGAGCGTTATACTCATGCACAACTTGGGGACAGTCAATTGAAATGTGTCGCTTAGCTTTTCTGTCAAAACGAGCAGACTTTGCAGTTCCTTCACGAGGGTTTGTCCTTTCAAATTGCTTAACACCCACATAAGTGGACAAAAAGCGAACAGGCTTGCTGTTTTTCCAGAGTACATTGGTTATGTCGACACCATATGAGGACCAAACGTACTCAATCGAAAAACCCCTCGGCAATTTGTTGATGGCAATATCGTTTGGTAGCTTGCAATTGGGGGACACGGTTTACACGCACCGTGCCAAGGCTATAAATACCTATCGCTCTTAGATAAACCATCAAAGGCAGAGATGTATAAAAATTATAGAAGTGAATGATGTGATTCTTAAATCTTTCTACGGTTTGTGTTAAGCGCACTACAATGTTGGCCGAAGCACCAAGATCTGGGTGACCAGGTAAGACCACATTATCACCGGCACCGCTGTAGATCTCAAAGCGGTATGCGTATCCAAATGAGTCGCACAATACAAATAGTTTGATGCCCCACTTGTGCGGCTTATTGGCATGTATTGACGCAAGTGGTGCTTCATTTTTGTGCTGCACATTTGCTCGTCAACACAAAGGCGGGCATACTTTGGCACCGAGTCAAACCGTTTGTTGAGACAGTCTACAAATTTTCGCGTACGGAACAAAGGATCGTAGCCTGGTTCATCGCCTCGAAATGCTACATTGTTAACATGCAACTGCATACATTTCTCTCGCCACAGAATCTTACTCGAATCTTTTGTTATTGATTCAATACCTGTACAAATAAAACTAGTTATTCACTAATATAATACTTAGCAATTAAATTTGGCAAACCAGCTCCATTGAACCCACCAGAAGTTGGCGAAGATGCGCACGCCGAATCGTCAATGATTGGTAATGGTGATCGCGGCCTTTTTGCAGTTTTCTGGGAAGTCTCAGCTTTCTGTGCATTGTTTTGGACATTCTCAACATTACTCTCAATAAATGATATAGTCTCAGCATCCTCTAATGCAGTATTAAGAGCCTCCACTATATCAATGTCGTCGTCCCCGTCGTCACTTGAGCTTAGCATTTCTTCATCCGACGGAAAAGAGTCAAATATCTTGAGCAACTGCTCATCTGTCAAGTCGGACAGCTTATACCGAACCCGGTTTGCCATTTCTAGTAATATTTATAATTCTATTAAGTAAAATCACTCAATCAACAGAAACAAACACATAAATTGCAATCAATTGTGAAGTATCATCTGGCAACAAAAGTTGTCTTGCAGCCCCAAACGTGCCTCAAGGCACGTATCGCAATTTCGCTGTCACAACTCATGTCTTTTATGTATTTGCATATCTGCAACTTAATTTTAATAGTAAATTAACTTACCTTTCAATAAAAAAAATTATAAGCTGGATAGGTTTTCTATATTTACTATTATTTGCACAGCAAAACAGAACATACAGCAGCACAAATTTTACGCGCGAAAAAACATATGGCTTGTGCATAGCGAAATATAAGTCCCTTTAAAAGCTTCGGAGAGCTTTCAAAGTTGAGACTCATTGTTTTTTGTGTTTATTATCAACCGCCAAAAAATATTTAGACGATTGAAAAGCTGTTTGTTTATTTGTAAAAGCAAAAAACGTAATACGTGCCTTCAGGCAGGCTTACGTGTTAGAGGGTTAAGTCAGGGCATGAAAAATATTTAGCTCTACCCAATTGATCGAGAATATCGTCAATTCTAGGGAATGGAAATTTATCTGACAGCAATTTTTTATTTATTTGGCGATAGTCAATTTCTAATCGCCATTTTTTCTCTTTAGAGCCCGGAAGAGATTTCTTTGGGACTAATAAGAGTGGGCTATTATACGGTGAAACAGACGGTTCAACAATATTTTGTTCAATTAACTTTCCAACTTGATGCTGGATTTCTTCTATTTGGCTATGCGGACATCGATAATTTTTAACATATACTGGCTCATCATCCTTAAGTCTCAGTTTTTGCTTATAGAAGTTGTTTGTTGTGATTGGTTCGGTTTCAAATCCGAACACATCACTATACTCGGTGCAAAAATTGGAAAATTTTTCTTTAATTTATTAATTACAAACTCTTTTCTATTGTCCTTTAGATTTTGAACTACATATTAGTTCGAAAGTGATTCAAATTTTATGTTATTAATGCCTACTATTTGGTATTTATCTGTGGTATTTAAAAATCGGACAAAAGTATTTTGGGCTGTCGCAATAGTGTTTGCAACATAAACACCCGGTTTAATTTCCTGATTTGGATTAAAATGTTTTCGTCTGCTGAAGACAACTCAATTTTGCGTATCACTTGTGATCTAGCTGGTAGAAGTGTGGAATTAGTACCAGAACTAAATGTTATTGGAACATAGATAGGATACGTTAGGTTTTGTGGTTTTGTTATTGTTATTGTTATAATGATTTATATTTTAGTTGTAGCCTCGGTTGGAATCATTCCTACCTCGGTTATAACCTCGTCCACCTCTATTGTTGTTTCTGTTATTATTATTATTATAATTGGAATTGTAGTTACCGCGGCCATTGCTTCTACCTCTTTGAGGATAGTAACTACCTCCTCTATTATTGCGGCCTCGCTGAAATAATACTGGACTTGCACTTCCGGTCATTTCTGTGCTGTAATGGATATATTTACCGATTACATCATTGAAAGTAACGAAGTTACCAGCTTCCAGTATTACTTTCAGTTTCTCATGCTCACAATTTTTAATCATTGCAGAAATAGACTCGTTTGTTGAGAATTTTTCTGCATTGTTTGGGTCTAGGCCGTCATCAATAAAGGCTACCTCCAATTGCTTTCGCAAATTGTCCATTTCAGTTGCATACTGGGAAGCAGTTTGCCTTTTTGTTTTATGTTCAGTAATTTAGCTTTTAATACGTCGGGAAATTCTCCTTTTACGTTATCTTTATGCTTATTTATTATTCCGGATATAGTAGATTCATGTTTTACTTTCTACAGAATTGTGCCGGTTATTTTTGATTTAATAACCTCAACTTCTATATCCTCCTGGTCGCCTTTAGTTCTTTCCACAATGCGTAAAGCAGTTAGGAATCTGTTTAATGATAGCTTCTTACCATCAAATTCAGGGACTGAAGAGGAAACCGATTAATTACTTGCAATACTTTGAAAAGTTTCTATGTATTCGTTTTCGAATTCAGTTATTTTAATGAATTCGCGATGTTTTTGTAATATTTGTAATGCATTTATTGTAAAATTTGGTTCTTTATTATAGATTTCGTTTATTATGCTTATCATGTTATATCATTTCTAAATTGTCTGCTCTACTTGCAAATCTTTTCTTTATGCACTTATTGTGAACTTATATAATTTAGTTAGGAAATTTGCTAATAAAAGAACAACAATTATTATAAGCATAACCGTTATTACTTTTAAATCTACTGAGACAGTTTCGACATTATTTATTACATTTGCGGTTGAATCCGCTACTTTCGATTCGTGGTCTAACATTTTTTTTTTTTTTTTTAATATATTATCGTCCTTTGAAATTGCATTCGAAAGCATTAAATTTGAATTTCAGATTAAATGTTTTTTTTTTTTTTTTTTTTTTTTTTTTAAGAATATATATATATTGTGTATGATTTATTATTATTATTATTTTCTTTTTTTTAATTTTTTTTTGTATTAATAGTTTTCTATTCGATCAACGCAGTGATCTCCTGTCTAATGTTTCGTATGGCTTCACAGGCCATACTCTATTACGAGCAACGCAATTATCGCTCAGTATTACAAACGTTTCTTTACATTTCATTTAACAAATATATATTTTTTTAAGTTGCGCGCTCTCTGTATTACCGCCGGTCCCCGAAGATGACTTCGCTTGGATCGCGATGGTGTCAGGCTGTTGGGGTGCCGGTGCTGGTCCTCTTGCAGGCTGTTGGGGCGGTGTGTGATAGATGATAGAGAAAATATACAAATTCAAGGGTTCAAGGCGTATCCAGCGCGCTTCACTACAAATTTCGTAATATGTATATGTGTTATAAAACTTGCTGCCTTTATGGATGTGGTTTAATGCCTTTGTTGTTGTTTCGAATTGCTGTTGGTGTTGTTGTGAACGCATCACCACTGTGTTGTGGCCGTTGTGGCTGTTGTGGCCGCCGCCGTCGTTGGGTAGCCATGCAGCAGGGGCTACTGCTAGTAAACCACCGGATGCTGTTCAACATTTGTGGGCAGATGTTGCAGCTGCATGGCAGCACGTGCCAGCGCGCTCGGATCACTTATGTATCTATGCAATTGGCACCTGTGGTGGCGGCTGTTGTTGTTTTTGTTGCTGCTGTCGCTGCTGCACCTCCAGTTCTAGTTGTTTTCAAAATATTAATTAATTTTTTTTTCACATATTATTTACAACATGTTCGTGAAATTGTCACGGTCGCCATGTTAAGTTAACCAAGAGTATATCAAATATATAAAATCATTTAAACAGTTTTGGTTCACACTGGATACGATAGGAAGCGAAACAATACAGTGTT
Organism: Scaptomyza flava; assembly: GCA_030179655.1. Classification (NCBI taxonomy): domain Eukaryota; kingdom Metazoa; phylum Arthropoda; class Insecta; order Diptera; family Drosophilidae; genus Scaptomyza; species Scaptomyza flava. The sequence goes on from JARNME010000404.1 coordinate 62,343,829, forward strand.
AAGTTGAGAATGAGTTGTGGTCGAGAGTGTACTCTCGGTTTTATTCAATTTTATGTTTTGCTTATAACATACAATATTCTAAGTGAGCTCTGCCGCTAAGAGCGTCGGCAGATAGAGAGAGTTGCAGTACATTTGTGCCTATATATACATATATATGTACAGATGGTACATACTCAAGAAGTGCTTACGCTAGCGATCTCACGCTGCGGCCAGTCCGCATAAGTGACGGATTCTATTACTGCACTTATGTATATTTATGATTGTATAAGCATAGCAACAAAGTGTAGTTATGTTATGAGTTGTTACTCTTACTTTTAAGTTGGGCATATGACCACTTGTTATATTGTATACTCTACAATACTGTGGGCATATGCTCATTTGGCATACAACATACTACACCTCCCTTTTTAAAAAAATAACGTAATATATTGTAGTTACTAAATATAAAAATTATTATTATTAGTATTATTTTTATATCTTTTATATACTTTGTTGTATATAATAATGTATAAACAATAATTTTTTTTTTTTTTTAAATATATATGTATATATTCTTAGATTTTTTTTTTTATTCTTTTTATTTGTTTTTATTTTTATTATTAATCCTTTTTAGCCTATCCTTATGAACTTTTTGTTCCCTATTTTTCTTATTCTTTATAATTATATTATTATTGTTTTCTATACTAATGACCTTAAATGGTCCTATATAAGAAGATTCTAATTTATGACCTGTTTCATTCTTTAAATAAACCTGGTCACCTATTTCTATTTTAAAATCTAATACTTTCTTATCATTTATTTCTTTTTGCTTGATTTTATTTTTTTCTAAAAGTATTCGAGCTCTCTTATACGCGTTTTCTAGTCTAAATTTAACTTCTTTAGAATAATCTTCTATATTATATATAGGTTCAATGGTATCTACGCTATTAAATTGTATTGGTAAGTTATTGTCTACCGAATACTAGTTCATATGGACAATAATTATGAGTTACTGAAGGTGTTGTGTTAAAACAATACACGAAATTCTGTAACCATACGTCCCAATCAGTTTTATCTACTGAAATATATGAACGAATGTACTCATTGAATGTCCTATGACTTCTTTCAACGGTACCTAATGTCTGGTGGTGGTGTGCTGTAGATGTTATGTTATCTATTTTTAAATATTTGCACAAGTCAGCTATAATGGAATTTTAATATTCTGTTCCCATGTCCGTAATCAACGTCTTCATTGGACCGTACTTCAGAATAAAAGATTCGAATATGACTTTTGCGACAGTTGTTGCACTTTTGTTTGCAACAGGAATTGCTACTAAATACTTTGTCAAATCACATATTAAAGTGATTGCTTATTCATTCCCATTTTCCGAACGTGGTAGTGGACCAATTGTGTCTACTATCACTCTGTCAAAAGCATATTGTGGAGTTTCGGTTATTATCATAGGTGATCTTATATGTTTCGTCGTTTTCGACGTCAGGCATTTTGGACATTTATTTATGTACTCTTTTACATGTTTAGTCATGTTCTTCCAATAATATTGTCCCTTTATTTTTGATATCGTTTTATTTATGCCTGTATGACCTCCTTGAATTGGATCGTCATGGAATGTAGGCAATATAGCTTCTTTTTCTTGTTCATTATTTATTTTGGTCACCGGCTTGAGTAGCGCTACTCTTAATGATTTTAAATTTTTATTGCCCATGTGTTTGAAAGTATCTATTGAAATTGATTAAAAGAGCTTTTCACTCGGTGCCACTTTTAGTTGGCTGATTTTAGATACACCGGCTTGCCATTCAAGCCTTTGGAAAAACTGACCTAAGTCGAGAATTCCATTAGAGTACAAATCGATAACATTAATTCTTGCTACAACTGTTTTTCCATGTTTCAATAAACATGTCGAATCTGTTATTCGCAAGGTCACTACTTTTCGTACCTCGTCATTTGTGATGACTTCGTATAAGTTGGGCTTAGAAGCTTTTTCAAGACTTTGCTTTGGCAATAGTTCTTGTTTATTTTCTGCGCAGAAATTGTTTTGTCTACTTTAGTGCCTGGTAGTGACTTTCAGGACTTTTCTATTCATGTCAATTAAGTCGGATATTGTTATCCTTGACAGGGCGTCTGCCACGAAATTATCTTTCCCTCTCAGATACTCTACCGTAAAATCATATTCTTCTAATTCGAGTCGCATGCGCGTTAATTATGCTCGATACCGAAGGTAAAGAGTATATTGGGTTTGTGCAATGTCCGTCATGGTGTCCGTCCGTCTGTCCGTCTGTCCGTCTGTATGTTCGCAACTTTTTTCCACACCCTTCAAGCTAGAGACTTGAAACTTTCCAATTCTCTTTATCTATGGGATAGTAAATTAAAGTGTCAAGATGGGGGTTCTACGATAACTGGGGGGCTGGCAAATCGATAAATTCGATAACTCAAAACCGATAAATCCTCATATTTCGCACATCCTTACAGCTAGAACTACCAAATTTGGTGGGCAGATAGCTACTAGCAACCCCCAAAAAACTGCTTCAAAATTTTGGAGCCACGCCCACCCATTCCGCCCCCAGCCCCCCCGCAATTTAAAGTCAAAAAAGCGTATATCTCCCACAGTTTTTGAGCTAGAGCCACCAAATTTGTGCCAAGATAGGTGATGATGACCCTCCAAAAACTGCATCAAAAGTTTGGATGCCAAGCCCACCGATACTGCTCTAGCCGCCCCCATCCACCCCAACGCTTCGTCAAAAACGGGAATGCGTGTATCTATCAGAGTTGTGGAGCTAGAGCTTCCAAATTTGGTAGAAAGCTAGCTGCTAACGACCCCCAAAAAACTGCATCAAAATTTTGGAGCCACGCCCACCCATTCCGCCCCCAGCCCCCGCATTTTGAAATCAGAAATGGCTATATCTCCCACAATTTTTGAGCTAGAGCCACCAAATTTGGTGCCAAGATAGGTGATGATGACCCCCCAAAAACTGCATCAAAAGTTTGGATGCCACGCCCACCAATACCACCCTAGCCGCCCCCATCCACCCCAACGCTTCGTCAAAAACGGGAATGCGTGTATCTTCCAGAGTTGTGGAGCTAGAGCCACCAAATTTGGCAGGAAGATAGCTTGCAACGACCCCCGAAAAACTGCATCAAAGTTTTGGAGCCACGCGCACCCCTTCCACCCCCTTTCCGCACCTTTTACAATCTTTGAGCTAGAGTCACCAAATTTTGTATGAAGGTAGCAATTGACATTCCACATGGATCTGCAGCAAAAATTTGAATGCCACGCCCAACCATACCGCCCCCAGCCCCCTTTCCCCACTTTTACAAACTTTGAGCTAGAGTCACCAAATTTGTTATGAAAATAGCAATTGACATTCCACAAGGATCTGCATCAACAAGTGGAAACGTTGCAGTATTAAAAATTTTGATGCCCATCCATGTGGGATGTTAATTGCTTTCTTCATACCAAATTTGGTGACTCTAGCTCGAAGTTTGTATAAAGTGGGGAAAGGGGGGCTGGGGGCGGTATGGGTGGAATTGCATCCAAATTTTTGATGCAGATCTTTGTGGAATGTCAATTGCTATCTTCATAACAAATTTGGTGACTCTAGCTCCAAGTTTGTAAAAGTGGGGAAAGAGGGGCTGGGGGCGGTATGGTTGGGCGTGGCATTCAAATTTTTGCTGCAGATCCTTGTGGAATATCAAATGCTACCTTCATACCAAATTTGGTGACTCTAGCTCAAAGTTTGTATAAAGTGGGGAAAGGGGGGCTGGGGGCGGTATGGGTGGAATTGCATCCAAATTTTTGATGCAGATCTTTGTGGAATGTCAATTGCTATCTTCATAACAAATTTGGTGACTCTAGCTCAAAGTTTGTAAAAGTGGTGAAAGGGGGGCTGGGGGCGGTATGGCTGGGCGTGGCATTCAAATTTTTGCTGCAGATCCTTGTGGAATGTCAAATGCTACCTTCATACCAAATTTGGTGACTCTAGCTCAAAGTTTGTATAAGGTGGGGAGAGGGGGGCTATGGGGCTGGGGGCGGTATGGTTGGGCGTGGCATCCAAATTTTTGCTGCAGATCCTTGTGGAATGTCAAATGCTACCTTCATACCAAATTTGGTGACTCTAGCTCGAAGCATGTAAAAGGTGGTGAATGGGGGGCTATGGGGCTTGGGGCGGTATGGGTGGGCGTGGCATTCAAATTTTTGCTCCCGATCCATGTGGGATGTCAATTGCTACCTTCCTTCCAAATTTGGAGACTCTAGCTCGAAGTTTGTATAAAGTGGGGAAAGGGGGGCTGGGGGCGGTATGGTTGGGCGTGGCATCCAAATTTTTGCTGCAGATCTATGTGGAATGTCAATTGCTACCTTCATACAAAATTTGGTGACTCTAGCTCAAAGATTGTAAAAGGTGCGGAAAGGGGGTGGAAGGGGTGCGCGTGGCTCCAAAACTTTGATGCAGTTTTTTGGGGGTCGTTGCAAGCTATCTTCCTGCCAAATTTGGTGGCTCTAGCTCCACAAATCTGGAAGATACACGCATTCACTTTTTTGACAAAGCGTTAGGGCAGCTGGGGCGGCTAGGGCGGTATTGGTGGGCGTGGCATCCAAACTTTTGATGCAGTTTTGGGGGGGTCATCATCACCTATCTTGGCACCAAATTGGGTGGCTTTTTCTCAAAAACTGTGGGAGATATAGGCTTTTTTGACTTTCAAATGCGGGGGGCTGGGGCGGAATGGGGGCGTGGCTCCAATATTTGAGATGCAGTTTTTTGGGGGTTGCTAGTAGCTATCTTCTTACCAAATTTAGGTAGTTCTATCTGTAAGGGTGTGTGAAATATGCGGATTTATCGTTTTTGAGTTATCGAATTTATCGATTTGCCGGCCCCCTAGTTATCGTAGAACCCCAATCTTGACACTTTAATTTACTATCCCATAGATAAAGAGAAATGGAAAGTTTCAAGTCTCTACCTTGAAGGGTGTTCATACAGACGGCATGACGGACATTGCACAAACCCAATATACTCTTTACCTTCGGTATCGAGTATAAAAATTTGCACTGTGCGAAGTGAAACATGTACTTAACATTATGAAATTTAAATTTTAAAGCGCATTCTTCACTTATTTATGTATGCAATTATTCATTAAGAAGCGGAAATTCGTTTCTTTTTTTCAAATGTGCGAACCTTTGTTTTTATGAATATGCTTGTGCGCCGCGAAGGCGTCGTTGCGCATTTGTTTTGTTTTTGTATTCTCGCCCGCGATCAAACTCTCAGCTTTTGCAACAAACAGGCGACAGTAGTGAAATGGGTAAGGGAGAAGCCCTAATGGTGGACACTGTCTTTTAGTAGGACACCCCCTCTATTTTGGCGAGCTTTGATGCTATCGCGGTCTAATTTCTGTGATTGATCGCTCTCAGTGCCAGCTTGCCTTATATGTAGCCTACAGGTGTTTATACTTAGTTTTGGATGCTCCAGAGACAAAAATTAAAATAGCGATATTTCGAATTAAGCTTTGTATCTTTTCAACGCGTTTGTGATTGTATTATTTCAAATTTCAGCAAAGGGAAATATATTTTATCTTATTCGTTTATTCATGTCCTTTCATAATCTGTAATTCATTATTTTTCTATTCAATATTTTGGGTTTTACATTAATTAATGTGAAATTATTTTTATGCGTGCTCATTTTTCGAATGCGCCCATTCGATGTGCCACACTTTAACACTTATCGATATTTGTATCGACTATCGTATCATTATGTTTCATCTCTACTCCAAAACGAACACGGGCGCCATAATGATTTCACAACCAAGGCATACTTATATAGGTAGTCTCACTCTGCTCTCTCGTTGCCTTACGAAATAAAACGCAAAAAAAAATCGTGCGCGTATGTGCGTCGCTCACAACGTTCGTAACAAGACTGAATCGTAAGGCAACAGAAAAAGAGAGCGAGCAAAAGAGCTGGACTACCTATATAAGTATGCCTTGTTCACAACGTAAATTACTCGCTGCAATTAAAATGGTTTTAATTGATAATGCAAAGCACAGTCTTAACGGCTGAAGAAGAAGTCTCTTTGTTGCTAGTGCGATCGGAGAAGAGAAAAGCAAACGAAGATAGAAAAAAATCTAAAACGCCAGTCGAAATATTATCACCTGCAAAAATACATAAGAAAAGCGTCTATGTAACAGACGTAGACTTCTGCATTATTTGCAAGAAGGATATGCCCTTAAAATGCACGAAAATAAATTCCGTTGCGTGCAATGTTTGTAAGCTTGAGGTGCATTTGAAATGTGCTAATATTTCCAAAAGTTATTTTACTTCAATTGCGATACCAATTGAGCAGAAGAAGCAACATAAAGAAAAATAGAAAATATGAAATTATTATTTAGTTATAACAAAATTTTTATTTCGCGCCATTTTAATTAGGTATGTGAGCAATGTTGAGCGTGCGATACATTAATCGCAACATCGCTGCATCGCTTGCGATACTGTTATTACGAACAATAAATTTCAATAATTAAAAAATTCGTTTGTTTATGATTGTTTAATCGCATGACATACAAAAACATAAAAAAAACAATAACTTGCCATTTTATTTTATATTATTGAGTGGTTTTTCACAAGATAAAAGGGGGTGTCCACCATAGGGGCACATGTTTGAAAATCGTGATTTTGACTTTTTTCATTAAATGTTATATATCTCTCAAAACATGAATGGAATGTGTATAATGCCTTACATTGACCGATGCGCACTTGAACTAGCTTTCTTCTGATACCAACAGCTAAACTTTAAGTTGATTTCTGACAGTTTAATGTCACAAAAACCTTAGGGGTGTCCACCATTAGGGCTTCTCCCTTACTTGTTGTAATTGTAATTTGTTTTTTAATATGGGTAAAAAGTGCTCCAAATCGTATGGGAGGTAGTTGAAGGAGTTTTCCAAATAAAAATTCCCTTCTTGTTGGTCACTTTCAACTTGCATTAAATATTGTGTGAAATTTTCAGCCCTCTAGATGTCATGTTGATATGTGTACGGCTAAAATACTCGAAAACCGCTGATCCGATTTTGATTAAATTTTACCCTGATAGATAATCTGCATCAAGGATTGTTTCGATCTATTGTTTGCATTCGTCTGATAACTACGAGTCTCCCGTTGCCACTGCTTTAATTAATTGAAACAAATATATGTCAGTAGGAAAAAAATCAACAAAGTAAAGAGTAGTTTCAAATTCTAACATTCAGTCTAGCCAGTCTAATGTGAGTGGGGCTAAAATAAATGTCAAAAAAATTTTATTTTATAAAACACCAACTAAAATAAATTTCCAAATTTGTGGAGATAAACTTTAAACATTGGAGAAAATTGATTATTTTTAACGGTCAAAAAAACAAAGGAAAAGAACGTGAGTGAAATAATGCCACGCAGAATGACAAATTTGGGCCGTCGCTCTCGCCGCACAGAAGAATCAAGAAGACGGCTTGGCTCGGTGGTATGTTACTACTATTAAAAGCCAAACGAAGACTGGATGCAACCAAAACGAATGTTTTCTTTTGAAATAATCCAGATTTCTCTTGCATTTTGACAATTTTTATTTTACAAACTTGGTGAACTTCTGAACTTTTTCATTAAATATAAAAAGCGGATCTTCTGTTATCTTCGGTCTGTCTATTTTTTGCCATTAGTAGCAAATGAAAATATTCATATTTGGTTCACAAAAGTTTTATTAGTAACGTACAACCTTAATATTGCGATGCCTTTCGACGCCTGGAAAGTTACATTCCATAGAAACGCAAAACAAATTAATTAGTTGTTCAGGTCGGCTTGTATGCAATCGATGGTTGGGTGTTGAACGAGGGGTGGAGAGTCGTGCTGGCTCCCAATAATCGATTGTTGTCTGCGGAATAGGGGAATGGGCACACGGCTATAACAAGCAGAGTGGCCGTGAGTAGGCAAAATTTCAGCAGAAATAGAAAAGCCAGATCGCAAAGCGCGTGTGATAAAAGCGACAAAGCTTAAGGGAATAAACTTAGTGCTGGCGTGTGAAAGGTAGGAGTGAAATAGTCGAGGTGGTGTAGTTCTTTGTTTTGGTTTTAAAAAAGAGTTTTATTTCATTCCGGTAGTGCACCACGTCCAGCCAGTCAAACACGCCCGGCGCGGCCACACAATCGCTACAGACCACCGGACGAGGATTTGCCAACCCGTCTGGGTGGTCTCACAAGTTTGTGTAGTTTAATATCGCCCCTGAAAAATCTCTGTCCAAGCGCTTAATTCCGTGTGCCGGCTGCCAGCCACACAACATACACCAAATCAGTTGCTGCCCCAGGCACAATGGGCCAAGACCAGCAATCGGCCGTCAACAGAACTGAATTTATTTATTCGCATTACTCGCCTCTGCCCTTATTTATTTAATTTATTATTTAATTTATTATTTCTCTAATTTATTATTTCTTTCTGTGTTTATGGTTATTGTTTAATTTGTTTTACGTTATTAGTATTTGTTTATTCGTTTATTTATTTAATTATATTTTTCTTTTTCATTTTTTTCTTTATTATGTTTATTTAACGTAAATTTAATTTTAAGAAAAACAAATGTTTATCATAATTATATATATAAATAAATGAATGTTTCGTTATCGTTAATGTAAAAACATGTTTGAGTAGTGATTTATGTGTGGGTGGGACGAGTGTGTGATGTCGGGGTAAGTTGTTTGTGTTGTTAGTGTAGTATTAGGGAATTGGCGTAAAATGAAGAGAAAGCCAATTCATAGGTTGGGGGGGCTCATTGGGGGTGAATATTAAGATCTTTTTACCTTGTATGTTCTTAGTTGTCCGATTGTGCGAATTATCGCTGCTAGTTTGATTGTTGTTAGTTTTTTTTGTAAAGATGCCTTTACACGATCGGTTTTTCATCGGTTTTTTTTTTTTTTTTTTAAGCCAGCGCTCTCGTGTGAACACACAAAAATTTATAGGTCCGGTCAAAAACCGACTCAAAATGAGAAAAATAGAACGTGTTCTATTTCTGCTCTTTTTGAGTCGGTTAAATTTGTGCCACGAACATGTTAACGTAAAAAAGGCGTTTTTGGTATATTTTAGTAATTGTTGGCAAAAAATAATGGAAACAAACTTATATATATAGGGAAGTGTGACTAGATTGAGTAACAACAGAAAGTGATGGGATTTTGGATTTAACCGATGCGAATAATGTGAATGCCAACCTTTTTGGTCGGTTAAAAAAAGCTACAGAAAAACCGACCGTGTGAAGGCAGCTTAAAAATATAAATTTTTGTTACACCGGCCCACACTGTATCGAGGTCGTACTAATACCCTGGGTCACCGATTTGCTAGCTGGCTATCGACACAGTGTTGGTAAGCAAAGGCCGGTTCATAACATAGTCGGGGCCTACAAAAATATGAACAACACATTGGATAATTGGATAATAAAGCACACTTATTACAAAATCACTTAAAACAGTTTATTCTACCTACCTCCATATCACAAAATTTCAAGCTTTGTTTACACAGTGAAATGAAGAGAATTTTACATGTGCATTTACGATAAATGATCACGCCAAACATATCGGTACTTTTCGATACTCTAAATCACTTTCCGCTGCCCGCAAAAATTTATAAAAAAAAACCTTTTTACGCCTTTTGGAGTATTGTAAATAATAAAATGAAGTCAATTTTATAATATCAAACACAAAAAAAAATTGCATACATGCGAAAATTTCGACTTTTTCCCAAAGTGCCGCGTACAAACGATTCCAGATCCATTTTCTTCTGCATTCTTTTGAATCAATTTGCGAATCATTCCAAAGAATCGATCATTCACCAAAGAATAGGAACAAATTCATACCAGCCGGACTGCAGGGTAATTTTCATGCGAGCGCATACATACGAAAGGGTTGTTTGGCTGTTCCCATGGAAGACCAGTATGACTTGCGTGGCACGCTTAGCTAGCAATATGAACAAAACTTTGCGTTCGAAAGCGCTCTGTCAGCACCCGCATTACTGTGTATCGTCAGGCTTCAAAATCTCATTGTCCATTAGATTTTTTCTTTTCGACTGCTTGTAGGTAGGCTGTCCACCGGCCTCCCCCACATTTATATTATTATAATTATTAATATGTTTAAAGCCTTAGACTAAGAACACATTTAATTCATAATGAACCATAGTCTAGGAGACTCTATTATTTACACATAAACATAAAATACAATTATAACACTAGCATGTAACATAATCTACGATCAGAAGATAAGCAAGAGAGAAAAGGCGAGCTAGCATAAGAGAACAAGGGCAGGCTAGCGTAAGAGAGCAGAAGGGCCGAACAGCCGCATTCTCACGACCCACAACCTCAAATGTCGCGATCCACAAGCGACCAAGGCAGCGATGAAGGCAAGCTCAGGCCGAGCGCGAGACCGGCGAATCAATTGCCCAGTAGAGCAACAAGAGTGCGGACGTGTTTAAGTTAAGACGATAAGCGTAAGACGAAGAAAAGGAATTATTAGTACAAACATTGTAAAGAAGCGTACAGTAGTCATCAACAGTAATTTATAAGGCGTAGAACGCGGAATAAGTAAGTACAAGCAGAATCGAATAAAAGTGAATTGACATAACCCAGACATTTTTCACGTGTTTTATATTGCCACGCGAGATGAAACGAGCGCCGCGTTACGCCCGTGCATATATATACGCGTAAATATATATACACGACCAAGTTTCGTAGAGATTAGATGTTTGAGGAGTCGGCGGAGGGCATAAGACGGAGTCTCCTCTCGCTATTATATATTGGACGTAGATGTACTAACGAACAGTACAGTCAAGTGGCCCAACGATACCAAGCACCGGCTTGTTAACGCGCGGACCCACGCACAAAGCGACCCACCTCCCGCCCATCCGACCGAGGGGCGCTCCGCTTATCGTGCGGTTACGATGATCGCGAACATGTAGACAAATGACACAAAACTAACTTTTTAAAAGAGCAAGTAGGAGTGGCACTGTGTATTAAGTGGGAAAGATCGTTATAAATAAAACACAGAATACGAAAAGGGTTATGAAGAGCATAATTAGAATTACAAGTTTGAAGAGATATAATTTAAGAGATATAATAATTTAATTCCCCGACTACTCAATCGATACAGCATCGCGCCAACAGCGGTATTAGCCCCTTCCCGCATTCCTATTTATCGGCGAGCTAATCCCCGATTCGTACGGAGAAACTGCAGTGGAGTCAGCGGAGACCGCACGAATGTGCATCATCCCCGAAATCCCTGTTTTTCAGCTGCGAAACTCCGGGGTATATCGGTAACGCGAACTTGCCTCTAAATAGCTAACGCGTCTCAGTAATAAATAAATTATTTCTTGTACGCGAGCCTTGGCCAGACTGAGATCTGTACCTCGGCTAATAAAACTACCTTACAAGTGGCGCCCGAGCAGGGACCCATTAGCTAAAGAGGGTAATATGATTCGGGAATAAAGCCCCGAAAATATTGCCGAAAGTTCAAAGTTTCGCGAAAACTTATACCCCCAGTCATATTCTGTTATGACCGCGCGCATACAAAACGGTGAAAAGGTAACGGTGCCGGAAAAAAAAAAAAACGGAATCGAGTTAAGCTGAGCGCACAATTCGAGCTGTCGCGGCGCAACGAAAGTGACGGTGGAAGCAAACACACCGATTGAGAAAACGGGATCTGGCCAGGCGAGCGCACGATTCGAGTTGTCGCGGTGCAACGGAAGTGTCGGTAGGAACGGGCGAGCTGATAAAAGGAACGGGATTTGCGCACATGCAAGGCGGGTCGTCGGTATATTTGCCAAATAGTGAAAAGTACAGCACGCGCCGCAGAACCAAAGCGAAAATGATTTTGGGCGTGGTGATCGACAGTGTACAGTGGGACAAATGCACATGAAAAGTGGAGAGCGAACAGTGGGACGAGCACGATTTAGAAACAATAATTAAACACAGTGAGGAAAATTAATAACTATTTAATAACCAATCAAGAACATTTTAAAGAGGAAAATAATAAAATAAAAATGTAATAATAATTAAATTAATAATAAATAAAAATAAAATAAAAATTTAATAATATTTAAATAAATTATAAATAAAACTAAAAATAAAATAAAATAAATAAAAAAATAAATTTAAAGAGAAAAAAAGTAATTAAACAAGAGAAAGATTTTCAATAAAAGTCAAATAAAATTTAATGGGAAAATTTTAAATAAAATTTCAAGTTGAAGAAAAGTAGAATTGAATTTAATAATAATAAAAAAAATTGTTTCTAGTTAAAAAAAAAAATTAAATTAAATATATAATATATATATATATATATATATATACCACAGGAAACCACAGGCTGCGTAGGATCCATTTCCCTAAAATCGTCAAGATCTAAGCGCTTACGTACAATCATCTGACTCTTGCATACATTAAGAACGCTATTGCTGGGCTGGTTGAAGATGCTATTGGAGTGAGCCGGCGGAGGACTTCCGTTTGTCAGGCGAGCCTCCAGCATGTTCGATATTATCTTACAGGACTCTTGCAAAAACGCATTTCTTTGCTTCCCTATATTGAAATTGCTAATGGAATGGGCCAGCAAAGCTGTAGCATCAATATCCTTATCAACGTCTGTACCTGCATTTAACTTTTGCGAAGGCGTGTTATCAGCTGATTGCTGGAGTCGTGGCATTGTGACATTTGTATTAGCATGCAAGTTATTGGGCTTGGCAAAAGGGGCATAGGAGGAGGGCACTGTAACAAAAGCAAACAATAACGAAAACAACAAGCAATAGTTAAAAGGTGAGATAACACAATACAAATAGGTAAGGTAACTTTTAGTTAAATAATGTATAATATATTCTCATATAAAATAATTAATTAATTAATAAAATAATTAAAGCCATATGCAAGTTTTAAATTTACAAACAATTCACAAGCACACATTAGTAGTACATTATTATTTTTAGAGTGCCTATATCGAGTTTATAAAGCTTACGAGTTATTTGCATGAGAAAGGTCTATAATATTCTAAACAATGCAATCTATAACTAGATTCAAAAATCAACAACAAATAAAAACTCGCAGCAAGGGGTAAACGGAACTTTAGATTATAATTGATTCATCACCTTAACAGAAACAGTGTTCAATTAAGCGCAACTGTCGTCGAATGCAGACGTGTTTTCTCATCGTGGTCCGGTTAATTAATTCCCAAACGCAAAAGTGCAGTGATATAGAAGCTTATAAAATATATATTTTATGCGAAAAGACGCTAAGTGCAATGTATCTGCACAAATTGCTTTTTAAAAATCTGCAATTCAAACAAAACAATTGACTTTTAACAAATAATAACATATAAAACAAAAGGCACTAACAAATTCTTCACCTCGCTTAAGACAATGAGTCAACGCGAGAATTGTGGCCAGCGACAACGCGAGCAAGACGAGCGTCGTCGGCTGAGCAACGCTTACTTTTCCGTAGTTTCAGAGCAGCCCGAGCGGTCAATTACCCCCCAACCCGCAAATCGAACTCTCTTACACAGCGCGTGCCAGAGAACGTTCTTGCTCACCGTCTCCGTCCCTGTTATCTATCGAGTCAACGCAATCCGACCGCGCGCGGTCGGCAACACCCAATCCGACAAATGAAGTATTGCACACAGCACGCGACCGAAAGTTTTCGTGCTCCCTGTCTCTCTTAGCAACGACTGCAAGTGCCGCGGCCTCTCTAGGTACCGCAACAGCGACTACAACCACAACTGCACCGATACCTACTTCCCGTTCAACAAGCACAACGACTGCTGCGCCGTCAGCAAATCAAACTGCAAACAGCAAAAATGTTAAGCCGGCTACGCAGACTGGTATGGATCGCTACATTTATATCCGCAAAATTCTACGAATAAACCAAAAATGACCCGTAGCAATTTAAATATACCCTCGAATGATACTACATACAATAGCAATAGATTTCACATCTTGGCAGAAAACACAGATGATCTGCCTTCTGAAGCCGTTGGGGTTGTCACGAAAAAGCCGAAGCCACCCCCAATATATATACGCTAGAAAAGCTCCAGTGCTTTTGTTAACAAAGTTATCGAGCTCATAGGCAAAGATAGTTTCTACATAGTCCCTCTCGTACAGGGTAAAATTCAAGAAATTAAAGTCCAGACAAAGTCGGAAGATAATTACAGAGTTCTCATAAAGTATCTAAACGAAAAAAAAATGAATTATTATACGTATCAATTAAAAAGCTGCAAGGGCCTGCAGGTCGTAATAAAAGGCATAGAACCTGATGTAACACCAGAAGAAATAAAACAGGCGCTGCAGGAGAAAGGATTTCGAGCAAAAACCGTCATAAACATCTTAAACAGGAATAGGATGCCGCAACCACTTTTTAAAATAGAACTTGAACCAGAAACGAAGATGCTTAAAAAAAACGAGGTGCACTCAATATACAAACTTCAGCTTTTACTTCACCGAAGAATCACCGTAGAAGAACCGCACAAACGAAGCGGTCCGGTACAATGTATGAACTGCCAAGAGTACGGCCATACAAAAGCCTACTGTACACTGCGCTCGGTATGCGTATACTGTGAAGAACTGCACACCTCCGCAAGTTGCCCAGTAAGCAAAGAAGACTCTAGCAAAAAATTATGCAACAACTGCGAAGGCAAGCATACAGCCAACTACAGAGGCTGCCAAGTCTACAAGGAACTTAAAAATCGTATCCATCAGCGCTGTACCACTGCACGCTCGCAACACGCACCGACTACCTTCACTCCATCGAAACACAACCCAGACGTCTTCTTTTCATCTGCAGCCAGATCCTCTCTTTGCCCCGAGTTCTCAACCAATAACGCAACTTATGCAAGTGCCCTAAGATCTGGACTGGCTCTTCCTGCCTCTAACACACCGTACTTACAACCAAAACAAGTGAGCACAAACGCTGCACAGGAGCAGCAACAAAGTAACCTCGAAGCACTCGTATGTACCCTGCAGCAGAGCATGAACGAGTTTATGTCATTCATGAAAACAACTATGCAGGAACTAATGCGTAATCAAAATCTCTTGATACAAATGCTTGTATCACAACAGTCAAAATAATCAATGGCTGAGATACGAATATCTACGTGGAAAGCTAATGGCGTCTCACAGCATAAACTTGAATTAGCTCAATTCCTACTCGATAAGCACATCGACGTAATGCTACTTTCCGAAACACACCTTACAAACAAATATAACTTTAACATAAGTTATTCTATGGTACAAATCATCCCGAGGGTAAAGCACACGGTGGAACTGGTATTTTGATCAGAAGCCGCCTCAAGCACCACTACTATAGAGAGTTTGCTGAAAACTTTCTACAGGCCACATCTCTAAAAATACATTTAAACAGTGGGAACCAACTTACTCTTGCCGCTGTATACTGCCCTCCGCGTTATACCATATCTGAAGACCAATTTATGGAATTTTTTAACTCACTAGGAGAATGCTTTATAGCGGCAGGAGACTACAATGCCAAGCACACACACTGGGGATCTCGTCTAGTGAATCCAAAAGGAAAGCAGCTCTACAATGCAATTATAAAAGCTAACAACAAGCTCGACTACGTTTCTCCTGGCAGACCAACATACTGGCCGACAGATCCCAAAAAACTACCCGATTTGATTGACTTTGCATTTACCAAAAACATTTCGCGTAGACTGATAAGTGCAGAGTGCCTTTCGGATCTATCATCCGATCACTCCCCAGTCCTAATAAATCTGCAACGACACCCTGAATACATAAATCGACCCAGTAAGTCAACTTCACATAAAACTAACTGGCTCAGATACAAAAAATATATAAGCTCACACATTGAGCTTAAGCCACGTCTCGTTGATGTAGCTGACATTGATAGTTTTGTTAACACTCTGGAGACGGTCTTTGTCGCCGCAGCTCGCACCGCTACGCCTCAAACACCAAAAACAATACACAACCAAAGGACAACAAATCTACAAATTGAACAGATCGTTCTTGAAAAGCGGCGCTTACGACGTGATTGGCAATCGAACAGATCGCCATCGGCAAAGCAAAAACTAAAAGACGCCACACGTAAACTCACCAAAGCGTTAAAAATCGAGGACGAGCGCGCTCAACGCCGTTACATCGAGCAATTATCAACCACCAGTACGAAAAACTCATTGTGGCGAGCTCACCCAACTCTAAGCTCACCAGCAGAAACAGTAATGCCTATAAGAAACTTCGCAGGCGGCTGGGCTCGCAGCGATGAAGAAAGAGCTAACACATTTGCTACTCATCTCCAAAAAGTGTTCCAACCTAACCCTGCAACAAATACGTTTGCACTACCGACTTCTTCAAACGGCTCTCAGCTTCAAGATGATCCAATCAAGTTTCGCCCGAATGAAATCGTTAGAATCATTAAAGAGCAACTGAACCCAAAAAAATCTCCAGGAGGTGACCAAATAACCCCAAAGATGATTATTGAGCTTCCTTACTGTGCAATCTGCATAATTGCCCAGCTCTTCAATACTATCACCAAACTTGGCCACTATCCAGACAGATGGAAAAAGTCAATTATCATTATGATACCAAAGCCTGGAAAAGATCACACAGTTCCCACGTCGTATAGACCTATAAGCTTATTAATATTCCTGAATCTTCATAACATAATCCCGTCACACCAATTTGGCTTTCGTGAAAAGCACGGAACAATTGAGCAGGTTATCAGAATAACATCAGAGATACGAAGCGCGTTCGAAAATAGAGAATACTGCACTGCAATATTTCTGGATGTTTCTCAGGCATTCGACAAAGTTTGGTTGGAAGGTCTAATGCATAAGATCAAAGCAATGCTCCCAAACAACACACATAAGCTGCTTAAGTCGTACCTATACGACAGGATGTTCGCAGTAAGATGTAACACTGCAATGTCTGACGAACACAGTATCGAAGCTGGTGTTCCACAGGGCAGCGTACTGGGACCAACACTGTACGTGCTTTTCACAGCAGACATCCCAATAAGCAGCCGATTGACAACATCTACCTTTGCTGATGATACAGCTATTCTCAGCCGCTCCAGATGCCCAATACAAGCAACAGCGCAACTAGCCCTTCATCTGGTCAACGTGGAAAAATGGTTATCAGATTGGCGAATTAAGGTAAACGAACAAAAATGTAAGCAAGTAACTTTCACCCTTAACAGGCAAGATTGTCCACCGCTCACGTTAAACAACACCACACTTTCAAAAGCAAACGATGTAACGTATCTGGGCGTACACTTAGACAGAAGACTAACATGGCGGCGACACATTGAAGCTAAAAGAACACATCTCAAACTGAAAGCCAATAGCCTCCACTGGCTCATAAATGCTCGCTCTTCCCTTAGTTTGGACTACAAGGTCCTGTTTTACAACTCTGTTCTAAAACCAATCTGGACCTATGGTTCCCAGTTATGGGGGAACGCTAGCAACAGCAGCATTGACATTGTCCAGAGAGCCCAGTCAAAAATATTGAGAACCATTACCGGGGCACCGTGGTATGTTCGAAACGAAAACATTCATAAAGACTTAAACATCTCAACAGTAAAGGAGGAAATAGAGGAACAAAAAGTAAAATAGCTTATCAAGCTCTCATCGCACACAAATCATCTCGCGAGAGGTCTCACAAGGCTGCGCAGCCGATCCCGTCTTCGTCGTAACGACTTACCAACCCAGCGCTGATTTTTATGGACGCGCACTCAGAATACAGTCAAAAACAAAAATGAACTGTTAGCTAAGATTTATTTATAAGATTTGTATACTTATTGCTAGTTTTCTAATTCACTAGAAAAGATTCAATAAATAAGACCAGCAATTTAAAAAAAAAATAAAAAAAAAATCACCTGATCTGCACAGTACAGCTGTTGCACAATGGGATGCGCACGCCTGGACCGGCGGCCTTGTTAAGAATACCGCGTCCACGTTTCGGAGCCGATGTGGCTCCAAATGCGCCGCCCTTGAATCCAGCACCTGTGGAACCATCAACATTTGCATTTAAGTTACTTTGATCTGGCGGTAAAATTGCAGGCGCAGTGGGCATGGAAATCGCCTCAGCCGCCGTTGAAGCTACAATAGAAGCATTTGGTTGTTGACAATTTTTTATTGGCAGATTGACCAGCGCAGCTGAAATGTTATTGTTGGAATTCGAGACGCCAATAGATGCTCCTTCGACCCTGAAGGCGCTGCAGGCTTGATTATTAGTTGTGGTAGTAATAGCAGAAGCATTGGTTAGATTTGCTTGGGCCGGCTTTGATGCTGATGAAGATGCAGAAGTTATTGCAGGTGCTGATGCTAGCAATGTGGCGTTGGCATGAGAGCACTGCTCCTGCTGAGATTCAAATAACTCCGAAAATTCTGTCTTAAAGTCGGACTTATGTTGTTGTTTGCACTGCTGTTGCTTCAACTGCTGCTGCTGCAAAAATCCAGGTGGAGGTCCTCTCTGCTTATTAGAAGCCGTTGGCAGCCCTGATGGAGCATGATTTGGTGTGACGGTTTCAGCGGTGGAAGTGTTGACTGGAAACTTGCTTTCGAATGTGGGTGATCGGAGCTGTGGAAAGGTGTTCACACCCAATATTGGAACCCTGTCACTGATGAACTGCGATTGACTAGTCATACCACTGATTTCCTGTTCCAGGCCAGACAAACGTCGAGCTTGATTGGCAACAAAGCCTGTGCGGCCGTACGATTGACGGCGCTCTATTGACTCCAATAGATTGATCTGCGATTGCGATTGAGACTTGGGTCGAGACTGAGATTGTGAGCCCAAGCGAATCTCGATGGTCTTTGCACTCTGGGTCTGATCGTATTCCTCGGTTACCTGGCGCCTGTGTGCGATTTGTGTGTTGCCAATCTGCGTTTTAGTCTGGCTTTGAATCTGGGATTGTTGCTGAAGTTGCAGTGATTGCTCCCGTTGTTGCACATTAATATTGCCAATCCTGCCCTGGTTGGCAGATTGCGAGCTAAGCTCCTGGTGCGCGACCAACTGACTCTGATAGCTCTGCCCCGTGGTTATAGAGCCCGCCAGCAAACGAGGTGGCCCTCCGACTGAGGGAAGGGCAAAATCTGGCTCCTTCATGCGTGGTGCCCGAATGGACGAGAGGGGATTGGGTGGCGGTCCTGGGGCTGGGGAACGGGCTCTATCTGGAAATGGTGAGGCAGTTTGCTGGTCGTAGGCGCGAGCATGTGTGGCCGGGCATTCGTCGAAGCAAAGCTTTTCTTCTGTCTGGTAGAAGGGTACGATAGGAGCCGGCTTGTTGATCACGGAGGAGCATAAGGTTGTATATTGCCTCTCAGGCGTTATAGATTGATCAGCTTGATCGTATTCATCTAGTGATTGAAAAGCCATTGTTACTGGACCTGGCCGATCTTCAACGTTAATTGGCACTAACGGCTGCACCGTTGAATTGACTACACATGCAACTGAGCAAGGGGCAGCCGTTGGAGCCATCTCAGAAGACTGAACACCGCGAGAATCCTTTGCTAGGGGTCTGTGTACGATATCGCCAATAGCTATGCTTTTAAGAGAATCAACGAAAGCAAGCAGGACATTGTCGCGAAGCTCTTGTGGTTCCGGTGTGCGTACTGGACTCTGCGTTGGCAGAACTGTCCAGTTGCGCTGGTACTTTGGTATGGTATCTGCCCTGTGCAGACCGGACTGTACGGCTTTGCCCTTGAGATGGCTGAGCGGGGATGGCGGCGGATAATAATCTTCGATAATTTTGTTGGCATCAATTTTACAAGCGCCATGTTCAGCTGTATGGTTGAAAGAGGGTTGGCTTGAAAAAGAGGTTGGGATGCTAGCTGGGCTTTGTGCCTGGTATAAAGCCTGAACTTGAGCGATATTACCTGGGTTTGAGTTGGTGGCAGTGCTGTTTGTGGTGGACTTTTGAACAGAGGAAGAAATGTTGGAGCTCGAAGTCGCATTGGAAGCGTTAAGAAGCGAGCGCAGATTAGTATCTAAGGGATGTTGGGTCGAATTTGGGACCTGCTGTTGCTGGACCTGTAACTCCTCTTCCTTTTGGTGAAAATAGTCAAGTTGCTTTTGATTGCGCTGCTGCGCCTTGCAATACTTTTGATACTCAAGATCGCTCTGTTCTGTAGAATGGAAGGAGACACTTGGCGTGTTTGTGATTGTGTTCGAGCTGTTGGCGGAGGAGGAAAGCGGCTCGCGAGAAGGCTGGAATGCTTGCACTGCCGCAAACGCTGAGGATTTGCGCTGATGCTGGTTCTGCTTCTTTGACTTTGCGGTGTTGTATTCAAAATTGTCTGAAAGCAGCGGCTTTATGCCCAGCTCCTCCTCGTGGTCGAGAACTTGAAATTCAGCCTTTTTCAAGTATTTCAGTTTTTGCTCGTCATCGAAGCGCTGTGTCGCATTATCAGGATTAAGTGGGGTGTAGCCGCGATCAGGTGCCTTGCAAAGCGCATAGCACATGCTCAAGTGCTCTTTTGGAGTAGGCAAATCCAACCCATGTATAGGGTCGTCCTTATCGAAGTGACCCTCGAATGGACGCTCGGGTGCAGTGGTTAGTGCGCTTACAAACGGACTCTTTGGGCGGTAATCTTCGCGCAGATAAGGCTTCATGTCAATTGGTGGTGGCAAGTAGGGCACGGTCTCTTCAGGCAGACGCACATCCTCCGAACCCGGAAATGCAAAGTGCATTTCAAACTCGGGTGCAGTTTTCATTGCCTGGCTCAAACTAGTGTCCTGTGGCGGAGACTCACTTAGGAGCTCAGAGGTGTAGTTATCTATGGAAGCTGGTGTTGGAGCTGAATCAAGTGCGGGAACTACGGCTGCTGTCGCAGTAAAATCATCGCCACAAGGCTTAGGAAATGGACACTCGACCAGATGAAAAGGCACATCCGGTGCAGTGGTTAGGACTCGAATCATGGGATTGATCCATTCCTTGGGCGAGGAATTGTGTATCTTGGAAGGTGCTGGACGCGGACGCACAGGTCCTAATATGAAATTAATCTCTGGTGTGGCCTGAAACTTGCGCTTGCTCTTGAGTATCTGAGAGCGATGGCGCTCGATGATGAGGTTCTCGCAATCAGCAGACTGATCTGAGTCTGCGTCTGACTTGAGTTGTACAAGCTGGTCAGCCACTGCGAACGATTCGGGAACCGTCTCAAGCCCTTCATGCAGCTCATTGATTTCGGGTTCATCGTTAAACACCACATGACGAGCAGTGAGTGGGGCCGCTGCAGGTTCTGGGTAGGGAATGGGGCAGGGTGTTACCTCCCTTACCATATCGACGAGCTTGTATGTGCTCAGAGGAGCAGAAAGCGAGTCTACGCACTCTTGCGCACTACGCCTACCTGACAAATATTCATGGATGTCCTGGCCAGTGCCACATTCTAACTGGTAGTCCTGCAGGTTGGCGGCATAAATTCGCTGGTACTCCTCTGATGTGGTTGTCGTCGTCGTTGAGGTGGAAGTGTAGCTGTCCGAGCACGACTCCTGCTGCATTGGCTGATTGGTTAGTTGAGGCGTTGAGTAACTCTGCCACTGTTGTTGAACATTTTGCTGTGCTTGCGGCTGCTTCTGTGAGCATAAGACGGCACTCCCAGGCGGTAAAGGAGGCACATCCTGTATAGGATTTGTCACAACTACATGCTGGGTCTCAGGTGGTGCTATGTAAAGTGGGACAGCTGTGGGTGCAGCATGGCTTTCATCCTGTGGCGGAGGCCACGAAAAGCTCGAACCGTGTGACCGGCGACTGACAGCCATGGCGACGTCAGCATCCACTTCATAGCTACATTCCTCGCCAAACTCCGGTTGCAAGCGTTCCTCCTCCGATTCTGAGAGTTTATGTATTTTAAGTATATATTGTTAAGTATATGGAATTGTTGTGAGAGGTAGAAAAATCGCAACATCGAGACTTTGAAAGTTAACAAAATTTATTTTATAAAAAGCTGATAAGCAAGTTTGCCATAATTTGTTGGCTTAAATAAATAATAACACTTTCAATATTTTAAGAACGTTAATTTTTTTATGTTTAAATTCATATACGTCTGTAAGTTTATATACTTAAACATGCTATGCGAAGGCAACTACATGTTGTCATGGTTTTTACTATGTATAGCAGTGTTGTTTTGAAGAACTCAAAAGTGGCTAATATAAACACTCTTTCATAAGAATTATCATATCTAGTTCCCTTTTACTACGCGATCTTTTCTTTAATTTGAGTCTCATAGTCGTCCATGACATGTACTATCGCTAATTCAGTCCAGACCAAGGCATACTTAACTAGGTAGCCTCATTCAGTCCGTCGCCCTCTTTGACTGTTGCCTAGTGGTTCAGTCTCGAGCCGAGCGTTGTGAGCCAAGCGTCTCCGCGCATGATTTTTTGTGTATTATTTTTTAGAACAAGAATATTTTTTAGGATAAAATATTTAAGCAAAAAATATAAAACAGCAAAGGCAAAAACAAAAAATTTAAGTCAACATAAAATTTTTAAAAATTATATCATAAGTAAAAAGAGCAAATAAAAATATGAGGCTACCTAGTAAATTATGCCTGGGTGTGGACTGAATTAGCGAAAGTAAATATCATGGACGACTATGAAACTTAAATGAAAGAAAAAATCGCGTAGTAATAGGGAACTAGATATGATAATTTTTATGAAAGAGTGTTTACATTAGCCTGTTATACTCGATCTATTGTTCACAAGCATCATTATCGATAGCAAGTCATAAGTTCCTTTATCTAAATTGCTCCATATTGCGAGTCGTTTTAAGCTCGTATTGTGTTTAATTATCTCGAACACAATTATATTAACCAACTCAACGACCCAAAAGTTGCATTCTGTTGCTTACTCATAATTTGTGCAAAAAAATTCAATTTTGAAGGTCATTTGGCAAGTTTATGTTCAATAGACTGGAAGTGCATCTCAGAAAATATTGTTGTGCAATTCGGAAGAGGTTTTAAA
The DNA here is from genome assembly GCA_030179655.1 of Scaptomyza flava. Classification (NCBI taxonomy): domain Eukaryota; kingdom Metazoa; phylum Arthropoda; class Insecta; order Diptera; family Drosophilidae; genus Scaptomyza; species Scaptomyza flava. Next base: position 62,366,764 of record JARNME010000404.1, read on the forward strand.
GTGAGTGATTTACATTTAAAATCATTTAATAAGTTTTAAAGAAAAGATTAAACTAATTGAAGCTTGAGTTAAATATGATAATTTAAAAATAATAATAGCCAGGTGAGTAACATTCAAAGTTCTAATGTTGTTAAAGGCAACCTCGGGCCATTGCAGAAAAAGCGTTGTTAAATATAGGGAGCATTACTAACTTTGCTTTATATGCTTCTACTGACGAAAAAAGTGGTGATGAGAAGAAAGACTTCTGTAGACCTGTATTCGAATTTGGAAGGGATATTGAAATTAACCTTCTTGAAAATATACTTGCAGAAGAATGTGCGTATGAATTTTGTGTTGTTGCAGACAACTGTTTTGAAAAAACTGACCCCAATAAACTTAATTGGAGCCAAAGCCCACTTCAACCTCCAGATAGTAGAAGTCAGAAGAATATGCTTCGGAAGTCGACGACTTGATGTTACCAGGTGAATTATTTCTGCCTCTTGTTTGATAGCCAAGTTATTTATTTATTTATATCACTTAACGCTTTATCAGCAACTAATCAGTCGCTGATTTCGCTGATTTTGCTGGTCAAGTGTGTCGTTAAAAAAAAGCAAGACATACAACAAAAAACCACCATTTGTTTATATATGCGCTCGCATGCCAGCGATCTGGTAGCCACAGACGCGTGTATGTCTGCGCCTATGTGCTGTTCACTTGAAGCGTCACATGCGCGTGTATATGCCTACATATGTACGCACATACATATACATATGTATGTCTGCTTGTTTTCAATTTTGGGTGAACCTAGCCGAACAGCAGCCAAAATCATAAAAGCGTACGCGTATATATTATATACTAGTAAGTTGCCCGCTTACTTCGCTGCTCGGATAGTTTATATGAATTTTAGCAATAGAAGATAAATACAAAATAAATAAATTAGAAAATATTTCACAAAATATTAAAGCAAAGTATTTAATATTCTCTTTTCCACGCCATCATTAGATAGAGAATCAGGCGCGTAATTTTTTATTGTGGTTTCCCCAGTAGGCCTTATCCACTTGTTGAATTTAATTTGCAATTATTAACAACTGTTAAGAGCTTCTTGATAAACGACATTGGTTGTTTTTCCGTCAGGTGCTAATACAAATAAACTTTTTGGTGAACTGACTCTTGAGCAGGCTACATAAAATTGGCCATGAGTGAAGCAATCGTGTCTTAAATCTAGTCCGGCTAATTTGAGAGTTTGTCCCTGTGATTTATTGATTGTTAGGGCAAAGCAAACTTTTAAAGGAAATTGCAATCTTTTAAATTGAAATGGCAATTCAGAGTCAGAAGGTATTAATGGAATTCTCGGTATAAAAACCGTTTCCCCTATACCACTGCCAGTAAAGATAATTGCTTCGACAACATTCTTATGAAGGGCTTTAACTTGCAATCTTGTACCATTGCACAGTTTTGGCGGCTTCAAGTTGCGAATCAACATTACAGGTGAACCAATCTTTAAAGTTAATTTATGTTGAGGCAGGCCAGCCGGATTTAATGAATTAAGAAACTCGACGGGGTAATGTACTGCATCTTCGACTTCAGTCACAGAATCAATAGAGTTATGTGTCATTTCTTCACTTTGAAATGATTTTAATAAAAACTCGTTTATTTCCAATGCATTGTCATTTCTCGCAGTCAAAATAGCACGTTCTGAAAACCATTCGAGTGATTTTTCAGAGATATTTGTAATATCCGGAAATATTTTGAGAGTTAGTTCTTCAATACTTTTCACAACATGACACAAAGTTGATGGTAAAGTTATTTTGCCATCATGGGTTGGAAATAATCCATTTCCTATTTTAAGAAGCATTTCTGCAAATTCACCAGCTATGCTATCACCTTTTAAGTGCACTCGCATATTCTTCGTTTATGCAATTTTCTGTTTTTTGGGCCTCAAAATTGAAGACTTTGAGCACGCATTTATTTCATCTGCTCTTGTTCCTCTGGGGATCACTGGAAGAGTTTGTCGAAAATCACCAGCTAAGAGAACAGTTATGCCACCCATTAGGTATTCACTATCTCGAATGTCTTTCAAAGATCGATCTACAGCTTCAAATGCACCTTTATGGGCCATAGTACACTCATCCCAAACAATAAGCTTGCAATCTTTGAGCACAGCAGCAATTTTAGATTGTTTTGAAATTGAGCAATGTGGTGTTTCTAAATGAATCAAATTAAATGGAATCTTTAGAGTAGAATGCGCTGTGCGACCACCATTTAGTAAAGTGCCTGCGATACCGGAAGAAGCAACGGCCAATGCAATGTTTTTACTTTGCCGTACCTTTGCCAATAATAAATTTAAAAGAAACGTTTTACCTGTTCCACCAGGTGCATCTAAAAAATAGATTTCTCCTTTTTCTGCTTCAACGCTATGCAGTAACTTTTCGTATACTTGTTTTTGCTCAGCAGTAAGGAGTAGCTCATTATTAACAACAAAATTATCGCAATATTCATAATTTGTTTCTCTATGATATTCATTATTTTGAACAATTTCCTCGGATCTGATTGGTAGTGGAAGTCCATAGTTAGTCAAGTTTTGACCACCAATTTTTTTTTTTTTTTTTTTTTTTTTTTATGACAGTACTATATCTTCAATGTACAAAAGACATTTATTTAATACATTATTCAGAATACTTTGATCAATATTTCTGTCTTGTGAAATATTAAAGACTCTTAAAATATCTTCTGAGAAACTCTCTTTATAAATATTCCAAAGTTTAAGAGCATCCGAAATTTGACAAAATACTAGCATTTTTGCAAAAAGTTCCCTCAGTTTTGTAGGATTTTGACATTTGACAGCTTCGGCTATAGTTGAATCCCAGTGCTCTTCTAGTAATCCTAGAGCTTTACACGCCAATTGAAATGAGGCGTATGCTATACCATTAACGGTTTTTAAATTTGAAAATGAAGTTTGCCCTCTTACAAAATGTAGTAAAAGTCTTAAATAAAAACATTCTGTATTATTGGGATGAATAGTGTAAACTCTTCCCAAAGCTGAATCTCTTTTAACTCCAGGAAAATTTGGCTCATCTTGCCCTCGTTTTCTTCTTTGAAATTATTTATTGTTCCATGCAAAATACGATGGAACTTCACAATATAGAAGCGTTCTTGCAAACTCATCACGTGTCCATAGCTCAAAGAAGGCTAGCAAAGTGGTTTTGGGTGTTGTGCTTAATCTGTCAAGTAATTGTTGCGGATTATTGGGGTTAAAATATATCCTTTGACCATTTTCTAAATGAACAGCTAAGTGTGTAATAGCCGGAAAACGTTCATGTATGGGAAATGCAAGGATTCTCCATACCGCTTCTGAGCTACTTATATAACGGCAACTTTCGTACATATTAATTTCATTACGTTGGTCTTCAAGAGTAAATGATGCTTGATCGCTGCCCGTATTAACATATTTACAAATGTATTTCATAGACTTTACAGAACTACAATACTCAACATTTATGTGAGCTTCAAATGTTCTCAAAAGTACACAGTTGTAAGGCACAACCCAACGATTATCTACGCAATAACCATTTATATTAATTGCATTACCTCCATCTTCTATCGCTCTTCTACGATATAGAGGGTAACTATCTTTTCCAGTCACAGTTTCTTTAAGTAGTTGTCGAGGAAACCTTTTGGTACACTTTCCATTTTTCATGCATGGCGATTTATTATTAAATGCACCGCAAGGACCATAAATCATATTTGACTTAACAATGTTAAATAACAAAGGATCCTCATCTGCGTTTGGTATTTCGGCACAGATAATTTTATCGATTTTATCTGGTCTTATTTTATTTTCTAACCAAAGTAGAATAAGTATATGTGGTAAGCCCCGCTTTTGCCATTCCACAGAGTACATGAAACATTGCACGCTTCCAAACAAAGAACCTTTTATCAATAGTGACATTAAAGCTTTAACTTTTAAATGATAAACTCGAGCTATAATATCGTGACGATCATGTGGCTTTTGACCCGGTATCAAAACACTTTTGATGTCATTCCATTGTGGATTGCATGTGAATGTTATGAAAAGATCTGGTCGCCCATAATCGCGAACATATGTCATAGCATCTTGAGTCTTTTCATGCATATATCGTGCAGAGCTTGTAAAAGAAGATGGTAAAATTACCATCTGACCAAGTTGAGCTGCTTCAAAATCATGTTGGCCTATTGCATCTTGTAGATGTATATAGCTATCTGCTCTGAGTTTCGCTTGATTGTAGCGAATATAATTTAACCTTCCTGTTTCAATTTTAGCAAACATATCAACCAAAAATTGACTATAAAGGGAACGACAATAAATTAAATGATTTATCTCGGATTGACGAATCATTATTTTTTAGCTGTAGAAGCTTAACGCAGATATCATTTTTTTTGGATCCTCCCTTTTTAATAATGGATTCCATTGTGGTATATCCACTGAATAGCCATCTTCGCCATAAGGAAATAGCAAAGGGTACTGTAAGGCATCGTATGATCGATGCACCTCACTAATGCGATGTTATTTATTATTATGGCTTTCAATAATAATATCGCGCTTTGCGAATTGCTGACCAACAATAACTATAGCTACTTCTCTTAATAGAGGTGCATTTTAAAGCCCTTTGTGTGCACCAGCGGGTGTTCGATCAGCATGTATAACCAATTTATAATCTTTAGTACTTATTGGTATTTTATTGAGAGCCATTTTTAGATCTTTTACATAACGATTATGATGATGAAACATACATTGAAGATCCTTTACTACGCTTAAATCAACATTTGGAATATTTTTGCAACGTAGTTGAGCTTCCTTTTCATCATCACCAACAAAATAAATTTGAAGAAACTGCATTTCTTCATTTGGCAAAGGTCGGACACTACCAATTAAGTGATACACTTGTCCTTGGACTTTAAAGGTTGACCAACTTTCATTTATAATTTTTGTACAACCAAAAGATGTCATTTGAAAGCAGCTGTTATACTTTCTTATACGATCAATGAAATGATCATGCTTGGGATGTCCACCAATTATTAAGCTCTTAAGTGGATCAGGCAAACTTTCATTTTGTGAAAGCTTAACTTTTCCTGCCTTGCAACAGATACCCAGAGGCTCATTTTTCCACTTTAAAACATTACAATGTTTGCATATCAAATCCATACTACCAAGTTGAGTAATTTGATCTGACTTATAAGCTATTTCAAAATCATAGTTTAGGCCAGACATGGCTTTAACACTCCATGCACGCAAACGCCTTTCTTGACGTGCATTAGGATTATTAGCCTGATGTCGTCTCACTGCATCTCTATTAGCTTGAGGATTATCAGCCTGATGTCTTCTCTTTGCAGCTATATGAGCTTCTGGATTATTAACCTGATATCTTTTTGATGCTTCTATGTGCTTACCCTTATTTTTTTCAAGATATTTTTAAACTATATGTTTTCGTACCGTTTGTGTTGTTTTGTCGGTGAACCGACTACTTCTTTTAACGGGATTTTTAGCATTTTCAGTTATACATTCACTTGACGTATCGGTATCTTGAGTTAATACTTCCTCTAAAGAAATATAAACATCAAAATGTCCATTCATTAATTCGCCGGTAAAACGCAATTTTTTCACAGGATGCATATCATTTCCTAATGATAGATATAAGTTTCCATTTAGAAAAACTTGAAAATTTACAGCATAAATTTCTGCTGCTGCTTGAAGCTCACATGCAGTACCATAAGTATATGAATTTGACATAGTGCACTCATATTGTTCAGATAACATATTAATAATGTTAGTTAGTTTTGTCTAAGTTATATAAGCAGCAAGAAGGCAAATCCACCCCCATAAAATATTCTGGTGTGGGTAATTTTTTTAGACGCACCAAGTTTTGTTTTGTTGTTTTTGTTTTTTTAAATCAATCACACCAACAAAAAGTAGCAGTGCGGGCCCAACAACAACAACAAAAGCTTCTTGCAAGTGTACGAACCTTTTTATACCCTTCACAGGGTATATTGACTTTGTCATGAATCTGTAACGCCTTAAAGGAATGATGGGAGACCGCATAAACTATATATCAAAATGATCAGGACGAGCTCAGGAATTGATTTCCGTCTGTCCGTCCGTCTGTCCGTCTGTCTGTCTGTTTCAACACGATTTCCGGCCAAACTGCTGAACCGATCTTGATGAAACTTTCACAGATTGCTTAGATCATGTCGGGTTTGTTCACTATGAAATTTCATCCCGATCGGAGCATTCTACGATATAGCCACCATATAAATTTACCATATCAACACGATTTCCGGCCAAACTGCTGAACCGATATTAATGAAACTTTCACAGATTGCTTAGATCATGTCGGGTTTGTTCACTATGAAATTTCATCCCGATCGGAGCATTCTACGATATAGCCACCATATAAATTTACCATATCAACACGATTTCCGGCCAAACTGCTGAACCGATCTTGATGAAACTTTCACAGATTGCTTAGATCATGTCGGGTTTGTTCACTATGAAGTTTCATCCCGATCGGAGCATTCTACGATATAGCCACCATATAAATTTACCATATCAACACGATTTCCGGCCAAACTGCTGAACCGATCTTAATGAAACTTTCACAGATTGCTTTGATCATGTCGGGTTTGTTCACTATGAAATTTCATCCCGATCGGAGCATTCTACGATACAGCCACCATATAAATTTACCATATCAACACGATTTCCGGCCAAACTGCTGAACCGATCTTGATGAAACTTTCACAGATTGCTTAGATCAAGTCGGGTTTGTTCACTATGAAATTTCATCCCGATCGGAGCATTCTACGATATAGCCACCATATAAATTTACCATATCAACACGATTTACGGCCAAACTGCTTAGCCGATCTTGATGAAACTTTCACAGATTTCTTAGATCATGTCGGGTTTGTTCACTATGAAATTTCATCCCGATCGGATACAAAAAATCTATTAAAAAAACAAAATTGGACTAAAAAACTAAAATACCAAAATTACTACACGGGGATTCGAACCAGCAGCTACCGGATGAGAGTCTGGCATACTTACCACTAGACTATATGAGAGTTTAACAGAATAGCTGAATATCTATTGGTAAAATTAACATAGTTAATTCGATACACCGAATATTAATAATTTAATGCCTTATAGTCTTTCGAGATTTTCACGCAATAAAAAAATAAAAATACAAATTAATCCACGTGTGAAGGGTATCATAGTCTTGCTTGCGGGACTCAAAGGCGTCATTGCCCATTGTTTTGTTTTTGTATGCTTGTCCGACAATCTGGTAGCTAAAAGAGAAGTGCCAATGGACATGCTCGTAATGCCATCCATGTTAGATGATCTAATTCTGGGAATGGGCTTTCTATGCAAGATGGGTAAGACGAAATAAGTCCTACAAAGCGTTGACGCTCCGGCCGAGCCGAGTTACAGAGCCGAAGTGAAGCCTGAGGGGGAAAAGACACGCGGTGCGAGAGACGGAAAACGATGGAATGTCCTGGGGACATATCGCAAGGAAAACGCCACGCCAGCCAAGCGAGAGGGTGACCGAGACGCAGTTACAGTCGTCAAGGAGCCATCGCTGGGCCAGCTGGGAAGTACAGGAGTAGAGGCACCTCAAGATGGAGACCCCAAATCCCAGGCAGGATCAAGGTCAGAGGGCACCACCGTGGAAGAAGCGGAGTGGCCAGCGGATTTAGAGCCAGCCACACAGGAGTTTTTGAAAGCGGAGTTACAGCTTTTTGAAGGGCTAAAAGGAGTGTCCCACGTGGCTGAGCATCGGATTATCTTGAAGGATAATAAACCTATCAAGCAGAGGTATTATCCCAAGAATCCCGCCATGCAGCGTTGTGATCGACCAGCAAGTGGATGAATTGATAGAAGCAGGAGCCACAGAGCCGTCAAGGAGCCCGCACAGCGCCCCGATCGTACTCGTCCGGAAGAAGACGAACGACTGGAGGATGTGCGTGGATTATAGGCAGAGCGACCTGAGGGACGCGACGTGGGGAGTATTTAGGATAAACTTTTTGGATTTCTTCCTGCCTCCCCAGTATTTTGACAAACTGGAAGACGAGATAAGGGCCCGTCGGCAAGGGGTAGGGGAAGGGTATAAAAAGTATCTGGTTAGCCTGAAAAGACTAATGCGACAAGCCGATTATAGTCCCGAGCAAGAGCTGAATAGGGTGTACGAGAACCTAACACGGGAGTACCGCTTGTATATTCGGAGGAGAGATTTTACGAGTCTAGCCCAATTGTCAAAGATAGCCGCAGAGTTTGAGAATATACCGGGTGAGGGTCACGGGGAAACGGCGCATAGCCAGGCGACAGGCTTTAGACATTTGGGCGGACTAGGAGGCGTAAACGATCCCGCAAGGCAAGCGAATCCTTTTCGGAGCCCACCAGCACAAGTACCGTTGGTAAGGAGCGATCCGGGTAGCCATCCAGTCTTTGAGCGTGAAAAGATTTCGAACGGCATGGTGGGGCATGAACAGGTTAGGCCGGTAGAAGAGAGTCACGTATGTTACAACTGCTCGCAAGAGGGACACTTTGCCAGGGAATGTACGAACCCAAAAGTGTTGTTCTGTAGACAATGTGGTACGCGAGCCATGAGTAGTGGGGCGTGTTGTGGACGGAAAGCGGGAAACGGACAGCCGCGTCATCCGGAACGGGATCGGATGGGCGCCGGCAGAAACCAGTCTCAGAATTAATATACCCACTCAGCGTCGAAAAGAATCGCATAGTCACCACGGTGAAGATCGGAGACCGGACGGCAAGGGCGACAGTCGATACCGGAGCTACTAGGAGCTTCGTGATTGAGGAGTTCCTCAGAGAGATTGAAGCACAAGGGGAAGTGTTGGCAGCAACCGCGAACACGCATCTAGCAGACGGGTCAAAGGTGGCCATAAATAAGCTGTTACGGATAGAGGTGGGGCTAGTTAGCAAAGAAATACTGATGGACATGCTCGTAATGCCATCCATGTTAGACAGTTTGATCCTAGGGATGGACTTTCTATGCAAGATGGAGACGACCATACAGTGTGGTGAGGCGAAATTAGTCCTACAAAGCGTTGACGCTCCGGCCGAGCCGAGTTACAGAGCCGAAGTGAAGCCTGAGGGGGAAAAGACACGCGGTACGAGAGACGGAAAACGATGGAATGTCCTGGGGACATATCGCAAGGAAAACGCCACGCCAGCCAAGCGAGAGGGTGACCGAGACGCAGTTACAGTCGTCAAGGAGCCATCGCTGGGCCAGCTGGGAAGTACAGGAGTAGAGGCACCTCAGGATAGAGACCCCAAATCCCAGGCAGGATCAAGGTCAGAGGGCACCACCGTGGAAGAAGCGGAGTGGCCAGCGGATTTAGAGCCAGCCACACAGGAGTTTTTGAAAGCGGAGTTACAGCTTTTCGAAGGGCTAAAAGGAGTGTCCCACGTGGCTGAGCATCGGATTATCTTGAAGGATAATAAACCTATCAACCAGAGGTATTATCTCAAGAATCCCGCCATGCAGCGTGTGATAGACCAGCAAGTGGATGAATTGATAGAAGCAGGAGCTATAGAGCCGTCAAGGAGCCCGCACAGTGCCGCGATCGTACTCGTCCGGAAGAAGACGAACGACTGGAGGATGTGCGTGGATTATAGGCAGCTCAACGCACACTCAATACCAGATGCGTACCCTGTGCCAAGAATAAATCACATCCTGGAAAAGTTGAGACACGCCCGTTACATTTCAACATTGGATTTGAAACACGGTTATTGGCAGATCCCCATGGCGGCGGACAGCCGAGAATGCACGGCATTTACGGTGCCCGGACGAGGGCTATTCCAATGGCGAGTCATGCCATTCGGACTGCACTTGGCCGGTGCAACTTTCCAGAGGGCATTGGATACGGTAATCGGCCCAGAGATGGAGCCTCACGCGTTCGCCTACCTGGACGATATCATAGTGATCAGCGCAACAAAGGAACAGCATTTGGAGAACTAAAAGGAAGTCTTTCGCCGGCTGAGGGCAGCAAATATGAAGGAAAAAGTGCTCGTTCTTCCGCAGGAAGTTGGTCTACCTAGGACACCTGGTAAGCGCCGAAGGGATTCAGACGGATCCATAGAAGGTCGAAGCAATAAGCAATCTGAAGGCCCCGACGAACTTGAAGGAGCTCAGACGCTGCCTAGGGATGGCGTCCTGGTACAGGCGCTTCGTGCCCAACTGCACGACGGTGGTACAGCCGATGACACTCCTGCTGAAGAAGGCTAAGAAATGGTCGTGGAATGCGGAACAGCAAACGGCATTAGACAGCTTAAAACACTGTCTGACGACCGCTCCCGTTCTCGTGTGTCCCGATTTTTCCGAGAAGTTTACGTTGCAAACGGATGCCAGCGACTACGGCCTAGGAGCAGTGTTGACGCAGACCATCGACCAACAAGAGCGAGTCATCGCCTACACAAGTCGGAAGCTATCCAAGGCCGAGGAAAACTATTCGGCAACCGAGAAGGAATGCCTGGCAATAGTTTGGTCGATTCGGAAGCTGAAATGCTATCTAGAGGGATATTGTTTCGATGTAGTGACGGACCATATGGCATTTAAGTGGTTGGATTCAATAGAGAGCCCGTCGGGAAAAATCGCGCGCTGGGCGTTAGAGCTTCAGCAGTACCAGTTTGATGTACGGTACAGGAAAGGGAAGCTCAACGTGATAGCATATGCATTGTCGCGAGATCCGTTGGGAAAACTCCAGCAAGTCGTATTCGAGGGAAGTGGATTCAAGGAATGAGGAACAAAATCGCTAAGGAACCAGCTAAGTATGCAGATTACGTCGAGGAGAATGGACAGCTGTATCAACACCTGGGCCACCGCGCGGACGATGAGGACTACATCCCATGGAAGTTGTGCGTCGACGAAAAACATAGGAAAAGAGTGTTAAACGAATGCCACGATGCACCGACGGCAGGACACCAAGGGATCCGCAAGACGATAATGAGGCTATCGCAGCGTTACTACTGGCCGGGTATTTTTCGGGACGCAGCCAAATACGTCAAATGCTGCGAGACATGCCAGAAATTCAAGACGGAGCAGAGGAAGCCAGCCGGATACATGCTGACCCGCCAGGTGGCAGAACCAATGGCCATTCTGTGCGCGGATTTTGTGGGCCCCCTACCGCGATCAAAACAAGGCAACACGATGCTGTTGGTGTTTCACGACGCGTTTACGAAGTGGGTAGAATTGGTTGCCCTGAGACGAGCGACAGCGGCCACGTTGCAAAAGGCCTTTCGCGAGCGCATTTTATGCCGGTTCGGGGTACCTAAAAGGTTTGTCTGCGACAACGGAGTGCAGTTCGCAAGTCGGAATTTCAAATTTCGCTTACTGCCCTCAGGAAAACCCGACTGAGAGGACTAACAGGACGGTGAAGACGATGATTGCCCAATACATATCTGGAAATCAAAGTTCGTGGGATCAGTTAATTCCAGAAATTTCAAGAAAGTGTTCGACATAGCGCGAAGTACCCAGCAGCGAGCATCAAAAATAAGGGCAGGAGAGAATGGCGCCCTGTCCTTAACGAGCTGGTATTGTTGAGAACACACCAGTTGTTCAAAGCTAGTGATGGGTTCGCAGCGAAATTGGCCGCGAAATACGACGGACCCTTTCGCATAGAAAAGTTCGTGTCGCCAAACGTGGTACGTCTGGTAAAACCCGGAGAACGCAAGAGACAGACTGCCAGCATTTCGCAACTGAAGCCGTTTCACCAAGAAAACGACGATCATGAAAAAGCCAACAACATGAGGACGAACCAGACGAAAGCCACTCGTCAACGTAAACGCATCTAAAACTGCCGAAACGGGTTTTTTTAATCGTCAATTTTTTTTCCCCACTTAAAAAAAAAAAAAAAATCCTTTCACTAACACCCAATCTAACTTTAAAATACAAAACAAATTGTAACAAGTTCAACAGCATTTCAGATAGAGATGGATGACGTCATTCTAATTAGCAGCGGCGAGGACACATATACTCGGGACGATGAAGAGTCGGACACGACGGTCGAACATGCCGACGAAACGGGTGCCTGCGGATAACGGTCACGTACGGATAACGAGGAAAGAGGCGAGGATGAGTCAACCCATGGACAGCACGTCCATGTGGAAGACATCACCGACGAGGATTCGGAAAAAGATTACGCAGCCGAAGACGACAATCCAAGCGCACACCAGCGCTCACGAGACCCACGTCAGGGTCACCCGAGATACGCACAGCACGAGAGGGAAAACTCGCCTCCCACATATTTGCACACGATGTACACTCACGAAGAGAGATTGGCATACAGACTGGAAAGCGCAGTCGTCCTCAAAATAACAAAAACAACGACAATAATCATCACGGCACCAGACGCTAAGGCACCGTCACCATATGTGGAAGAGCCACCCTCACCTGTCAAACTACATGTAGAGGAAGGAAGATTACAAGACGAACAAGTAGCACACCAAAGAGCACCAACTCCGGATACAAGCGACGGCGACAAGAACAGGAGCGAAACCCGAAACGCCAAACACACACGGAACGAGAAGGAAGAAAAATTCCAAGGAATATTCGGATGGGAAGAAGGACTGGAAGACCAACTAGGTACAGACAACATACCGTCCTGCAGCTGGAATCCAAACCACCAAAGGATGTGTCCCGTCATCCGCTGGGACATCCCAGATTCAAGGGTGGTGCTGCCAAACGAGAACATATTAACAGCAACCGACATTCCAGCTATCAAGCGCGCGCTGGAAAGAAATAAGTGGAGCAACCGACGCAGATGGTTCGAGGTGACAACGTACGACGACTGTTTCGAAGTTACCCAACACCAATCAGGCGGTGTAACAATCACGAAACGTGAAAGGCCGTAGTTCGATGACAACGTCCAGTCGATCAGGGAAGAACGGGCAACGGGAACCACACAACGAACCCAGGCACAAACCCCATGCTCGTGGAACGTGCTACCAAAGTGCGAAGTGCTGTCACCAGTAGCGATACGGAAGATAGAAAAATGGCTGGGAAAGAAGCCTAGGACGGAAAGACGCGAGAGGGCAACGGTGGTAGCGGGGGCAACCGTCTACAATGTGACCAGACACCCCGAAGGCAGGGTCACAGTCTCGAAGAAAGGGGGGGGGGGGGGTGAGGTAGGCTGTCCACCGGCCTCCCCCACATTTATATTATTATAATTATTAATATGTTTAAAGCCTTAGACTAAGAACACATTTAATTCATAATGAACCATAGTCTAGGAGACTCTATTATTTGCACATTAACATAAAATACAATTATAACACTAGCACGTAACATTATCTACGATCAGAAGATAAGCAAGAGAGAAAAGGCGAGCTAGCATAAGAGAACAAGGGCAGGCTAGCGTAAGAGAGCAGAAGGGCCGAACAGCCGCATTCTCACGACCCACAACCTCAAATGTCGCGATCCACAAGCGACCAAGGCAGCGATGAAGGCAAGCTCAGGCCGAGCGCGAGACCGGCGAATCAATTGCCCAGTAGAGCAACAAGAGTGCGGACGTGATTAAGTTAAGACGATAAGCGTAAGACGAAGAAAAGGAATTATTAGTACAAACATTGTAAAGAAGCGTACAGTAGTCATCAACAGTAATTTATAAGGCGTAGAACGCGGAATAAGTAAGTACAAGCAGAATCGAATAAAAGTGAATTGACATAACCCAGACCCTTTTCACGTGTTTTATATTGCCACGCGAGACGAAACGAGCGCCGCGTTACGCCCGTGCATATATATACGCGTAAATATATATACACGACCAAGTTTCGTAGAGATTAGATGTTTGAGGAGTCGGCGGAGGGCATAAGACGGAGTCTCCTCTCGCTATTCCCCGACTACTCAATCGATACAGGATCGCGCCAACAGCGGTATTAACCCATTCCCGCATTCCTACTTATCGGCGAGCTAATCCCCGACTCGTACGGAGAAACTGCAGTGGAGTCAGCGGAGACCGCACGAATGTGCATCATCCCCGAAATCCCTGTTTTTCAGCTGCGAAACTCCGGGGTATATCGGTAACGCGAACTTGCCTCTAAATAGCTAACGCGTCTCAGTAATAAATAAATTATTTCTTGTACGCGAGCATTGGCCAGACTCGGCTAATAAAACTGCCTTACATGCTCTATGTCTCCTTGCTAGATGGCAACATACAAGGCCCAAGAAATGTATGACGCATTGCTCCCGGCGTACTTCTTTTAGCGGAAGTTCTGCGTGTACTTAATCGACCACCTTTAAAATGCAACAGACTTTAAGTTAATTTGTCTACATTAGATGTAAATCATTGATTATTGCTTATTCTCCTATTATACCTACATATTTTGCAAAAAAAACATATGAAATACAATAATTTAAAACGCGAAAATATTTAGAAATTTATTGCAATGCTGATTTATACAAAAATTTACTGTTTTTGATAATTCTAGATGCAACGTTAATAAATAAAGCATTATAATTAAAATTGGTTGCTTACAATGAATTTCGCAATGCTTTTTATATAAACTTAAGTGAATTTACTTTACCACCTTTTTTTTATTTTTTAAGTGAAAATATTTCTCTGAAGGTTGGATCTTTTATAACGGGTATTGTTTACAAACTTCAAGTTATTAATTTTTGTGATACACATAACAAGGGTAATAAGTGTGTGTGTTGTGTCGTTTACATTAAGATTGCGAAAAACAGACAGATCCACATAAAGCTCTGCTTGTGTTTGAGTTGGTTGTCTAGTTTGATTTCGTGTCGTTTACAGTTTGGTTTCTTGTCGTGTGTTTGTTAGTTTCTTCATTTTCTTTTATTTGTTTAAAATTAAAATAACAGCATAATATTTAAATAAAACAAATGAGAACGTTGCAGTCGGACGCAACCGACTGCGCAATACTCCGATGCCAGTTAAATACCGGCAGGTAATAGGTTGCATAAGGTGATAAAGGAGGGCACACTACCTTCAAAAATGTTTTCTGATCCTCATTTACTATTTTTTAGGCAATTGAAATTTTTACTTGTTATTAATGGGGCCCCATTTCGAAGTAATGAGAAAGCTTTTCTTAAGTGGACACAGGTCTCGAGGTTTCTAGTAGGTGCCAGACCCACATACCACATTGCGAAGTCAATTCGAAGTGCAGATGCATACATTTTTATCGGTAGGCTTGCTGGACACGGTAATTTGTGCATTGCCAAAAAAAATTAATAATAATAATTTTTTTGGTTAAACTTTCTTTATTTAGAATCTGTCATGTTTTGACAATGGCTAAATTTTGTGAATAATAATAATGACAAAAAATTAATAATAATAATAGAAAACTTTTAAATTGTAAGAGATATGTGCATGAATTTCTCGACAGAATGGCTGTGGGAGTGTATTGGCGTGGCCAGACAATTTCAAATGCATATCTTTTAATGAACTTCACCAGCTTCATCTACCCACCAATTATATGGACTCCTAACACTTAAGCTGACGGACACATAGAAAAAGTTTTTGCACCACATCTACCTTCAAGGATGTAAACATATTTTTTTTACACCGACATACACACGGACTGACGGAATGACGGACAATGCACAAAACCGATATACTCATCTACCAGTGGCAACAGAGTATATAAAATAGAAAAAACAAATAAATATTATCTTAGTAACAAGGCTTCATTTAAATAGATAATTGCAATATTAAGCTTTGCGATCTACTCATTGTTAGGAACTAATTCGCGCTATATTCCTTTACTTAATTTTTTCAATTGTTCTTGTTGTTAATTTAACTGATAAGCGAACGTTATTCCTGAAGTCCATAGTGGAGCAAAGTTAAACCAGCATCTTTAACGCGCATGGTTCTTGCAAAAGGGACGTCCACCTTTGTTGTAAAAGCTCTGACCCTCGAGGTTTTGCTTGCAAAACTGTAAAAGGATTAATGTTGAGAAAGTTAATGTTGAGGTACAGAATGAATATGTGGTTGTAACTACTGACAGTGCAGTTAAAACATTGGCTATGGTAGTTGTGGCTGAGTGCCTCCACCCATCTGTCGCCGGCTTCAACGGGAAAGCCGCAAGCGAAGCACTTGGTGGTAAAAAGCTCATTCCAATCTGCCTCGCAATACGCATTGCCATCTTCCAAGAAAAAGGGAGTGTTGCCAAATATCTTGCCGCACTGCCCACAGGTAAAGCATTCAGGATGAAAGTGCTTTCCAATGGCGTTTAGGCAATCCCCCTGAAACCGGATTAATAAAATTGTCGTAAAAAATAAAATTCATTTCAATATTTTGTAAGTAATCACCTTGATCTTTCTGGCGCACTTACTGCATGATGGTGCCAAAAATTTTTCAAAACAGTACTCGCAGTAGAGATCTCCCTTTTCTTCAACAAAGCCAATGTCCTGCAGTGGACGGCGGCAGTTGCCGTTCACGCAAATAAAGTGATCCGGACACCAGATGCGACCCAGAGCCGTGATAAAGGGTCCCCTGAAAAATTAAAGGTTTATTATTTATAACGTTTAAGAAAAGAGAGAATATGATGGAAAGAGTTTAGGAAGATTGGAACATGCGCGGGAGGGCGTAGGCACAGGCAGCTACTTACAAGGTTATCTCCTTGTTGCAATGACAGCACACCGGACGCTTACCGTTTTTTAACAACTGACTTACAGCTTTTTCATTCTCTTTAGACATAGGCCTCATTGCATAATCCAAAGCACTCACGCAAACGCTTAAGTTCGTCGCATTTAGCTGACAATTGTTACTGTTGGTTTTTTCGATTTCGTTGGTATCGTTGTTATATGAAGAGTTTAACTTGGGCTCTATGTAAGAACGACGATCGGCGGCATTTGTGGCGCCAGCCCGCTGTAAATTGTTCCTGAAGGCCACCGGCTCGGGTGTTTGTTGCACCGGAGTTGTACTCTTCGTCTTGGGAATACCAAGCATGTCATGAGTTTTGCCCATGGGGTGCTGGACAAGCAGTGTCTTCTCCATACGCCTCACTTGTGGCTCCGCTATTTGATTTCCCAGTGCATGCACTGCCGACTTTTGGTGTGATGACGGCTCAACAGTTTCGGAAACCACAGGCTGCGTAGGATCCATTTCCCTAAAATCGTCAAGATCTAAGCGCTTACTTACAATCATCTGACTCTTGCATACATTAAGAACGCTATTGCTGGGCTGGTTGAAGATGCTATTGGAGTGAGCCGGCGGAGGACTTCCGTTTGTCAGGCGAGCCTCCAGCATGTTCGATATTATCTTACAGGACTCTTGCAAAAACGCATTTCTTTGCTTCCCTATATTGAAATTGCTAATGGAATGGGCCAGCAAAGCTGTAGCATCAATATCCTTATCAACGTCTGTACCTGCATTTAACTTTTGCGAAGGCGTGTTATCAGCTGATTGCTGGAGTCGTGGCATTGTGACATTTGTATTAGCATGCAAGTTATTGGGCTTGGCAAAAGGGGCATAGGAGGAGGGCACTGTAACAAAAGCAAACAATAACGAAAACAACAAGCAATAGTTAAAAGGTGAGATAACACAATACAAATAGGTAAGGTAACTTTTAGTTAAATAATGTATAATATATTCTCATATAAAATAATTAATTAATTAATAAAATAATTAAAGCCATATGCAAGTTTTGAATTTACAAACAATTCACAAGCACACATTAGTAGTACATTATTATTTTTAGAGTGCCTATATCGAGTTTATAAAGCTTACGAGTTATTTGCATGAGAAAGGTCTATAATATTCTAAACAATGCAATCTATAGCTAGATTAAAAAATCAACAACAAATAACAACTCGCAGCAAGGGGTAAACGGAACTTTGGATTATAATTGATTCATCACCTGATCTGCACAGTACAGCTGTTGCACAATGGGATGCGCACGCCTGGACCGGCGGCCTTGTTAAGAATACCGCGTCCACGTTTCGGAGCCGATGTGGCTCCAAATGCGCCGCCCTTGAATCCAGCACCTGTGGAACCATCAACATTTGCATTTAAGTTACTTTGATCTGGCGGTAAAATTGCAGGCGCAGTGGGCATGGAAATCGCCTCAGCCGCCGTTGAAGCTACAATAGAAGCATTTGGTTGTTGACAATTTTTTATTGGCAAATTGACCAGCGCAGCTGAAATGTTATTGTTGGAATTCGAGACGCCAATAGATGCTCCTTCGACCCTGAAGGCGCTGCAGGCTTGATTATTAGTTGTGGTAGTAATAGCAGAAGCATTGGTTAGATTTGCTTGGGCCGGCTTTGATGCTGATGAAGATGCAGAAGTTATTGCAGGTGCTGATGCTAGCAATGTGGCGTTGGCATGAGAGCACTGCTCCTGCTGAGATTCAAATAACTCCGAAGATTCTGTCTTAAAGTCGGACTTATGTTGTTGTTTGCACTGCTGTTGCTTCAACTGCTGCTGCTGCAAAAATCCAGGTGGAGGTCCTCTCTGCTTATTAGAAGCCGTTGGCAGCCCTGATGGATGATTTGGTGTGACGGTTTCAGCGGTGGAAGTGTTGACTGGAAACTTGCTTTCGAATGTGGGTGATCGGAGCTGTGGAAAGGTGTTCACACCCAATATTGGAACCCTGTCACTGATGAACTGCGATTGACTAGTCATACCACTGATTTCCTGTTCCAGGCCAGACAAACGTCGAGCTTGATTGGCAACAAAGCCTGTGCGGCCGTACGATTGACGGCGCTCTATTGACTCCAATAGATTGATCTGCGATTGCGATTGAGACTTGGGTCGAGACTGAGATTGTGAGCCCAAGCGAATCTCGATGGTCTTTGCACTCTGGGTCTGATCGTATTCCTCGGTTACCTGGCGCCTGTGTGCGATTTGTGTGTTGCCAATCTGCGTTTTAGTCTGGCTTTGAATCTGGGATTGTTGCTGAAGTTGCAGTGATTGCTCCCGTTGTTGCACATTAATATTGCCAATCCTGTCCTGGTTGGCAGATTGCGAGCTAAGCTCCTGGTGCGCGACCAACTGACTCTGATAGCTCTGCCCCGTGGTTATAGAGCCCGCCAGCAAACGAGGTGGCCCTCCGACTGAGGGAAGAGCAAAATCTGGCTCCTTCATGCGTGGTGCCCGAATGGACGAGAGGGGATTGGGTGGCGGTCCTGGGGCTGGGGAACGGGCTCTATCTGGAAATGGTGAGGCAGTTTGCTGGTCGTAGGCGCGAGCATGTGTGGCCGGGCATTCGTCGAAGCAAAGCTTTTCTTCTGTCTGGTAGAAGGGTACGATAGGAGCCGGCTTGTTGATCACGGAGGAGCATAAGGTTGTATATTGCCTCTCAGGCGTTATAGATTGATCAGCGTGATCGTATTCATCTAGTGATTGAAAAGCCATTGTTACTGGACCTGGCCGATCTTCAACGTTAATTGGCACTAACGGCTGCACCGTTGAATTGACTACACATGCAACTGAGCAAGGGGCAGCCGTTGGAGCCATCTCAGAAGACTGAACACCGCGAGAATCCTTTGCTAGGGGTCTGTGTACGATATCGCCAATAGCTATGCTTTTAAGAGAATCAACGAAAGCAAGCGGGACATTGTCGCGAAGCTCTTGTGGTTCCGGTGTGCGTACTGGACTCTGCGTTGGCAGAACTGTCCAGTTGCGCTGGTACTTTGGTATGGTATCTGCCCTGTGCAGACCGGACTGTACGGCTTTGCCCTTGAGATGGCTGAGCGGGGATGGCGGCGGAAAATGAGCTTCAAAGTGCTCAAACTCATCGGCTACTTCTTCGATAATTTTGTTGGCATCAATTTTACAAGCGCCATGTTCAGCTGTATGGTTGAAAGAGGGTTGGCTTGAAAAAGAGGTTGGGATGCTAGCTGGGCTTTGTGACTGGTATAAAGCCTGAACTTGAGCGATATTACCTGGGTTTGAGTTGGTGGCAGTGCTGTTTGTGGTGGACTTTTGAACAGAGGAAGAAATGTTGGAGCTCGAAGTCGCATTGGAAGCGTTAAGAAGCGAGCGCAGATTAGTATCTAAGGGATGTTGGGTCGAATTTGGGACCTGCTGTTGCTGGACCTGTAACTCCTCTTCCTTTTGGTGAAAATAGTCAAGTCGCTTTTGATTGCGCTGCTGCGCCTTGCAATACTTTTGATACTCAAGATCGCTCTGTTCTGTAGAATGGAAGGAGACACTTGGCGTGTTTGTGATTGTGTTCGAGCTGTTGGCGGAGGAGGAAAGCGGCTCGCGAGAAGGCTGGAATGCTTGCACTGCCGCAAACGCTGAGGATTTGCGCTGATGCTGGTTCTGCTTCTTTGACTTTGCGGTGTTGTATTCAAAATTGTCTGAAAGCAGCGGCTTTATGCCCAGCTCCTCCTCGTGGTCGAGAACTTGAAATTCAGCCTTTTTCAAGTATTTCAGTTTTTGCTCGTCATCGAAGCGCTGTGTCGCATTATCAGGATTAAGTGGGGTGTAGCCGCGATCAGGTGCCGTGCAAAGCGCATAGCACATGCTCAAGTGCTCTTTTGGAGTAGGCAAATCCAACTCATGTATAGGGACGTCCTTATCGAAGTGACCCTCGAATGGACGCTCGGGTGCAGTGGTTAGTGCGCTTACAAACGGACTCTTTGGGCGGTAATCTTCGCGCAGATAAGGCTTCATGTCAATTGGTGGTGGCAAGTAGGGCACGGTCTCTTCAGGCAGACGCACATCCTCCGAACCCGGAAGTGCAAAGTGCATTTCAAACTCGGGTGCAGTTTTCATTGCCTGGCTCAAACTAGTGTCCTGTGGCGGAGACTCACTTAGGAGCTCAGAGGTGTAGTTATCTATGGAAGCTGGTGTTGGAGCTGAATCAAGTGCGGGAACTACGGCTGCTGTCGCAGTAAAATCATCGCCACAAGGCTTAGGAAATGGACACTCGACCAGATGAAAAGGCACATCCGGTGCAGTGGTTAGGACTCGAATCGTGGGATTGATCCATTCCTTGGGCGAGGAATTGTGTATCTTGGAAGGTGCTGGACGCGGACGCACTGGTCCTAATATGAAATTAATCTCTGGTGTGGCCTGAAACTTGCGCTCGCTCTTGAGTATCTGAGAGCGATGGCGCTCGATGATGAGGTTCTCGCAATCAGCAGACTGATCTGAGTCTGCGTCTGACTTGAGTTGTACAAGCTGGTCAGCCACTGCGAACGATTCGGGTACCGTCTCAAGCCCTTCATGCAGCTCATTGATTTCGGGTTCATCGTTAAACACCACATGACGAGCAGTGAGTGGGGCCGCTGCAGGTTCTGGGTAGGGAATGGGGCAGGGTGTTACCTCCCTTACCATATCGACGAGCTTGTATGTGCTCAGAGGAGCAGAAAGCGAGTCTACACACTCTTGCGCACTACGCCTACCTGACAAATATTCATGGATGTCCTGGCCAGTGCCACATTCTAACTGGTAGTCCTGCAGGTTGGCGGCATAAATTCGCTGGTACTCCTCTGATGTGGTTGTCGTCGTCGTTGAGGTGGAAGTGTAGCTGTCCGAGCACGACTCCTGCTGCATTGGCTGATTGGTTAGTTGAGGCGTTGAGTAACTCTGCCACTGTTGTTGAACATTTTGCTGTGCTTGCGGCTGCTTCTGTGAGCATAAGACGGCACTGACAGGCGGTAAAGGAGGCACATCCTGTATAGGATTTGTCACAACTACATGCTGGGTCTCAGGTGGTGCTATGTAAAGTGGGACAGCTGTGGGTGCAGCATGGCTTTCATCCTGTGGCGGAGGCCACGAAAAGCTCGAACCGTGTGACCGGCGACTGACAGCCATGGCGACGTCAGCATCCACTTCATAGCTACATTCCTCGCCAAACTCCGGTTGCAAGCGTTCCTCCTCCGATTCTGAGAGATGAGGTGAATAGGCAGATACGCATATTTTTGGTGCAGTTGATAAGTGTTAGGTTAGATAGGGTGCGGAGAACAGGGAATATATAAGAGCAAAAAGAAGAAATGCATACACTAGGTTAGTCGTTGGCACTATGCAAAGCGGCGACAAAGTTAAAGGTGAAGACGGTTGCGGGAACAAAAACTGTGGGAGAGGCGATAAAGTGGCGAATAGAAAATGTCAACCGGAGGCGCAAACAAAAAAAACAACAAAGCGCGGCCAAACCTACGGCAGCTAGCAGCTCATGTCAATTTGGATAAACAGCTAAAAATATCCAGTTCATATTCTTTTATAATACTTCAACAGACCTATCGATATGATTGTCTTCATAGTTTATGTATTTTAAGTATATATTGTTAAGTATATGGAATTGTTGTGAGAGGTAGAAAAATCGCAACATCGAGACTTTGAAAGTTAACAAAATTTATTTTATAAAAAGCTGATAAGCAAGTTTGCCATAATTTGTTGGCTTAAATAAATAATAACACTTTCAATATTTTAAGAAAGTTAATTTTTTTATGTTTAAATTCATATACGTCTGTAAGTTTATATACTTAAACATGCTATGCGAAGGCAACTACATGTAGTCATGGTTTTTACTATGTATAGCAGTGTTGTTTTGAAGAACTCAAAAGTGGCTAATATAAACACTCTTTCATAAGAATTATCATATCTAGTTCCCTTTTACTACGCGATCTTTTCTTTAATTTGAGTCTCATAGTCGTCCATGACATGTACTATCGCTAATTCAGTCCAGACCAAGGCATACTTAACTAGGTAGCCTCATTCAGTCCGTCGCCCTCTTTGACTGTTGCCTAGTGGTTCAGTCTCGAGCCGAGCGTTGTGAGCCAAGCGTCTCCGCGCATGATTTTTTGTGTATTATTTTTTAGAACAAGAATATTTTTTAGGATAAAATATTTAAGCAAAAAATATAAAACAGCAAAGGCAAAAACAAAAAATTTAAGTCAACATAAAATTTTTAAAAATTATATCATAAGTAAAAAGAGCAAATAAAAATATGAGGCTACCTAGTAAATTATGCCTGGGTGTGGACTGAATTAGCGAAAGTAAATATCATGGACGACTATGAAACTTAAATGAAAGAAAAAATCGCGTAGTAATAGGGAACTAGATATGATAATTTTTATGAAAGAGTGTTTACATTAGCCTGTTATACTCGATCTATTGTTCACAAGCATCATTATCGATAGCAAGTCATAAGTTCCTTTATCTAAATTGCTCCATATTGCGAGTCGTTTTAAGCTCGTTTTGTGTTTAATTATCTCGAACACAATTATATTAACCAACTCAACGACCCAAAAGTTGCATTCTGTTGCTTACTCATAATTTGTGCAAAAAAATTCAATTTTGAAGGTCATTTGGCAAGTTTATGTTCAATAGACTGGAAGTGCATCTCAGAAAATATTGTTGTGCAATTCGGAAGAGGTTTTAAAGTGAGTGATTTACATTTAAAATCATTTAATAAGTTTTAAAGAAAAGATTAAACTAATTGAAGCTTGAGTTAAATATGATAATTTAAAAATAATAATAGCCAGGTGAGTAACTTTCAAAGTTCTAATGTTGTTAAAGGCAACCTCGGGCCATTGCAGAAAAAGCGTTGTTTAATATAGGGAGCATTACTAACTTTGCTTTGGATGCTTCTACTGACGAAAAAAGTGGTGATGAGAAGAAAGACTTCTGTAGAGCTGTATTCGAATTTGGAAGGGATATTGAAATTAACCTTCTTGAAAATGTACTTGCAGAAGAATGTGCGTATGAATTTTGTGTTGTTGCAGACAACTGTTTTGAAAAAACTGACCCCAATAAACTTAATTGGAGCCAAAGCCCACTTCAACCTCCAGATAGTAGAAGTCAGAAGAATATGCTTCGGAAGTCGACGACTTGATGTTACCAGGTGAATTATTTCTGCCTCTTGTTTGATAGCCAAGTTATTTATTTATTTATTATCACTTAACGCTTTATCAGCAACTAATCAGTCGCTGATTTTGCTGGTCAAGTGTGTCGTTAAAAAAAAGCAAGACATACAACAAAAAACCACCATTTGTTTATATATGCGCTCGCATGCCAGCGATCTGGTAGCCACAGACGCGTGTATGTCTGCGCCTATGTGCTGTTCACTTGAAGCGGCACATGCGCGTGTATATGCCTACATATGTACGCACATACATATACATATGTATGTCTGCTTGTTTTCAATTTTGGGTGAACCTAGCCGAACAGCAGCCAAAATCATAATAGCGTACGCGTATATATTATATACTAGTAAGTGGCCCGCTTACTTCGCTGCGCGGATAGTTTATATAAATTTTAGCAATAGAAGATAGATACAAAATAAATAAATTAGAAAATAAATATGCAAAGATACGTTAAGTCTGTAGCACAAGAAGTTTGACAAGAAAAATCGCCCGCGGAGATGCGTCGCTCACAACTGCTGCTAACAGGCTGACAATTTAAGAAGTGAAAAGAGAGCGCAAGACCGAGCGCGAGTACCTTCTTAAGTATACCTTGTACGAGACTGTTTTTATACCGTTCACAGGGTATATTGAATTTGTCATGAATCTGTAACGCCTTAAAGGAATGATGGGAGACCCCATAAGCTATATATAACAAGTAAGAAGGCTCTAGTCGGGAGAGCCCGACTAGAAGATACCCTGAACCCAGTTGCAATAAATATATTTAATTTATATAAGACTTTAGTATACTGGCTTAGCTTCCATCGATTAAGTTCAATATCTCCGGTGTTTCTCAACCGATTTGGACAAAATTTTCAGACAAGTTCTATCATTATCCATTACTTCAACCCTCATTTTTAGATTTTCCAAATTCGATATTTTATTGTTATCGATATTATGTGAATATCGGAAACCAGAATAGTTATCGATAATTTGAAGCAAACTTGTTCTGCTCATGGTATAGGAGAACTTAAATACAAAATCTGAAGTCTCTAGCTCTTGTAGTCTCTGAGATCCACGCGTTCATACAGACGGACAGACGGACAGACAGACGGACAGACGGACATGGCTATATCGTCTCGGCTGTTGATGCTGATCAAGAATATATATACTTTATAGGGTCGGAGATGCTTCCTTCTGCCTGTTACATACTTTTGCACAAAACCATTATACCCTTATTTACCCATTTTATGGGTTAAGGGTATAAAAATGATCACGACGAGCTCGAGAATTGATTTCCGTCTGTCCGTCCGTCTGTCCGTCTGTCTGTTTCAACACGATTTCCGGCCAAACTGCTGAACCGATCTTCATCTCGATCGGAGCATTCTACGACATAGCCACCATACAACTTTACCATACCGAACTATCAATTGTTGTGTCTGTCGTGCACTTTCAAGTACCTACATGTCAATATGTTGTTTTTGTCGAAAACGAACAAGTAAATGACGCTCAAGAGTAAAAATATTAGCGAAAAATCACCAACAACTGCACAGAAACATAAGAGTATTGATTTGGCTGTGTGAAGGGTATCATAGTCTTGGCATAGCCAAAATTAACTATGCGCCACTATGTTTTTTATATGAAGTTTTTACTGTACGGGCGATGAACTAGCATCTGCGTTGAGGCCTAAACCCAAAAAATGGGTAAAAAAAGGTATAATGGTTTTGTGCAAAAGTATGTAACAGGCAGAAGGAAGCATCTCCGACCCCATAATGTATGTTTATTCTTGATCAGCATCAACAGCCGAGACGATATAGCCATGTCCGTGTGTCCGTCCGTCTGTATGAACGCGTGGATCTCAGAGACTACAAGAATTGAGGCTTCAGATTTTGGATTCAAATTATCGCTGGCTATTCTGGTTTCCCATATACACATGTAATCGATAGCAAAAATATATCGAATTTGGAAAATGTAAAAATGAGGGTTGAAGTAATGGGTAACGATAGAACTTTTCTAAAAATTCCAAATCGGTTAAGAAACACCGGAGATATCGAATTTAATCGATTGAAGTTAAGTCAGTATACTAAAGTATATATAAACACTTAATATATTTATCGCAACTGGGTTCAGGGTATTTTCTAGTCGGGCTCTCCCGACTAGAGCCTTCTTACTTGTTTCAAATATATACTTGTGCTAAAAATATATATATGTTTTAAAAAGCGCAGAGGGTGAAATGGAGAATGATTCAGATCATATAAAGGAGATATTGCAAAGTGGAATGTATAGTTTAATTAAAAAGAGAGGCCGAAGCGAAGTGTGGAAATTTTTTCAAAAATAATCAAATAGCCTCAAATCCAGACAACATAAATCAAATAATGTTTTGACATTCAAATTAAAGTTAAATATAAATATAACATAAAACATCCTGATCTAAAGAACTTGTGGGATAGTTCAGAGGGGGCTAAGCTGAGGCAACCAAGCGGGTCGCGGGTTGCGGATAGCGAACGGCCTCTTTATGAGGTTAGCTGCGAATAAGCGAGAATCCTTGCAAATCCCGGACAAACAGCGGGTACGGTACCGTTCACCGTATCGACAAGACGCTTGTATCGCCGTCTTCAAAGCATAGCCTCACACACTCCCAACTCCCTCACACGTACCCTTCTTCATCCCTTCCCCAATATCTCACTCCGGGCTGGACTAAGGTGTCATTCGAACCGTGCCGAAAGTCAACCTGGCTGGGGGCCCGGATTAAAAACTAGCCCAGTCGTTAACGGTAAGCTCAGGCAGATGGCGACCGCCTGTTCTAATTAGCCTTAACCGGGTACTGCGGATCTCTGCCCGGGTGGACCCCATATTTCTCCGCAACTCGTGGGAACATGACAGGAATCAACAAAAAATAAAAAGTATTTAGGTGTGCAGCAGGATACCCCTGCTTCCATTGTCGCGAGACACTTTGAGAACCGCCTCCTTGAGGGGAAGCGGCCCTCCAATGTGTGACCAGCCCCACGGCGCCCTAACCAGGCGCAGCAAACAAGAAGGCCGCATGCGGCAATAAATACAGCGCGCGCACCTACGACGAGGGAAGCCCCACGTCACCGTGTCGCCCCAGCTGCAGGAGGAGGAAGCAAGGCAGGACCATCCCAGCCGATGCGACCGGGGCTTAGCGCTGTTAGGCGACATGGCGTGCAGCACCAGCAGCCACAAGCGCAGCTGCCAAAATTGGGAGAGCCGGGCGGTTTGGATGACCCAAACCGAAAAACGCTGAACGGCTCAAAAACCAAATGGTACCTCAGGTACCTTCAGCAGGGACTACCCCCTGCTGAGGCACTGCGCATGGCAACGGCTGGAAGAGGGACCAGCCCCCAAACGCCTGAGCAGTAATTTGACGCCACCCACTGCCACCCCCAAGAGGGCGTGCCCAGAGGAGCGTCCCAGCACGTCGGCATCCGCCGTAGCAGCAGCAGTGAGGTCTTCCTCTCCATTGTCCACCGAGACTCGCATATCGTATGCAGCGATTGCAAAAAAATTCAAGGTGGCCGTGTTACCTGTGGAATACCCGCAGGTAATGCTCAGCCATGGGAACTTGACCGCATTGGAAGAGGCCATTCTGGACGAGGTTATCCTCACAAGATGGGACACCGCGGTCGCGTTCGCAGGCATTCATTTCCGGGTTGGCTACTTGGTCATTGAATGTTCCGACACCATCTTCTGCCCAAGAAGCGCGGATCGTTCAACCGAACCCTTGTTGGTTCTGCTGAGAAATCAGAACAAGATCGAGACCGACTCATGGAAGGTGTTGTCTAGGATGACGGAAGGCGGAGGTGCGCTATTGGTGATAGGCATCGATGAGGCATCCAAGGAAACGATAGTGGCGCGAGGCCACCAAATTTCATTCCGCTACGGGACCATCCTCATTAGCGGTCTGAAGAAGAAGAGTGTTGGCGCAAGGACTACCCCTGCCCAAACGACAGTCCCGGGAGCTGCAGGCTCGGCCCCCACACCTCCCACCGCCACTGTTCCGAGTGCTCATCTAGCAGGTGTCTCTGATTTATCAGAGGATCTGGCCGAGGATGAGGACCTGGCGGAGATGACGCTCGGTCCAGCAGAGCTAGAAGGGATGGATGATGAGGTGCCGATGTCCTCGCAAGAGCTCGCGGAGGAGCTTGAAACGGCAGAAGCTGACGTCACCATGACGGGCAGCGGTGATGTGGGCAGCTCCCAACCTACATCACCAGGAGCTGGAGCGGCGGATGAGTGATGGTGACATCAAACGTTACCGTCACTGGGCTAGCCCAGATAAACCTCCATCGGGCTAAGGCAGCCTCTGCTGTCATTATGTCATATCACCACACAGACAGTAAATTAAACTTTGGCACCCATGTTCAGAATACGATCGCAAAGTGCTGCAGAGCGCTGTATACGTGTCGTAGCATAGCCGGGAAGTCATGGGGAACATCACCAAAAATAATAAGATGGCTATAACTTATGGTAGTAAGGCCCATAAGGTACAGCAAATCACTGTGCAGAAGCAGCTTCAAAAGATACATAGAATGGCATGTGTAGGAATCACGGGAGCGATGAGGACCTGTCCCACATCAGCGCTTGAGGTTCTATTGAAGAATGTCCGTTGAAGGAGTTGGGAAAGGACACATTCTTAGTCGAGTAGAGGCAGATATGCTATCGAGTGAACTTCCCCTACTGAAAGTCGAACACATGTTCGGTCAAAAGTTTCAAGTTCACCTCTGTAATAAAAAGGAGTGGACATCTCTGGAAGAGGTGCAGAACATGAAGCCACACACCATAAAATGGTACACCGATGGATCCCTAACGCAACAAGGCTCCGGTCCTGGTGTGGTAGGCCCTCGGCTGATGTGCCACGAGCCCCTAGGACCGAAATCAGGTCAAAGGTAGTTCGTGAGGTACGAACCAAGCTAGACACTCTGGGATCACAAAATAGGCTTGCCCTAAGATGGGTCCCGGGACATGTCGAAATAGCGGGGAACGAAGAGGCAGATAAGCAAGCAAGACTGGGGGCAGCGACACCCCTAATAGGACCCGAGCCGTACTGTGGTATAGGAAGAAGCACAATACGGCAAGAGCTTAGGAATGAAGAGAGACTTCTGCGGAGAACGAGCTGGGCAAGGACACCAGGACTCAGACAAGCAATGATTCTATTTGGTAGCAATAACCTTAAACGGTTTAAGCAAGTAATATCAATGGGTAAAAATAGACTCAGGATACTCACCGGTCTCTTGACAGGACATTGTAGACTACGAGGTCACCTGGCAAAGCTAGGTATAGTCAGCAGCGAGATTTGCAGATTCTGCGAAATGGAAGGAGAATCCTCCTTGCACATTATAGCAGAATGCGTAGCCTTAGTAAGGAAAAGAAGTAGTTTTCTAGGAAAACATATTCTGCAACTTAGCGATTTAGAAACCATCGACCCAACAAAGTTACTTGCTTTTATGCAACACCTGGGCCTGATGGAAGAGCTATAGGCCAAGAAGGGGGCACAATTGATATATTTGGCCGCAGTATATTTACCCCCATTATAATAATAATAATAATAATAATAACATATAACATATGTATTTTTTATAAGCTTAATAAAATCAAATTGCGTTGAGTTTCATTTTTTCCATTCCTCTATTTTCTTACTCACGAAAACAAAACAACAACAAGCCGGAATGGTTTCGAATGCACTCAAAACTCAAACTCCTATTCTCACACTTTCCCACTCATTCTATTCGTCTTTTTATACTCGTTACCGAAGGTAAATAGAATATTGGTTTTGTACAATGTCCGCCATGGTGTCTATCCGTATGTCCGTCTCTCCGTCTGTATGCGTGCAAGTTTTTTCCACACCCTTCCCGCTTGAGACTTAAAACTTTATTTTTCTGTTTATCTATGGGATAGTTAATTAAAGTGTCAAGATTGGGGTTCTACGATAACTGAGGGGCTGGCAAATCGATAAATTCGATAACTCCAAAACCGATAAATCCACATATTTCGCACATCCTTACAGCTAGAACTACCAAATTTGGTAAGAAAATAGCTACTAGCAACCCCCGAAAAACTGAATCAAAATTTTGGAGCCACGCCCACCCAATCCGCCCCAGCCCCCCCCCCCCCCTCAAAAGCCACTGTCTCCAACAGTTTCTGAGCTATAGCCACCAAACTTGGAGCCAAGATAGGTGATGATGACCTCTTAAAAACTCCATCAAAAGATTGGATGCCACGCCCACCGATACTGCCCTAGCCTCCCCCATCCGCCCCAACCCTTCGTCAAAAACGGGAATGCGTGTATCTTCCAGAGTTGTGGAGCCAGAGCCAAATTTGGTAGGAAGATAGATGGTAACGAACCCCAAAAAACTGCATCAAAGTTTTGGATGCCACGCCCACCCATTTCCCCTTTCCCCATATAGAGAAAATAATACCAACACTTCACAAAAGACTAAGCATAGTAAAATGCCTTTCATCCTCAAAATTTAATTGCAATACATCCACCCTCATTACCATCTTTAAAGCACTAATTTTAGCAAAAATCGACTTCGGTCTAGTGTTGGGTTGATCTTTTTTTTTCAGTGAGTCAACTCGCTCACATAGCTTTTTGTTCACTCAAGTTAAGGACTTAACTTAACGTAACTTGACGTAACTTAAATTAAGGAATGTATGCGTTTACTCTCGTTGGCGCTCGTTGGCGCATTTTGAATACTACGTTGTTACCAACTTCTTTGGCAGTTGCAGTCCAAACTGGTCTTTTTATACCCTTAACCCAAAAAATGGGTAAATAAGGCTGTAATGGTTTTGTGCAAAAGTATGTAACAGGCAGAAGGAAGCATCTCCGATTATATTCTTGATCAGCATCAACAGCCGAGACGATATAGTCATGTCCGTCCGTCTGTCTGTCTGTCTGTCTGTCTGTATGAACTTTTGGATCTCAGAGACTACAAGAGCTAGAGACTTCAGAACTTTCCTGAAAATTTCGTCCAAATCGGTTAAGAAACACCGGAGATATCGAATTTAATCGATTGGAGTTAAGTAAGTACACCTAAGTCAATTATAAATTTAATTTATATATTGCAACTGGGTTCAGGGTATCTTCTAGTCGGGCTCTCCCGACTAGAGCCTTCTTACTTGTTTTAATAATATTTTTAAAGTCTATTGACTTTTTATCATAAGTTAAACTATGATTTGCAATTAAATTTATAAAATTATGCTCATCCATTTCGATATATAAATTTTTAAACAGCGCTTTACGTTTTGCAACACAGTTTTTGATCGGCTGTTTGATTTTTAAATTGGTCAAAACTGTTCAACTTAAGAACTTAAAGTAAGAATCTGCAACCTGCAGGTTCAGAATTAAGTTAAGTTACGCTAAATTGAGAGTAAACGCTAACATTGACAGCCATAAGGCAGATTGAGACTCTTACGTTAAGTTAAGTTAAGTCAAAAGTAAACAGCCCTTTACTCAGATGCTCTTTTGTTCATTCCAGTTGCTCTGTTTCTTTCTTGTTTATTCTAGTTGCTCTCTTGCTCCCCTGTTCAGTCTTTTTGCTCTATATTTTTACTTTTTCATAGGTGCATTTAACAAACAACAACAAACTAAAAAAATATTATTAAAATAACAAAATTATTTTTCCGATTTTCTCTTTCGAAATTATATTGTGGTATATATTAATATGAAAGCCAACTGTGTTAAGCTAAAATATTTAATGAAACATGTAAGAAGGCTCTA
Source organism: Scaptomyza flava (assembly GCA_030179655.1). NCBI lineage: Eukaryota > Metazoa > Arthropoda > Insecta > Diptera > Drosophilidae > Scaptomyza > Scaptomyza flava. The sequence continues at coordinate 62,398,288 of JARNME010000404.1, forward strand.
GTCGGGAGATCCCGACTAGAAGATACCCTGAACCCAGTTGCAATAAATATATTAAGTTTATATAAGACTTTCGTATACTGACTTAACTTCAATCGATTAAAGTCGATATCTCCGGTGTTTCTTAACCGATTTGGACGAAATTTTCAGAAAAGTTCTATCGCTACCCATTATTTCAACACCCATTTTTTTGTTTTCGAAATTCGATATTTTTTTGTAATCGATACCATGTGTATATCGGAAACTAGAATAGTTATCGACAATTTGAAGCAAACATGTTCTGCTTATGGTAAAGGAGAACTTATATTCGAAATCTGAAGGCTCCAGCTCTTGTAGTCTCTGAGATCCACGCGTTAATACAGAGGGACAGACGGACGGATAGACGGACATGACTATATCGTCTCGGCTGTTGATGCTGATCAAGAATATATACACTTTATGGGGTCGGAGATGCTTCCTTCTGCATGTTACATACTTTTGAACAAAACCATTATACCCTTCTTACCCATTTTATGGGTTAAGGCTAAAACAAGTGAAAACGTTGCAGTCGGACGCAACCGACTGCGGTATACTCGTAACCAGTATTAAAACCGGTAAAAAGTGGCCTGATTACAAAGGGGTACGGCTGCGGGAGTGGTTTACGCTGTCCCAAAAAATGTCAGATGCTACCAGCTGTCTTCCTTCCAAATTTGGTAACTCGTGCGCAAAGCTTGTAAAAGGTGGGGAAAGGGGTAGTGCGGGCGATTTGGGTGGGCGTGGCATTGAAATTTTTGCTGCAGATCTTTATGGAATGTCAATTGCTGTCTTCATACCAAATTTGGTAACTCTAACTCAAAATTTGTAAAAGATGAGGAAGGGAAGCTGGGGTTGGTATGGATGGGTACGGCATCCAAATTTTTTCTTCAGATCTTTGTGGAATGTCAATTGCTATCTTCATACCAAATTTGGTGCTATATAAATTATTAAACTTTTCGGTTGAATCCTTTTTCCAGATGTATGACAGGAATCCTTTATTATTCCACTTCATTTAAAGTTCTAATAAGTCCAATGTTAAAAACTATGCAAGTTATCTGCCATCCCGAAAGTCTTTGAAAAAAATTATATATTCTGAATTGCAGCACATTTGTAGTTCAATTATATCGCCTTATCAACACGGTTTTGTTAATCGTAGGTATACTACCACTAACTTTCGTGAATTCACCTCGCTTGTTATCAAACGGTTTTAGGGAAAAGTGCAAACGGACGTTGTTTTTAACGATGTAAGTAAGTGATCCACAAATTACGTGAGGCATTTTTTAGGATTTTTCGAACACCCCCCCCCCCCCCCCCCCCTGGTGAGATTTCCTCAGATTTTCATGTACTCCCCCCCCCACCACCCACTCACAATCTCACGTGAGATTTATTAAAATGTGTTTTTGGCTGTTAAATCCATTAAGTTTATGAAAAATACAAAAAAAAAAAAAACAATTTGTTCTATCACTTCTATTAAAGACTAGCAAAGACTAGTATACAATTGTGATTTGAGAATATTGCTTAATTTAACTTTAATTTCACATGGTTTTCTATTGAAAAAAAATTACTTGATATTTGTTAAAAGCCAACAAAGCCAAGGTTCACCAAAACTGAAAACATATGAAAACGCACATTTACATATATTTGTATGTTGGTATACATACGCTTTTGAGTTACACAAAATTATAGACAAAACAGTTCATCTGTGAAAATTTCATCGATATCGGTAAAGAAACATCGGAGACATTGAAGATTTAAGTTAAGTCAAGCATTCAGAGGTGCAGTATTGCACTTTCTTTATATGCGTGCAAGCACAGACATACATACAATAAATGACTGGCCGCGTAAAGTCTAGGGTTCAGGGTATCTTCAAGACCGAGCGTTTTAACCTGTTATTTGATCGTTTTGCAAACGGGAACATGACGCTTATTTTCTTATGTCTTGTATGTATTTGATATACAAACAGACATTGGCATTTGTCAGGAACAATGAAGTTATGCAAATATATGTAGCATAAGAAGGAAAGAACAGCAATCGCGAAACGTACATATTTTTGAATTTATTATTATAAAGTGTCGAGAGTCGAGTCAATATTGTCATGTCAGAATGTATGTATGAACTCGTAGAGTTTAGATATTAAAAGCGCTTAAAATTACAATTGTAAGTTATCGTTTACCAGGGGAAAATGAAGTATATTTTAATAAATCTATTAATTCTATTTCTAATACACACTTATTTTCGAGAACAATGATATCTTTTATTTTCAAAGTTAAGAAATTGTTCAAAAACCAGAAAAATATAAGAAGTCTATACTTATTATATTTCGACTAGAGCCTTCATCACTGTCTTGTTATGTCTATGTAAGCCAATAGGTGCAACCAGTATTATTTTCGACAGCAAAGCGTTTATTTTTCCTTTATAACTAGAAAGTACAGAGCCTTAATAAAAGCCACCAATAAATTCTGGAAAAGAACGATTGCGTAAGTGTTTCAATTAATAATCAAGTAAATCAAACCAAACGAAGCCATAAATTGTATAAGCAAAATCTACGGGGAGGGGCTGCTTTTGGGCAAGTGTAGCAATTGAATGTTACCTTGATTGAAGGTATTGTTAAAGCTGTTGTTGTAAGCGCTATAGTTGTCGTTGATGGACTGAGTATTTGGTAAGGTAGCATATTTATTGCTTAATCCAATTGAGTATGAGTTTCTATACTGTTGCTTCTGTTGCTGCTGCTGATGGTATTGTTGTTGTTGTTTGTAGTGTTTTGGTTTTTGTTGTCTGTTAGAGCTGTTGTATTTTTGTACATTGTGCCCTACATACAGATACACTTTTAGATATATGTATATTCAATCTTAACTTTAAGAATAGTTAAGGTGTTAAATTTTTAAATCGAATAACTTATAAAACGCTATTTGAAAATTGAGGACGGTTTGTGTCTGTTAGTTGATCTTGGTATGGTTATAGGGCTATATGCTTAATTTGTTCGACCAATTAATCGAAAGATATCATCGCATAAAAGTACTGACCACAAAATATTATATGTAAAAACAAGGTGAGGTCATTTTTCACTGATGTGTACCAACTGATTAAACGTATGAAAGCAAAAGTGAGAGCAAATTTTTCTGTTGACATTGCTCTTTCTAGAGAGACTCTTACGAGTCCAGCTTGTTAGAGTTCCAACAAGAGCGCTTATTTGCAGATGAATCAATCGCACCAACAAACGAACAGGTGTGGGTAGCATGAGCTTATTGTGTAAGTTGATTAAAAGGATATTCACAAATAGAAATAAAAAATAAAATTTTGTGTTTAGTGATTGAATTTTACAATAAATTTAGTATACAATAAATACTAAAGTCGTTGCCAGTATTGACAAGTGGTAAGCTACGCGGCTAGACGGAAAATCTCATTATAAAACAGAAACCTACAAGAAGTCAAGGTTGCAAAAATATCAATGCTATATTACATGCCCATTGAAGTAGGTAATTTTTTTTTTTTTGTGAGAAAACAGGTTTTGTTTGTTGTATAGACCTTAAACTAATTCACCTTCTGACACAGACTGATACTTATCGTTCTCAGTCACCGTAATCATCTTACCTTGTTGACAAACATTGGAGCGCGGTAAAGTTGCGTATGAAGACTGATGCTGATGCTGTGGTGGATACGAGACCGGCACCGGTGACTTGGGTGCTGCCACCGGGGGCTGAGAGGCGCCGTAGGGTCGAGCATAGCCTTGGTTGACCTAGAAAGTGGTTAGATTTAAAAGTAGCGAGGTTAATTTAGATTGCTTTCTCTGAGTGCAATACAATATAATGTTCAACAGTGAAAAAATAAAACCATTTGTGTCAGATGAAATATTTTGGGCTTAAGGATTGCAGAGGGGTGTGCTGGCGAATTAATGAAAAATGCGTTCGCAGTGGCAAGCGGATAACTTACCCGGTAGCTTGAACCGACACCCTTACAAGACGGCTGCACGCTGCGTATCACATTTCCCAATAAGGTCACATACTCAAAACCTGGCTGATCCACTGGAACAGATGCGGATGTGCACCCATCTTTTTCGCTTTTTTTGCTATAGTTGCTTTTAATTTTACCGAAAATGTTTGCTGATGATTGCTCATCTGCCATTCTGGTCGACATTATTTTTAACGCTGCCTGGTTTTGGCTATGGTTATTTGTGTCAGATATTGCTGTTCCTGCTGGTACCTGATGTGAACTAAATTGATTAGCGAGTGTTGCCATCAATGTTTCCACGTGAGTTTGTAATTGCAGTTGCCCTGTTGTAATTGTTTTTGTTGCAAATGGATTGGATGCGTTGTTTTTGTTATTGTGTATGTTTGCTGTTGAATTTGCTATTGTGTTTTTTTGATGTCGCATGTTGTTGGAAAACTGCTTGAGCAGTTGACTATGCCCATTAAGGTTTTTATTCTGCGTGTTCATGTCATTTTCATTTTGAAGTACGGTGCGTCTCTGTGCTAATGAGGAGGTTGATTCTGCTGTCGGGTGTGTCGGTGGTAGTGGCGGTGGCGGCAATGGCGTTGACACTGTATTATGATTAACAAAAGCACTCGGTGAAACAACGGAAACATCTATCGATGAATAGGAGTCAGAGGCTTGACGCGAATGCGTCGGTGAGTTTTCCATGTCGAGCGACAATTTCGATGCATTAAATGCCACCAGGCTCATCGGACTTAGCGCCACACTGCCCCCCACGCCTGAAGACGATATGTGCGATGAACCACCCGAAATTGATGAGAGACTGCTATTTGTGCGTATGTGTTTACTGCGTGGCTGTTGCTGCTGATGAGATTGGAATTGGGCGTGGGCTGTGAAGACTGCTGTGTTTGTGGTCTGTGTTTGGTTTTCGGGCGGTGGCAGCATCAGCAGATCCGTCTCGATCTCGTATGGCAACAGGTGTGTGAGTGATGGCGGCTGTGGCAGGGGCAGCTCACTGTAGCTACTGCACTCTGGCTCGGGCGATTGTGCGATTGAGAATGACATTGGCTCGTGCTTGTGTGTTAATAGGCAGGGCGAAGGCGGGAGCAACGCAAGAACGGGGAAAGCGGTAACAAACGTGTTAATTGGTTATGAAGGCAGTTTATTAAAATGGAAAATCAAATTGGTCTTGTGTCTATAAACTTAGTTTTGAAATTGTGTTTAAAGAATTTGCAACTGGCTGACGGTTCGAGTTATGAGCTGCCAATAGTTGAAAGTCACTTTCTTTTTCTTTAATTTTATTTATCCCAAAAAAAAAGTATGAACGTAATGTGTTTAATATAATACAAATCCTAAGTATCCATTTTTTTTTTTTATCTCTTTACTGATCCTAAAATTAGAAAGCGACATAAGTAAGTTATACACTGCGTATGAAGTTTGCCCTTTTTATATTAAGTAAGACCCTTATTATATTATGCAATTTTAAGATTTTAAACTGTACTTTGCAGCACTATTTACTGACAGCGTGTGTCGCGAACACGACTCGAAGACGCAAACTGAACGCAATATCGCAGCGATTCATAGAGGGCTGTGTCGGAAAATCGCAGCTGTGTGTTTTTTATAGCACTTATATAAAAATAAATGCAAGTAGAATGTAACAAAACTATTCTATAATATAAAAAAAGTTTCGCTCGGCACAAGGTGTATATTTAGCAGTTAGCCATTTGCTTAACCAGCTATTTAGAAATAGGATTTTTGAAGCCAAAAAACACAAGGAAAAAAATAGAACAAGTCGAGAAAACTCGACTACGAAATACACTTAATTGTGAATTTTACGCATATGTTATTATTTTTAACGTTAGTGCAAAACCCATTTCTATGAAAATTTCACTCATCGGAAACCGAAAAAGTAGTCGCAATGCTGCCTATGGGCTAGAAGAATTTATGTTTGAAAGCTTGGAGTCTGTAGCTCTTATACGGATGCATATGCTTAATTGACTCGGCTGTTGATGCTTACAAAGACATAAAGCAAAGATAATTGGATTGGATATGCTGCCTTTTGAATGTTACATACTTTCGTACAAAACCATTCTGCCCTATTTACTTATTCATGGTTTCACAGTTTACAGAAAAATGCGGGCACATTTTGACTGAGCTTTCTATTACTAGTTGCAGGTTGAGAATTGCCAGCGACTATTGCAACCGCAATCATACAAACACAACTGATAAATACTTACAGCAAACGCTAGATAACGTGATACGTCTAAAACGTGAACTCATCAAAACGTGAACAACATTTTTTGTGCATTGACTATTCTAAAACGTGAACAAGGCGAGAAAACTCTATAACATGAACAATAAACTTTTCAATGTTTACATTGAGCTCAAATATTTTTTCATTTTTTCTCTGCACAAAATTCAACTACAGACTAAAGAATCGCGCAAGTTTTTACTTTTCAACAATGTTTTCAACTATTCTAAAGCGATGATATAGAAGTTGACATTTCGGATAATGATGTTGAATAGGAGGACGATTAAATCAATTGGAGCAGTTGAAGTTTTCAACAAAGCGGTAGAGTGGGCTACCCAAGAAGGCATCGATCAAAATGATTTGAATGTGCTGCACCGTGTCAGGGAGATAGCTGCGCTTAAAGTATTTTAATAAAAATTTTTCTTAAATTTCTTTAAATATACAGTAAAATGTGAATTTAAATGAGTGATATTCACTATGTATTTTATACTATTTTCGCAATCGAAAACGTGAACACTTTCGTCAACGTGAACTTTTTTTGCCATGGTTTTAATTAGGTTTGCTGTATTTGCAAAAAAGTCTCAGAAACTACGTCAGTTGTAACTAACTAACTTTTTATGAATAAGACCTCTACACCCATTTCGCATTAACGTCATAATAAACTTCGGATGTGCACAAGTTTATATGGGACACAAATGTAGTTCGCAAAGTACATTCTCTGCAAATGTTGGTTCTTGTTTTGTGTAGTTAAAAGCCCTTATTTTCGTTTGTGACTAGGTTCATGATGTGCTTTTGCATTTGCGTGTGAAATTTTTTCAGATTTTGTGTGTGATTGTATCCATAAGATTTTTTTGGCAGGACAGGGTACTAGGACAATATGTAGTTAACAGGTTAAAAGTGGCTTTTACTTACCGGTGCCGGGGCGGACGAGGAGTTTCCATTGGCGCCATTGTAGCCATTACTGCCAAAGCAGTGGTAGTTCAAGGCCGAAGAAATTGTTGTGGCACTAAGCTTGGTGTTTCTTTTAGGAAGGGAAGAATACAAACGAATGAGAGTTATAATTTAATGGCATAGTTTAAGGTGATTTAATTGCATTTAAGTTAAATTTGATTTACATTTAAACTAATCAAAACAATAGTTAATAATTTGTGTTCTTATACTCAATACCGAAAGTAAATAGTGTATTGGCTTTGTGTCATGTCCGACTTGTCGTCTGTTCGTCTGTATAGAAACAGCTTTTTTCGACACCCGTGACGCTAGATGCTTGAAACTATCTTTTCTATGGGCGGGACAGACAAAGTGCCAAGATTGGGTTTCTACGCCTACTGAGGGTCGTAAATCTATAAAAGTAATAGCTTAAAACCGATAATTCCAACTTTGGTAAGAAGACAGCCACAAAAAATTCCATCAAAAATATTGACACGCCCCAACCGCCCCCAGCCCCACTACATTTTGAAACCAGAAACGCCTGTTAATGCCACAGTTTTTGAGCTAAAACAACTAAATTCGGTGCTAAGATAGAGGATGAAGTCCCATAAAAACAGCGTTAAATATTTGCAGGCCATCTCCTCGATAATGGGAATGTGTTCATCTTTCACAGTTTTTACCTAATTTGGTAACTCTAACTTTAAGGGTGTTGGAAATAGAAGGATTTATCAATTTTCAGTTATCAAATTAATCGATTTGCCAGCCCCGCAGTAGGCGTAGAACACCAATCTTGATACTTGATACCAACTGAATTAGATGTCATTGTATGATAAACTTACGGCTTAATTGGCACTGGAACATATCCTTCGGTGCCAGCTGGTGGATGCTGCTGGGCAGCCTGCTTAGCATGAATTTCGCAGTAAAGCTTGTTGTTGAAGTTGTAGTAGCCCTGATTCTTCAAGGAGGTGCCACAAGTGGCACACTTGAAGCACTCTACATGTAGATTCTTGTCCTTGATTCGCACAAAGACACCGCTGTATAGTAATAAATTAAAATAACGAAAATTTTAATTTTAAAATTTATCAATATTTTACAAATTCGTTAGCTGAAACATGTATCATTAAGTTTTATTTTAATATTAAAGTACTTATGTATGATGGGGCTCATTCATGTTAGTTAGTCAGCACAAACATGCTACTGAGTAGTAATTAAATCTAGTCGAGAATGTCCAGGACCCGGAATAAATTAAAGCCTTTCCAAACATGTAAAAACTTTTTCAAGTTTCTAGTAGGCTATATATATTCGAATTTTGTATTTGTATGAAAATCCAAAGAAATCATAAGCTCAATCAAAACAAAGTTAGAAGGCTCTAGTCGGGAAAAATTTACTATGAGTTACCCTGAATCCTAGGTTTTACTTGTAGTCATTGCTTTGTTTGTATGTATGTGCAAAAGAATATTCATTCATTTGGCGAAACTGCTGAACAAAATAAAATAAAGTGTCGGCAAATGTTTCACATACATTCACATACATATTTATATGTATGAATGTGTGGTATACATACGCTCATGTCTCGTTGCTGCTGATCGGCTAGATTCACCAAAATCCTATACTTAGTGCCTACGACACTAGCACACTAGTTTGGCAAATGACATGGACAAATGCACTTCTGAATACACTTTCGGAATTTGTGCGCATCGTTGCGTAACTGTATAAAAGTTGCGATTGCAAAATTTATAGAAATTGTCATTGAGTTAATAATATGAAAGAGAATGTATTACCAACAATGCACAACAAAAGGGTATAGAAAATCTGAAGAGTTTGTAATAGGTAAGAAAAGCTGCATATGTATGTTTCAGGCATCCGAGGTAGGCAATAAACAATTGTCTCTGCCTGAAAACTAATATGATGGTGATTCGCTCGTGAATTAACGAACGCTATGTCCGTTGCTTTGCATTCGCTTTGTTTTGTTTGTGCTTAGATGCTGAGAAGCAGCCGACTGAGACGGTCAAGTCACGCGGTTCTGCTTTTTGTGTTATGCCTACAAACAACCACAAGAGAATCAAGTGGAAACGTTGCAGTCGGACGCAACCGACATCGGTATACTCCTTACCAATTTTATAACCGGTAAAAAGAGGCCTGATTGCGAAAGGGTTCGGATGCGCCAGTGGTGTACGCTGCCTTCAAGCTGTCTTCCTTCAAAATTTGAGGATTCTTGCTCAAAGTTTGTAAAAGGTGGGGAAAGAGGGGCTGGGAGCAGTATGGGTGGGCGTGGCATTCACATTTTTGATGCAGATCTTTGTGGAATGTCAATTGCTATCTTCATAGCAAATTTGGTGACCTTTGCTTGATGTTTGTAAAAGGTGTGTAAAGGGGGTCTGAAGGAGGTATGGGTGGGCATGGCATAAATAAATAATATATATATATAAATAAATAATATATATATATAAATAAATAATATATATATGTATATATATGCATATGCTCTAGTGCTTTGCTGTTAAACAGCTAAATACACAAAAAACGAAAAGGTAGGAGGCATACCATATGCACATAAAAAGAATGCACACGCTCATAAGCATGAGATAACAGGCGATCAGCCCACAATCAAGGGTCTTCGCACTAGAAAATAACTGGCATACGAGCGCATACAAACAACATAGCTGGCTGGGCATGCTACGAAAGAGCATGTCGTACGAAAGTCAGAAAGCAGAGTGACTTGCATTTCTCTCACGACTCGCCAGACCAGCAAGAATAACTTACAAGTGAGAGCGATGTCCCCACGCTACCAGGTTCCAAGGCGTACTTTACTAGGTAGCCTCACTTCCTCTCCTGCGTTGCCTAGTAGTAATGAATACAAAAGAGAGCGAGAGATAAATGAAATGCAAACATATACATACTTATGTGTATGAAATTTTTTTCCTGTAACGAAGACCAATATGATTGATTAAATCTAACAAAAGCAATGCATATTTTAATTAATATTTTTATTTGTTATTTTTAAAAAAATTTTGTTGACTTAAATTTTTTTTTTTGCCTTTGTTATTTTATTTTCTTGTTTAAATATTCTGTGCTAAAAAATATTCTTGTTCTGAGAAGTAATACTTTAGCCTTTTGGTCCAAATAAATATTGGTGGCTTTACTAACTAAAATATCAACAATATTCTCGTACATAATCAATTGTCTTTCGTTGGTGACGGATGTGTTTTTGAGTGCTCTTAATAATTTATTAATTTCTTGTGTTTGTGTACGGTGTTTTATTCGGTTTATTTTGGTAAACGTCTCTAACAGTGATCGCAAGTGTACGTTGTGTGTATTTGCGCGTGCATTATTGAATTTTTCCTGTTGAATATTCATTTAATTTAACTTGCAGTCGAATTGACGCTGCAGTGCTTAAAAAGAAACGAGCATACGTACATACATACACTCATATATTTGCGGTTTTATATACATACTTTGTGTTTTATATATTCTTCTTCTACTAACAACAAACATCTTGTCTATTTGCTTGATCTCGCTGTCCAGCACCTCTCCCGCTTTGTCCGCTCTTATCTGGCGGTTGTATTTATCTGCATTTGCGCTCACGCTCTTTCACTCAACCGCTCTCTTGATTTTAACCGTTGTATCGTGCTCATTGCTTCGATACGTTTCTACTTACATACTTGCACTCTACCTTGTTTTGCTGTAGCATATCGATTTCTTTAGTAAATTTATTTACATATTTCATAATGCTTGTTTGCTTCAGATTTGCAAATTGGTTGGTACAACCAATCAAGATTTTATTCTGTGTGGATTGTGCGACAACATGATCCCCATGAAATGTGTTGGCCTTACTGCCAAAACCAGTGACTGCTTGATTGCAGACACAGGCCTTAAATGGTATTGTGAGCCCTGTAGGGAGGTGGTTAAAGAGTCTTCAAAATTCATGAGACAGACTCATTTAGGCTTCAAAGCTATGCATATTGCATTTAATGCACTGCAAAACTCCTTTACAGAGCTTGAGTCTAATTTCAAAAATGGCAAGGTTACGACTGAATCTCCGAAGCGTAAAAAGACTTCGGGTCCTAATCCGCCTATTGTCCCACCTATCATCCCCACAAAGCCCCTTCTGGTGCCCAGCATTAATCAACCTACGGCCAGCCCATTAATGTTATTTAATTCGCCGGCATGAACCATTACTAATAACCTTTCTTCTGATCCTATGCATGAAATCGGTTCAATTGCCTGTGCACCTATTGATCCCACTGCAGGTACAACTGGGGCTCCCAAGCATCTTGTTGTTGTGCCATTTAACAAATTTATATTTGTGGCCAGGCTGGCATCCGATACTTCATCGGATGATGTTTCAGCTTATGTTAAAAGTAAAATTGATTCTCCTCTTATTATTCTTGAGAATTTTAAATTTAAACACGCCCGAAGTATATCTTCTTTCAAGTTCAGCATGCCGCCTGAACTCGTTTCGACAATTTGTTCAGAAAAATTCAGGCCGCAGCAGCTTGTTGTAAAGGAGTATGTGAATAGGCGAAGTAATAATAATAAGGGCATTCGGATTAGTAGTGCACAGCCTGTTAGCCACCCAGTTGCCTCCACCTCGGTGACAAAAAACTAACAAAACAACTTAGTTTGGCCTTTCAAAACGTTAGAGGCCTTAACACTAAACTTTCTAAATTATATGTTAACAGCTTATCAATTGATTCACATATAGTAGCACTCACGGAAACCTGGTTAAAACCTGATATATCTGATTATTCCATTTTTCCTTCTAAATATAACTTGTACAGATGCGATCGCACTTCCCGCAAGGGGGGTGGTGTTCTCATTGCTGTTGACTCTAGTTTTTCGTCTGAACAGATTCTTTCTCAGCATCTTTCGGACATAGAGTTTTTATGTGTTAAAATATTACTAAACGGCCGTTCACTTTATGTTACTTGTTCTTATATTCCTCCTCATTCTGATACTAACATTTACTCATCCCATCTTAGTGCCATGCAACTTGTTTCGTCATTGTTGACAGATACGGATAATCTGATAGTGGTTGGTGATTTTTTTTTTTTTTTTTTTTTTTTTAAATTGCTGGTCTTATTTATTGAATCTTTTCTAGTGAATTAGAAAACTAACAATAAGTATACAAATCTTATAAATAAATCTTAGCTAACAGTTCATTTTTGTTTTTGACTGTATTCTGAGTGCGCGTCCCTAAAAATCAGCGCTGGGTTGGTAAGTCGTTACGACGAAGACGGGATCGGCTGCGCAGCCTTGTGAGACCTCTCGCGAGATGATTTGTGTGCGATGAGAGCTTGATAAGATATTTTACTTTTTGTCCCTCTATTTCCTCCTTGACTGTTGAGATGTTTAAGTCTTTATGAATGTTTTCGTTTCGAACATACCACGGTGCCCCGGTAATGGTTCTCAATATTTTTGACTGGGCTCTCTGGACAATGTCAATGCTGCTGTTGCTAGCGTTTCCCCCATAACTGGGAACCATAGGTCCAGATTTATTTTAGAACAGAGTTCTGAAGCAGGACCTTGTAGTCCAAACTAATGGAAGAGCGAGCATTGATGAGCCAGTGGAGGCTATTGGCTTTCAGTTTGAGGTGTGTTCTTTTAGCTTCAAAGTGTCGCCGCCATGCTAGTCTTCTGTCTAAGTGTACGCCCAGATACGTTACATCGTTTGCTTTTGGAAGTGTGGTGTTGTTTAACGTGAGCGTTGGACAATCTTGCCTGTTAAGGGTGAAAGTTACTTGCTTACATTCTGGTTCGTTTACCTTAATTCGCCAATCTGATAACCATTTTTCCACGTTGACCAGATGAAGGGCGAGTTGCGCTGTTGCTTGTATTGGGCATCTGGAGCGGCTGAGAATAGCTGTATCATCAGCAAAGGTAGATGTTGTCAATCGGCTGCTTATTGGGATGTCTGCTGTGAAAAGCACGTACAGTGTTGGTCCCAGTACGCTGCCCTGTGGAACACCAGCTTCGATACTGTGTTCGTCAGACATTGCAGGGTAGTTTTTTGGGATCTGTCGGCCAGTATGTTGGTCTGCCAGGAGAAACGTAGTCGAGCTTGTTGTTAGCTTTTATAATTGCATTGTAGAGCTGCTTTCCTTTTGGATTCACTAGACGAGATCCCCAGTGTGTGTGCTTGGCATTGTAGTCTCCTGCCGCTATAAAGCATTCTCCTAGTGAGTTAAAAAATTCCATAAATTGGTCTTCAGATATGGTATAACGCGGAGGGCAGTATACAGCGGCAAGAGTAAGTTGGTTCCCACTGTTTAAATGTATTTTTAGAGATGTGGCCTGTAGAAAGTTTTCAGCAAACTCTTTATAGTAGTGGTGCTTGAGGCGGCTTCTGATCAAAATACCAGTTCCACCGTGTGCTTTACCATCGGGATGATTTGTACCATAGAATAAGTATCCACTTATGTTAAAGTTATATTTGTTTGTAAGGTGTGTTTCGGAAAGTAGCATTACGTCGATGTGCTTATCGTGTAGGAATTGAGCTAATTCAAGTTTATGCTGTGAGACGCCATTAGCGTTCCACGTAGATATTCGTATCTCAGCCATTGATTATTTTGACTGTTGTGATACAAGCATTTGTATCAAGAGATTTTGATTACGCATTAGTTCCTGCATAGTTGTTTTCATGAAAGACATAAACTTGTTCATGCTCTGCTGCAGGGTACATACGAGTGCTTCGAGGTTACTTTGTTGCTGCTCCTGTGCAGCGTTTGTGCTCACTTGTTTTGGTTGTAAGTACGGTGTGTTTGAGGCAGGAAGAGCCAGTCCGGATCTTAGGGCGCTTGCATAAGATGCGTTATTGGTTGAGAACTCGGGGCCAAGTGAGGATCTGGCTGCAGATGAAAAGAAGACGTCTGGGTTGTGTTTCGATGGAGTGAAGGTAGTCGGTGCGTGTTGCTAGCGTGCAGTGGTACAGCGCTGATGGATACGATTTTTAAGTTCCTTGTAGACTTGGCAGCCGCTGTAGTTGGCTGTATGCTTGCCTTCGCAGTTGTTGCATAATTTTTTGCTAGAGTCTTCTTTGCTTACTGGGCAACTTGCGGAGCTGTGCAGTTCCCCACAGTATACGCATACCGAGCGCAGTGTACAGTAGACTTTTGTATGGCCGTACTCTTGGCAGTTCATACATTGTACCGGACCGTTTTGTTTGTGCGGTTCTTCTACGGTGATTCTTCGGTGAAGTAAAAGCTGAAGTTTGTATATTGAGTGCACCTCGTTTTTTTTAAGCATCTTCGTTTCTGGTTCAAGTTTTATTTTAAAAAGTGGTTGCGGCATCCTATTCCTGTTTAAGATGTTTATAACGGTTTTTGCTCGAAATCCTTTTTCCTGCAGCGCCTGAAACTACGGAAAAGTAAGCGTTGCTCAGCCGACGACGCTCGTCTTGCTCGCGTTGTCGCTGGCCACAATTCTCGCGTTGACTCATTGTCTTAAGCGAGGTGAAGAATTTGTTAGTGCCTTTTGTTTTATATGTTATTATTTGTTAAAAGTCAATTGTTTTGTTTGAATTGCAGATTTTTAAAAAGCGATTTGTGCAGATACATTGCACTTAGCGTCTTTTCGCATAAAATATATATTTTATAAGCTTCTATATCACTGCACTTTTGCGTTTGGGAATTAATTAACCGGACCACGATGAGAAAACACGTCTGCATTCGACGACAGTTGCGCTTCCACTGATTTTAATCTGCCACATGTTGTATGGTCTGTGAATGACACATCTTCGGCGATATTACCAGTCACTTCTGATGATTTTATCGATGGCCTACTGGAGTTAGGCCTATCGCAAGTTAACAGGGTGCATAACTGTAGTGGAAGAATGTTGGACTTGATATTTGTTTCGGACTCAGATTGCAGTAATGCTTGTAGAATACCCCCTCTAGTGCTTCCGGAAGACACCTATCATCCAACTTTAGAACTATCCATCGAAGTTTTTAACCCTAGTGCAGTATCTTATAATACTTTAAAACACGTTGCTTTAGTAAAACTAACTTTACTAAATTATATTATCTTCTTCAACATACTAATTGGTATCGTCTTTATTCTTGTAGTGATACAGAAACTGCCATCGCTTTTGGATATTTGCGTTCCCCTCACTTATTCTTCAAGTGTTAATAAGCCACCTTGGTTTACGAGGGAACTATCGAAATTGAAAAACTCGAAGACAAAATCTTATAAAAAATTTAAAAAATCGGAAACCACTTTAGATTTATCTTCTTATTTAATAGCAAAAACAAGTTTTCTTTCTGTTAACACATCTTGTTATAATAATTATCTTAATCGTTGTAGACTAAACTTTTCACGTGACCCCAAACATTTTTTTAATTTGTTAACTCTAAACGTAAGTCTTCTTGCTTGCCGTCCTCAGTATACCTTGATAATACAAAAGCAAGTTCTGATCAGGCAGTAGTCGATCTATTTGCTGAGTATTTTCAATCAGTATATTCAACGAATTTACATAGAACTAGCAATTCCTATCCTTTTCAAGTTCAATCGTCTAATTGCATATATATCCCAGTTATAACTGAGTGTACGCTTCTAAGTGACCTTAACTCTATCAAACCAGGCTATCTGCCCGGTCCTGATGGAGTGCCAGGTTGTATTCTTAGATACTGTGCGGATTCACTTTGTAAACCATTACATAAATTATTTAACTTGTCGGTTGACACAACAGTGTTTCCTGCTATATGGAAGGAATCTTTTATCATTCCACTCCATAAAAATTCTTTTAAGGCTAACGTTAAAAATTATAGGGGCATATCCAAGTTGTCCGCCATTCCTAAAGTCTTTGAAAAAAATAATTTGTTCTCAACTGCAACACACATGTAGTTCAATTATATCGCCTTATCAACACGGTTTTGTTAGGCGTAGATCTACTACAACTAACCTTCTTGAATTCACTTTGCTTGTTATCAAAGGTTTCCAGGAAAAAATGCAAACTGACGTTGTTTACACCGATTTTAGTAAGGCATTTGATTCTGTTAGTCATTCTCTGTTGCTTAAAAAATTAAATATTATTGGATTTCCATCAAAAATCGTACTGTGGCTTTCGGAGTACTTGCGTGGTCGAACACAAAAAGTAGTTTTTAAATCGTCGGTATCTAAACCTATTTTGGTTACCTCTGGTGTTCCCCAGGGTAGTCACTTTGGACCTTTGCTATTTAATCTGTTTATTAACGATCTTCCAGCTGTTATTACTAACTCCTACGTATATATGTTTGCTGATGATGTGAAGCTATGTTTCACATATAATGACGCTTCCCTGTGTAGTTTACTACAGTCGGATTTGAATGCTTTGTCAGCCTGGTGCCGTACTAACTTACTAAATTTAAATTGTTCTAAATGTAAAGTCATGTCTTTTTGTAGAAGCACCCCTCATACTGCTCACTATTTGCTTGATGGTTCACCACTTGACCGCGTGTTTGAAATTAAAGATTTAGGCATTATTCTTGATCCTAAATTAAAGTTTGACGCTCATATTTCGTATATGGTCAATAAGGCCATCAATATCCTTGGCTTCATCAAGCGGTGGTCGAAAGAGTTTAATGATCCCTACACCACTAAAACGCTTTATACATCCCTAGTTCCTCCCATCCTGGAGTATGGATCTTGTTTGTGGTCTCCACAATACTCAATTCACCAGGATAGAATTGAATCGGTGCAGAAGAAATTTCTTCTATTTGCCCTTAGAAGTTTTAACTGGGTTGCTGGAGTTGACTTACCCCCGTATTCAAGTAGACTCCTTTTGATAAATCTTCCCTCCCTGTTAAACCGTAGAACTATGCATGGAGTATTATTTATTACTAACCTACTTAATGGTGAAATCGACTCATCAGTTCTTTTGATTCGAATTAAATTTAATGTCCCAATTAGATCTTCACGTAATTTTTTACCCCTTAGCCTTGATCGTTGCTTCAGCAACTATTTAATTCATGAACCATTTCGTGTTATATGTTCTGACTATAACAAACTTTATTCTCTTGTCTCCTTGGAGGCTTCAACTCCAGTACTAAAAAGATCGATCCTTTTTGCTTTATCTAATCGTAACCACTAATTACTAATCCAACGCTAGTCTGATTGGGTTTTTCTGGGTTTTTCCCAATCCTCGCAACAAATGTTGGACTACTCAATTTTTAATTGAATTTCCCAGAGCTTTAACTTTAACTTTTAAATATATTTTCAGATTTATATATTATTCTATATTTTACTTAATTTAATTATTTTAACTATTTTTTAATTTAAATTAATTTTGATTTCTTTTTAATGTCAGCTGCTCTTAGCTGAAAATATATAAATAAATAAATAAATAAATAAGCGCAAAGCAGAACACAAAAAATTCATGCGTGGAGACGCTTGGCTCACAAAGCTCGGCTCGAGACTGAACCACTAGGCAACAGTCAAAGAGGGCGACGAACTTAGTGAGGCTACCTAGTTAAGTATGCCTTGGCTCCAACCATGATGGAATAACTAAAAGGTGGTCTCGTCGGCAGCCGACGCTAGCACGATTAAAGGCCTTAGCTTCAGTGCGTTTGTGCTTGTTGAAGAGAAAGGTTGTTTGCGGACGATTTTTTTCTGAGCATTTAACACTTAGGCGCACACAAAAAAAGCTGCTTTAAAAACTTTTTATTTTAAAATTAGAATATATTTTAGAATTAAGAACTAAGAAAAAAAACTTTGCAAACAAAACCAAAAACAAAGACTATTATTTGATTCAAAATTATTGAAAATTAAACTATAAAAATAAACTTCACTTCTTTGTATTATAAGAGACACCACGGACCAGTCAAGGGTTATTCAACATACTCTACAGTCGTTTCGTTTACACTCATTGTTAAGTGTGCGTTTCACTCGCACTTACTGCTAGCATACGCTAAGGCTGTGCTTTTGCCGACGAGACCACCTTATTGTTATTTCATCATGGTTCCAACTATATGTTGGACTATCGCAAGTTGCCGTCTCTATGAATATAGATTGATGATAGTTTCTTAAGTTCTCTAATTTTTCATAGACTCGGCAGTTTACCTAACGATGAATGTATATACTATATTTATTTATTTATTGTCAGCTATGAGCAACTGACTTAAAATGAAATCAAAATAAACTTAAATTACTATATAGTTAAAATAACTTAATTTAAAGTAAAGGGGTCCAACATTTGTTGCGTGTATTGGGAAAAACTCAATCAGACCATTGTTATATGCGATGGGATATGCTTCCGCCTGCCTAATGTACATTTTATGAGTTCTGGGTATTAATACATAATCGAAGTTTATGTAAATTTAACAAGATTCACGCTCTGGAAAAGTAAGTAGATGGCTTATACAAACAGACGGATTTTTCTATAAAAATAAGGCTGTCGATAGAGGCGAAAAAAAAAATATTTCACGGTATAAAATATTATTTTAATATGTTCTCTGAAAATGATGGACGATGAACAAGGGTGACATTAAAAACAAAGTGTTTTGGTGTAAATACTCGTAAACTTACACCATGAAATCGATACTTCGAGTGATTTCATTGATTGAATAGTGAAATGCGTTTTGACGCCAGCTAGACGCACAAGCAGATTATTGAAAGAACAAAATGGCTGTGTGCGGCCGGCATAAAGCTCGAGGCTCGGCCAATATGAAATAACAAAATGTTGTGCATGTATGTACACTTCTAAAGAAAATGTGGATCTGTTTCTAAGTAATATAATGCACACATATATTATAAACAAGTGGAAAGGGGGTAAATGTTAACACCTGTTTACCCAGTATATTCGTAAATTGTCCGCTTGCGAAAAGTTATGCTGCAAGTCCGAAAGTTGTTTGTTTTTCGTAAAAATATATATCTATATAATGGAGGTGGAATTGGAGGGCATGGCATCAAAATTTGTCTTTGTACAATGTCAATTGCTTTTTATACCAAATTTGGTAGCTTTAGCAAAAACACTATGAAAGATACGCGTTTTGAATTTTAAACTGCGGGGATATGGGTGGCTGGGAGCGGAATGGGTGGGGATGGCTCCAAAACTTTGGTGCAAATTTTTGGGAGTAGCTATCTTCTCACTAAATTTAGTAATTCTAGCTGTAAGGATGTGCGAAATAGGTGTAGTTATCGAGCTTATCGATTTGCCAGTCCCAGTTATCGTTTAACCCCAATCTTGACGCTTTATAAAATAAAGACTAAGTTAAAGAAAATAATATTTGCAAAGTTTCAAGTCTCTAGGTTGATGGGTGTCGAAAAAAAATGGAGTGCATTAGGACGGACAGACACCATGACGGACATTGCTCAAACCGAATATACTCTTTACCTTCGGTAACGAGCATAAAAATTTGCACACACAAAAGCCCACTCACTTGACTAGTAACAGAAAGAAGCATGAATTTCGTGGGTCAACAAGATTTTATAACCATTTCTAGAAGGCAAACTGTTTTCGACGTGACGTCTTATAAATCGATGCGTAACGTCTTATAAACATGATGCATACAGTATGCACGAAAAAGTGTCACGCGTATTTTGTTACACAAATTGCGTAACAAGAATTCAAGTTATATTATTATAAAGATGGTCGTGTGGCTGCTAAAGACGCTCGTTTTGGTGATTTGTTCGAACCGGGTATAACAACGCGTCAAAATATTTTGAAAATGTTGTACATTCATTTTATTTGTCTTTTTCGAAGGCAGATGCCGTTTTGTTTGGTACACAAAAATACCAAAAACATCAAAAAATACCCAAAATACAAAAAATCTCAAAATTATCAACAATACTATAAACACCGAAATAATAAAACATACCAGAAAACCCCAAAAAAAAGCCATAAATACCAAAATATCAATAATTCCAAAAATACAAAAACCGAAATAGCGAAAATCGCAGAAACACCCAAAAATACCATAAAACCAAAAATATCAATGAATGGAATGAATATCATGGAATGGAAGGGCATGGCTCCAAAATTTTTGATGCTGTGTTTTAGGGAAAGCCAGTAGCTATCTTCTTACCAAACTTGGTAACTCAAGCTGTACGCATGTGGGGAATATGAGGATTTATCGATTTTGAGTTATATAACTTATTGATTTGCCAGCCAACCCCCCCGAAGGTGTTATAGCCCAATTTTGACACTTTATCTGTCCCGGCCACAGAAAAGGATTTTTGCAAAGTTTCAAGTTTCTAGCTAGATGGGTGTCGAAAAGAGTTGTGGACAGAGACCATGACGTTCTTTGCATAAAACCAATATACTGCTTACCTTCTTTATCGTGTAAAAACATTTTATTTGTCCCCAAGAAATGAACAACAAAATTTGACAAATTTCTACTTAAGGATCAGTCAATTTAACAGATTTTACAGAGACAAAATAAGATATTAAATTTAAGAGTGGTTTTTTGGGTTTTTTTTATGCACATTTAGGCTGAAATCTTTTGATACGTTTAGTGCTGGGCTTGATCAGACTTCAAATTCTGTTTATACTGCCAGAAAAGAAAAGTCTAGTTTCTGTTTAAACATAGAACACACAAAACCTTACACAATGCCAACGCCGCACAATTGACATTGTGGATATGCGATGGTGGACAAAGGACGCCCTCCACCAGCATTTGTATCTGCATCCATATTCGCCTTGTAATCGGGCCCTTGAAGCGCTGGGCATATGGGCGTAACAATGACTCGCGGATCAATTTGCTCCTCCTGCTGCGATTGCTCATGTAGACTGTGCCTGTGAGTTGCCGAAGACGCTATTGTATTTTGCTGCAAATTGATGTCGATGAACTCATCCTGTCGTCCTTGTTGTGCCTTAGATTGTGACTGCAATTGTCTGTGGGGCAGTGGCGTGCGTCGCTCGTTTCCACCAATCGCATGGCTTTGCGTCCAGTAGAAGTTAGCCGGACTGTGCGGCTCTGTACCGCAATGGTTGTTGATAGCACAAAAAGTTTAATCAGTCATTGAGTTTAATTCTAGTTTTTTATTGCCCTGGACTCTAGCAATTATTTAATAGCTTCGAGCTCACAACGACCCTGAACGTGTTTGCTTCGAAGTTTACCCATGGCCAACTAAGTATGTGCTATGAAAAAAGTTAACCCTAATCAGCTTTTAAAAAGCTGCCGCTGATAAACAGCTTATGTTTGTGTAATTGTTACTGTTAATAATAATTTTATAATGTTATACTAAAGTTATAATTGATGCTCTTGATGTTTATTGGTTTATTGAACATGCACAAAAGCTAAGTTAGAAAAGTTCACGACCCACTTACGTAATGAGACGTTCACATTCAGTGCAAATGTTTTGGCCAGATGGCAGTCCGCCGGTGCTTGGGGGCTTTGGTGTATTGATGGGCGCACTAACATGACGAGTTGCACTATTGGTATTTGATTGTTGTTGTTGGTGGGAATAGTGTTGGTGTTGTTTATGGTGTCGCTGCTG
This sequence comes from Scaptomyza flava, assembly GCA_030179655.1. Classification (NCBI taxonomy): domain Eukaryota; kingdom Metazoa; phylum Arthropoda; class Insecta; order Diptera; family Drosophilidae; genus Scaptomyza; species Scaptomyza flava. Next base: position 62,419,820 of record JARNME010000404.1, read on the forward strand.
TTCATTATGGTGTTGTTGCAGATGTTGTTGCTGGGGTGCATCATGCTCATTGCTGCTGTGGTTGTTGTTGAATGCTGTTTACAACAATTATTTATATTTTTGTATTTGTTGTTGGTTAATCAAATGTACACACAAGCATGAAAAAGAGTTGCAAGACATAACATGAGTAAGAAGTAACGAGAGAATTTAAAGCAAAAATGAAATTATAATCTCATTCTCTAATAGAACTTGATTATAGTTTTTCAAATATAATCCTGCATGAAATTTTGAATAATGAGAAACTTATACCATTGCTAAATAATGCTCATTGTAGTGTATTGTTAATGTTTAAAGTTTGATATGATGCCTTTAGAAATGCGTTTTAAGATAGAGAAAACGAAAGTCAATTTCTTTGTATTTTCCGTAGTGTAAAACATAAAAAAAAAAATACAAATTTACAAATAAATTATAGAAAATACATGTTTTAAAAAAAAGTAAGGGCTAATCCGTTTAAAAACTGTATTTAAGTCAAGGAAATAAGCTCACTACAATTACAATAACAAGTTATTGCTTCTGTGACGACTATTTCTAACTAAAAGTCTATTCTGCTCACTGTCCCATTTAATAATCTAATCAGTCAAAATGACGCTCGTGAACAAATTGTTGCGGTCGTTTTCATTCAGAAGCATCCTGACCAGTTCGTGTCTGAGTATATTACCTGGGGTCGACTGTTCAGTCTCCTCTTCGCGCAAGAACTTCAGCACCTCCGAGCGATCGCCCTGGTATTCCTTTTCGTTCTTCTTGAAGTTAACGCTGCAATACAAAATGCAGGAAAAAAAGAGAGACTTGTGAATAATAGGTATACGTAACAAACATAAAATCTTTAAAAAGTATTTAAATAAATAACCTCGTTGGTATCAGTAATAATGACACAATTTTGCATACATCATTTCGAACTTTTAAACAACAAGTGGAAACGTTGCAGTCGGACGCAACCTACTGCGGTATACTCGTTACCAGTATTAAAACAGGTAAAAAAAAAGGCCTGATTGCAAATGGGTACGGATGCGGCAGGGGTGTACGCTGCCTAACAGATTCTCCGATGCAGTAGGGGATGCCACCATCTATCTTCCTTCCCAATTTGGTGACTCTAGCTCTAAGTTGATAAAATGTTGGGAACGGGGGGCTGGGGGTGGTATGGGTGGGCGTGGCAACCAAATTTTTGATTCAGATCTTTGTGGAATGTCAATGTCAAATTGTCAATTCATACCAAATTCAGAGACTCTAGCTCAAAATTTGTAAAAGTGGGGAAAGGGGGCCTAGGGGCGGTATGGTTGGAATTGCATCCACATTTTTGATGCAGATCCATGTGAAATAACAATTGCTATCTTCATACCAAATTTGGTGACTCCAGCTCAAAGTTTGTACAAGTGGGGAAAGGGGACCTACGGGCGGTATGGTTAGAATTGCATCCAAATTTTTGATACAGATCCATGTGATGTGTCAATTGCTATCTTCATACCAAATTAGGTCATTCTAGCTCAAGGTTTATAAAAGTGGGGAGAGGGGGGCTGGTACCGGTGGAATTCATACCAAATTTGGTGATACTTGCTCAAAGTTTTTATAAGGTAGAGAAAGCGGGCGGAATGGTTGAGCGTGGCTCCAAAATTTTGATGCAGATTTTTGGGGGTCGTTGCCAGCTATCTTCCTATAAAATTTGGTGGCTCTAGCTCCTCTACTCTGGAAGATACACGCACTCCCGCTTTTGACCAAGCGTTGGGGCAGATGGGGGTGGCTATGGCGGTATAGGTGGGCGTGGCATCAAAACTTTTGACGCAGTTTTTGGGGGGTCATTATCATTTATCTTGGCACCAAATTTGGCGGCTATAGCTCAAAAACTGAGGGAGATATATGAATTTTTAGGGTGGGCGTGGCTAAAAAATTTTTGATGCAGTTTTTTGGAGGTAGCTAGTAGCTATCTTCTCACCAAATTTGGTAGTTTTTGCTGTAAGGACGTGCGAAATATGTGGATTTATCGGTTTTGAGTTATCGAATCTATCGATAAGCCAGCCCCCCAGTAATCGTTGAACCCCAATCTTGACACTATATTTACTATGCCATAGATAGAGATAATTGGAAAGTTTTAAATCTCTAGCTTGAAGGGTGTGGAAAAAACTTGCACACATACGGACGGACAGACACCATGACATTGCAAGAAACCAATATACTCTTTACCTTCGGTTTCGAGTTTAAAAAATCGATCCTCTTTGCTTTATCCAATCGTAACCACTAATTACTAACCCAGCGATGGTCTGATTGGGTTTTTCTGGGTTTTTTCCAATCCACGCAACAAATGTTGGACTACTAATTATACTCGATACCGAAGGTAAAGAGTATATTGATTTTGTGCAATGTCCGTCATGGTGTCTGTCCGTCTGTCCATCTGTATGAACGCAACTTTTTTCCACACCCTTCAAGCTAGAGACTTGAAACTTTCCAATTCTCTTTAACTATGGGATAGTAAATTAAAGTGTCATGATGAGGGTTCTAGGACAACTGGGGGGCTGGCAAATCGATAAATTCGATAACTCAAAACCGATAAATCCACATATTTCGCACATCCTTACAGCTAGAACTACCAAATTTGGTAAGAAGATAGCTTTTATCAACCCCCTAAAAACTGCATCAAGAATTTTGAAGACACGCCCACCCATTCCGCCCCCAGCCCCACCGCATTTTTAAATCAAAAAAGCCTATATCTCCCACAGTTTTTGAGCTAAAACCACCAAATTTTGTGCCAAGATAGGTGATGATGACCCCCTAAAAACTGCATCAATGGATGCCACGCCCACCGATACTGCCCTAGCCGCCCCCATCCACCCCAACGCTTCGTCAAGAACGGGAATGCGTGTATCTTCCAGAGTTGTGCAGCTAGAGCCACCAAATTTGGTAAGAAGATAGCTGGCAACGAGCCCCAAAAATCTGCTTCAAAGTTTTGGAGCCACGCCCTCCCATTTCGCCCCCTTTTACCCAACTTTTACAAACTTTCAGCTAGAGTCACCAAATTTGGTATGAATATAGCAATTGACATTCCACAAAGATCTGCAGCAAAAATTTTGATGCCACGCCCACCCATACCGCCCCCAGCCCCCCTTTTCTCACTTTTAACAATTTTCGAGCTAGAGTCACCAAATTTGGTATGAAGATAGCAATTGACATTCCACAAAGATCTGCATCACAAATTTGGATGCCACGCCCACCCATAACGCCCCCAGCCCCCCATTCACCACTTTTTACAATTTTCGAGCTAGAGTCACCAATTTGGTATGAACATAGCAATTGTTATTTCACACAGATCTGCATCAAAACTTTGGATGCCACCCCCACATACCGCCCCCAGCCCCCCTTTCCCCACTTTTACAATTTTCGAGCTAGAGTCACCAAATTTGGTATGAAGATAGATCTGCATCAAACTTTGGATGCCACGCCCACCCATACCCCCCCCCCAGCCCCCTTTCCACACTTTTAACAATTTTCGAGCTAGAGTCACCAAATTTGGTATGAAGATAGCATTTGACATTCCACACAGATCTGCATCAAAATTTTGGATGCCACGCCCACCAATACCACCCCAGCCCCCCTCTACACAGCTCTTACAAACTTTGCGCTAGAGTCACCAAATTTGGAAGAAGATAGTTGGTGGCATCCCCATCTGCATCGGAGAATCTTTAAGGAAGTGTTCACCCCTGCCTCATCCGTACCCCTTTGCAATCAGGCCTCTTTTTACCTGTTTTAATACAGGTATCGAGTATACCGCAGTCGGGTGCTTCCGACTGCAACGTTTCCACTTGTTTTTTTATTGAATTTCCAAGAGCCTGAACGTTAACTTTTACATTTTTTACTTAAATATTATTTTCAGATTTATATATATATATATATATACTAGGGGGTCCCCCCCTTATGCCACCCATTAAGTATTCACTATCTCGAATGTCTTTCAAAGATCGATCTACAGCTTCAAAAGCACCTTTATGGGCCATAGTACACTCATCCCAAACAATAAGCTTGCAATCTTTGAGCACAGCAGCCATATTAGATTGCTTTGAAATTGAGCAATGTGGTGTTTCTATATGAATCAAATTAAATGGAATCTTAAGTGTAGAATGCGCTGTGCGACCACCATTAAGTAAAGTGGCTGCGATACCGGAAGAAGCAACGGCCTATGCAATTTTTTTACTTTGCCGTACCTTTGCCAATAATAAATTTAAAAGAAACGTTTTACCTGTTCCACCAGGTGCATCTAAAAAATAGATCTCTCCCTGTTCTGCTTCAACGCTATGTAGTATCTTTTCGTATACACCGAAACGTTTCCGAATTCTTTCACGTTCATTTCCGTCGTCACGTTCTTGTGCAGTACGATTAGATCGGTAATTAGCTTGGTTTGTAGCATTTCTGGTTCTTCTACCTAAATTGCTTCGTCTTATAGGAGGCATATCAAATATAAATAATTTTTTCACTAATCACGAACTAAACAAACACTAACTAAGTAAACACTCTGCACAAAACACAATCGTTCGACCAAAGCGTCACGACTTTTTCAAAACACGATATACGAATTTGTTTCGTGTATCAGTTGTCAAAAGCAAACTCAGTAGATTAGGTAACAGACAACTACGTTTTAGTTACAAATCATTTGTATGTGAAAAAGAAAAGGGCTATTTTTAGGGTTTTTACAGCAATAATTCTAATTTTTCTCGCCGTAAAAACCATCCTTGAACTTCAACGAACATTTAGAAAAAAGATTTGGCCAAATTGGTCCAGGCGTTGTTGAGTTATGCGCTTACCAACACACTTTGCGATTCATTTTTATATTATAGAATAGATATATATATATATATATATATATATATATATATATATATATATATAAATGTTGTTTACATGACTCCATATTCTATGCATTTGAAAACTACTGATCCGTTTGAGCAAAAATTTTTGCATACCATAAAGTCAGGTCTAAGCTTGGTTTTTGTCTCCTTTTTATGTCGATACCATACCGCGATCACAAATAAAATCGGTTTTATAGAATAAACGTTTCATGTTGTCTCACAGTAGGCTTTTAATAAAATGCCTAGGCATTACTATGAGAGCAAACATAAAATTATTATTCGTATCATGCTTGAGGCGACAACAACAAAATATCTCAAAAATTTTCTTCAATAAAATTTTATTTTTAATCGCGAGACGTTTACGAAATAATGCCTCCCAAAAAAGCGAATTTGGGTAGTCGTACTCGTCGCGCAGAAAGAGTGAGAATCCAGGTTTCGAATAGGACTGCGGAAGAGCGGGATTTGGTGCGAGAGACGGATCGGTTAAGGCAAAGGCAGAGGATTATCATGGAACCAGCAGAAAGCCTTGCCGCCAGGCTTGAGGATAGGCGATTGCGAGCACGAGAGTCAAGGTCTGCAGCATCAGATTTGCTTCGCTCGCAGAGGAATAAAAAAAGTAGGATAAGGGTAGCTGAACTTCGTACACAGACAACAGTAGATAGACATGAGCAATACCATCGTCGATTTAGATGCGGATTGCTTCTCATATGGACAATTATATGTCGCGTGGAGAAACAAAAAATATTGTATGCCCTCAAGTATTGTGCGTATAATTATAATTAAACGTATTTAAAAATTATGATTTGCTGTGTTCATTTCTTATACGTGGATTCAGAATATGCCACAGCGAAGGGTGGCAGGGAACAGCCAGTTATTTTATATTTTACTTAATTTAATTATTAATTTAAACTAAAATTGATTTTATGCTAATGTCAGCTGCTCTAAGCTGACAATAAATAAATATGGCTGGGGGCGGAATTGGTGGGCGTGGCTCCAAAATTTAATTTTAATGTAGTTTTTTGGGGGTTGCTAGAAGCTATCTTCTTACCAAATTTGTTAGTTCTTGCTAGTTAGTTAGTTCTTTGCGAAATATGTGGATTTATCGGTTTTGATTTGTCGAAATTATCGATTTTTTAGCCCAGCAGGTATGGTAGAACACTAATTTTGAGACCTAAATCGACTTCAATCGATTAAATTCGATATCTCCGTTGTTTCTTAACCGCTTTGGACGAAATTTTCAGAAAAGTTCTATCATTACCCATTACTTCAACCCTCATTTTTTATTTTCCAAACTCGATATTTTTTGTTATCGACCCCATGTGTATATCGGAAACCAGAATAGTTATCGATAATTTGAAGCAAACTTGTTCTGCTCATGGTATAGGAGAACTTATATACAAAATATGAAGTCTGTAGCTCTTGTAGTCTCTGAGATCCACGCGTTCATACAGGCAGACAGACAGACAGACGGACGGACAGACGGACATGGCTATATCGTCTCGGCTGTTGATGCTGATCAAGAATATATGTACTTTATGGGGTCGGAGATGCTTCCTTCTGCCTGTTACATACTTTTGCACAAAACCATTATACCCTTATTTACCCATTTTATGGATTAAGGGTATAAAAATCTGTAACGCCCATGGCTTTCACAGTTTTTGAGCTAGACCCATAAAATTTGGTGACAAGAATGATGGTGTCAATTCCAAAATAACCGCATCAAATAATGTTCTTGCACCCTCACCCCCAGCCTTTAAAATAAAATTCGCCCTCATTTGTCACAGCTTTGCAGCGAGAAACCCAATTTGGTTTGAAGTAAGTTGGTAATGGGCCCTTAAGTTTTGGATTTCATTGTCACACCTACGCCTGCCAACCGCCTTTAACTACCGGAAATCCCCATATCTTCTACAACATTTAAGCTAGAGTCATAAATTTGGTGACAATATAGTTGTTGACGTCTCCCAAAGATCTTCCTCAAACAATTATTGATGGCCGTGCTCACCATTTTTTTTACACTGGTATCAGCGTATTCATCAATTGGTTGCTTCAGATTACAACGTTTTTAAATGTTTCTCTTTAAACTTCTAAAGAAACAAAAAAGAAGGCTCCAGTCGGGAGAGCCCTACTAGAACATACCCTGAACCCAGTTGCAATAAATAAATTAAATTTAAAATTGAGTGGTATACTGATTTAGCTTCAATCGATTAAATTCGATATCTCTGGTGTTTCTTAACCGATTTGGACGAAATTTTCAGAAAAAATCTATCGTTACCCATTACTCCAACCCTCATTTTTACATTTTCCAAAATCAATATTTTTTGTTATCGATTCCATTTGTATATCGGAAACCAGAATAGTTATCGATAATTTGAAGCAAAATGTTCTGCTAAAGGAGAACTTATATGCAAAATCTGAAGTCTCTAGCTCTTGTAGTCTCTGAGATACACGCGTTCATACAGACGAACGGACAGACAGACAGACACACAGACGGACAGACAGACGGACATGGCTATATCGTCTCGGCTGTTGATGCTGATCAAGAATATATGTACTTTATGGGGTCGGAGATGCTTCCTTCTGCCTGTTACATACTTTTGCACAAAACCATTATACCCTTATTTACCCATTGTATGGGTTAAGGGTATAAAAAATAAAATGGTATAGCAAGGGGTTTGATTAACTTACCCGAGAACACCGCCAGCTAAAACTTCAGCCTGGGCTGAAAGTGTTTCCGCTATAGATTCATCGCTATAAATACCAACCGGGGAGTTGTATTGTTTATTGACGATGCTTTTTACGCCGCTATCGCTGCCACCGTTGTCCTGACCAGATCAAAGTTCAAACAGAAAAAAAAAATATAGATAGAATATTATTTATACCAGATAAAGCGTGGATATTCAAGTTGTTTTTATAATTTTGGGGTGATTCTGGGGTGATTAACCAGAAACTAGACTAAACTTTCTTCATAGTTTTCGACGTGCTGAATATTTTCCAATTTGGTACTAGCTAAAGATCAATAATTTAAACGGAAGATATTCTCGTGTTTCCGCACTTCTCAGATAAGATGTCTCAAAAATCAGTCGAGCTTAGACTATTGGAACACAAAAACCTTGAGAAAAGTATAGTCTTGTAAGAAAATCTTTTTGGCTTGTGGAATTTCAGTCCATGCAAATATATGCATACTACCACTAAGCAACTATAAGTTTTTTGCGACAGAAGTCGCAGCCTAAAGAAGGATGAGCTCTTGTGATTTTCGATGCTGCTCGGCTTAGTCTACCAAAAACTGGAAACAAGCAGGCATACATATGCACGTACATAATAGTTTAAGATAATTTGTATCAATAAAATAAATTAACTTAAAATATTGCCTAATAATCAAAATTAAATTATTTTGTTCATGAGAATTATTTTAAATTTTTAAGTTCAGTTTACTGTAGAGCGTGTTTATAATAGTTTTTTATTAGCTTATTTTGAGGTTTACTCAAAAGAATATAAAAATTAGGTCTGTTATGCATTTTGGCCGATATATTACATAGTCTAGTGGTTACGGTAACCGACACTTACCCGTAAAGTCCGGGTTCAGATATACGAGTGTAGAAGTTTGATGATTTCAATATTTTAGCCAAATTTAGGTTTGTTTAACCGGTTCGGTCCGGTTCAACTCCCAGTAAGGGAAAATGGATGATTTTAATCTTAAGTTAGATTTAATTTTTTTACATTGATTTTTTTTTTCAATAGTTAATATTTATAAATAATTTCAGTTTTAATAAATATATTAAGAAAAAAACGAAATAAAGACGCTTCTTACAAGCTTCTATTCAACTTGACTACTTGTCAGGCTGTTTGTTTGTACCGGAATCTTGTAATCAAATTTTCACGAAGTTCCCGACTAGATAGAGCTCTGAAATTTTCACCAAAGATGTGTTTCAGATGACAATACATGTTTTTAAAGTTTTTGGCACGGTAAAATAAGTAATATCAAGTAAAAACCAAGAAAATCAGTTTTTTATATTTTATTTTTTATCATATAAAGCTTTTTAAACTTTCGATTACATATGTATGCAAGAAAGCGTATAAAAGCATGTCTTCAAAACTGTTTTTTGATTTACTTGTTAAAAATATGAACTAGAAATTTAGAAATTAATATACATGTTTAAAAAAATAAAATAAAAATTATGTTTTTTAAGCATTTAACTTAAACTTTTAAATATACGATTTAAATTAAGCTTAAAACAATCATAATAGAAAATTTCTAGTATTATTTTGAAAAAACGTGGGCACTTTGTTGAATATTTTTGGTATATCGAGCGCAAGACGCTTTTTTCACAATAATACTAGCATTTTTCGATTATTATTGATTTAAGCTTATTTTCAATCTTATTTTAAAAAATTTTAGTTCAATGTTTTGAAAAGCTTATTTGTATACATCTATATATAAACAAGTAAGAAAGCTCTAGTCGGGAGAGCCCGACTAGAAGATACCCTGGACTCAGTTGCAATAAATAAATTAAATTTATAATTGACTTTGGTATGCTGACTGAGCTTCAATCAATTAAAGTCGATATCTCCGGTGTTTCTTAACCGATTTGGATGAAATTTTCAGAAAATTTCCATCGTAATCCATTACTTCAACCCTCATTTTTACATTTTCCAAACTCGATATTTTTATGCAATCGATTACATGTGTATATCGGAAACCAGAATGGTTATCGATAATTTGAAGCAAACTTGTTCTGCTCATGGTATAGGAGAACTTATATACAAAATCTGAAGTCTCTAGCTCTTGTAGTCTCTGAGATCCACGCGTTCATACAGACAGACAGACGGACAGACGGACATGGCTATATCGTCTCGGCTGTTGATGCTGATCAAGAATATATATACTTTATGGGGTCGGAGATGCTTCCTTCTGCCTGTTACATACTTTTGCACAAAACCATTATATCCTTATTTACCCATTTTATGGGTTAAGGGTATAAAAATCTGTAACGCCCATGGCTTTCACAGTTTTTGAGCTAGACCCATAAAATTTGGTGACAAGAATGATGGTGGCAATTCCAAAATAACCGCATCAAATAATGTTCTTGCACCCTCACCCCCAGCCATTAAAATAAAATTCGCCCTCATTTGTCACAGCTTTGCAGCGAGAAACCCAATTTCGTTTGAAATAAGTTGGTAATGGGCCCTTAAGTTTTGGATTTCATTGTCACACCTACGCCTGCCAACCGCCTTTAACTACCGGAAATCCCCATATCTTCTACAACATTTAAGCTAGAGTCATAAATTTGGTGACAATATAGTTGTTGACGTCTCCCAAAGATCTTCCTCAAACAATTATTGATGGCCGTGCTCACCATTTTTTTTACACTGGTATCAGCGTATTCATCAATTGGTTGCTTCAGATTACAACGTTTTTAAATGTTTCTCTTTAAACTTCTAAAGAAACAAATAAGAAGGCTCCAGTCGGGAGAGCCCTACTAGAACATACCCTGAACCCAGTTGCAATAAATAAATTAAATTTAAAATTGAGTGGTATACTGATTTAGCTTCAATCGATTAAATTCGATATCTCTGGTGTTTCTTAACCGATTTGGACGAAATTTTCAGAAAAAATCTATCGTTACCCATTACTCCAACCCTCATTTTTACATTTTCCAAATTCGATATTTTTTGTTATCGATTCCATTTGTATATCGGAAACCAGAATAGTTATCGATAATTTGAAGCATAATGTTCTGCTAAAGGAGAACTTATATGCAAAATCTGAAGTCTCTAGCTCTTGTAGTCTCTGAGATACACGCGTTCATACAGGCGGACGGACAGACAGACAGACAGACAGACGGACAGACAGACGGACAGACGGACATGGCTATATCGTCTCGGCTGTTGATGCTGATCAAGAATATATATACTTTATGGGGTCGGAGATGCTTCCTTCTGCCTGTTACATACTTTTGCCTTATTTACCCATTTTATGGGTTAAGGGTATAAAAAGAGTTTGTCTTGATTGTCCGAATCGCCACAGCCTAAACGAAAGGAGCTAGAGGGCTGAAAATTTCACACAATATATAACGCAGGTTGAAAGTGAGCACTAAGAAGGGAATTTTTATTTTGAGAACTCTTTCAAGTACCTCCCATACGAGTTTAAGCACTTTTTACCCATTTTAAAAAACAAATTACAATTGATTGTCGCACAAGCTGAGAGTTTGATCGCGAGCGAGAATACAAAAACAAAACATAAAACAAAGGTTCGTACACTTGCAAAAAACAAGCGATTTTTCGCTTCTTAAGCTTAGTACGCAGGAACTAGAAATATTTCTAGTTGTGTCAAACTCCATATAAAAAAAACGCTTGAAATAATTTCTGGACATAATTTCTAGAGACATTTCTAATGAGTATATGCAGCAGATGGAAATGTATACTCAAAAAATGTTGAGAGTTGCCACATCGATTACATTGAAGTGGATCGTGTGGATGGCATTGAATTGAATTTTTGCGTTTTTGGGATTTTTCCGGTATTTTTAAGGGGCACACAGGGTCTTAGGATACACATTAAAAATAATGTGTAAATTTCTATCAGAAATAATTCTAGTTCCTGCGTACTAAGCTTTAATGAATAAGTGCATACACAAATAATTGAGAATGCGCTTGAAAATTTAAATTTCATAATTTTATGTACATGTTTCACTTCGCACAGTGCAATTTTTATACTCGATACCGAAGGTACAGAGTATATTGGTTTTGTGCAATGTCCGTCATGGTGTCTGTCCGTCTGTCCATCTGTATGAACGCAACTTTTTTCAACACCCTCCAAGCTAGAGACTTGAAACTTTCCAATTCTCTTTAACTATGGGATAGTAAATTAAAGTGTCAAGATGGGGGTTCTACGATAACTGGGGGGCTGGCAAATCGATAAATTCGATAACTCAAAACCGATAAATCCACATGTTTCGCACATCCTTACAGCTAGAACTACCAAATTTTGTAAGAAGATAGCTAATAAAAACCCTCAAAAAACTGCATCAAGAATTTTGGAGCCACGCCCACCCATTCCGCCCCCAGCCCCCCGCATTTTAAAGTCAAACAAGTAAGAAGGCTCTAGTCGGGAGAGCCCGACTAGAAGATACCCTGAACCCAGTTGCAATAAATATATTTAATTTATATAAGACTTTGGTATACTGGCTTAGCTTCCATTGATTAAAGTCGATATCTCCGGTGTTTCTTAACCGATTTGGACGAAATTTTCAGAAAATTTCCATCGTTATCCATCACTTCAACCCTCATTTTTACATTTTCCAAATTCGATATTTTATTGTTATCGATATTATGTGTATATCGGAAACCAGAATAGTTATCGATAATTTGAAGCAAACTTGTTCTGCTCATGGTATAGGAGAACTTAAATACATAATCAGAAGTCTCTAGCTCTTGTAGTCTCTGAGATCCACGCGTTCATACAGACAGACAGACGGACAGACGGACAGACAGACGGACAGACGGACATGGCTATATCGTCTCGGCTGTTGATGCTGATCAAGAATATATATACTTTATAGGGTCGGAGATGCTTCCTTCTGCCTGTTACATACTTTTGCACAAAACCATTATATCCTTATTTACCCATTTTATGGGTTAAGGGTATAAAAAGCCTATATCTCCCACAGTTTTTGAGCTATAGCCACCAAATTCGGTGCCAAGATAAGTGATGATGACCCCCCAAAAACTGCATCAAAAGATTGGATGCCACGCCGACCGATACTGCCCTATCCGCCCATCCACCCAAACGCTTCGTCAAAAACGGGAATGCGTGTATCTTCCAGAGTTGTGGAGCTAGAGCCTTCAAATTTGGTAGAAAGATAGATGGTAACGACCCCCAAAAAACTGCATCAAAGTTTTGGATGCCACGCCCACCCATATCGACCCCCTTTCCCCCACATTTCACAAACTTTGAGCTTGAGTCACCAAATTTGGTATGAAGGCAGCAATTGACATTTCATATAGATCTGCAGCAAAAATTTGTATGCCACGCCCACACATACTGACCCCAGCCCCTCTTTCCCCACTTTTTACAAACTTTGAGCTAGAGTCACCAAATTTGGTATGAAGATAGCAATTGACATTCCACATAGATGTGCATCAAAAATTGGATGCCACGCCCACCCATACCACCCCCAGCCCCCTTTCCACACTTTTAACAATTTTCGAGCTAGAGTCACCATATTTGGTATGAAGATAGCAATTGACATTCCACACAGATCTGCATCAAAATTTTGGATGCCACACCCACCAATACCGCCCCCAGCCCCCTCTCCCTACTTATTACAATTTTCGATCTAGTCACCAAATTTGGTATGAAGATAGCAATTGACATTTCACAAAGATCTGCATCAAAAATTTGGATACCACACCCACCCATACCGCCCCCAGCCCAAATTTCCACAGCTCTTACAAACTTTGCGCTAGAGTCACCAAATTTGGAAGGAAGACAGTTGGTGGCATCCCCTACTGCATCGGAGAATCTTTAAGGCAGCGTACACCCCTGCCCCATCCGTACCCCTTTGCAACCAGGCCTTTTTTTACCTGTTTGAATACTGGTATCGAGTATGCCGCAGTCGGTTGCGTCCGACTGCAACCTTTCCACTTGTTGTTCTTCAGATTTGTGTTTCTTTGATAATTGATTTACGAACCAAGTAGTGTTTTTTGTTCTTGTTGGGCCCGCACTGCTACTTTTTGGTGGTGTCATTGATTAAAAAATAAAAAAAAAAACAAGAACAACATAACAAAACTTGGTGCGTCTAGAAAAATTTCCCACACCAGAATATGTTATGGGGGTGGATTCGCCTAATTGCTGCTTATATACATAACTTAGACAAAACGTAAGACACTAACGTTATTGATAAATTATTGATATAAAATTTCGAACAAGCAAAGGGCTTTCACATAAGCGCGCGTGTCGCTCTTATGATAATGAGATAATTTGAAACCTCGCTCCGATCATGCTGCTTTGTTGTTGCTCATTTACGTTCACTCTCTATTTTATGTGCGCGCTCTGCATGTCAATCATAAAGTTTAATAACCCTACCTCCTCCGCACACACTAAATTAAAGTTAAAGGAAATATGCAATTCACTTAACTGCAGCCTCTTAGATATGTTTTGCGTTGATTCAGTGTGTGCGAAGAAGGTAGCGATACTACGCTCTTTGTTTGAGTTGCAGAGCGCGCGCAACCATAAGAGAGTTAGCCGAAATAGCTATAATTGGTGATGGAGCCTGCCTTTTAGTTGTAGCCCATGTTGTAACCAACTGGGAAATTTTTGCTTGCTCCACCATACACTTAAATGGAGAGTGTTACAGCTCTTTTAAACAATATGAGTGCGCTATGTCACACTCATATACTTATGGTACTGCATGTGAGCTTCGAGCAGCCGCAGACATTTTTGCTGTAAATTTCCAAGTTTTTCAAATTGGAAATTTATTACAAGCATTTGGAAATAATATGCATCCTTTTAAAAGATTGAGTTTTACCGGTCCATTAATGAATGCACATTTTGATGTTTATATTCCTTTAGAGGAAGTAATAACTCAAGATTCTGATACGTCAAGTGAATGTAAAACTGAAAATGTTAAAAATCCCTTTAAAGGACTTAGTCGGTTCGCCGACAAAGCAGAAAAAAAGCTACTAAAACATTCATTAGAAAAAAAACGTGATATCAATAGGGGTAAGCGCATAGAAGAATCAAAAAGATTTCAGGTTAATAACTTTGAAGCTCATAGAGTTGCAGTGTGAAAACATCAGGCTAATAATCCTAATGCACGTCAAGAAAGGCGTTTGCATGCATGGAGCGTTAAAGCCATGTCTGGCTTAAACTATTATTTTGAAATAGCTTACAAGTCAGATTAAGTTACATCAACTTGGTAGTATGAATTTTATATGCAAACATTGTAATGCTTTAAAATAGAAAAAATAAGCCTCTGGGTATCTGTTGCAAGGCAGGAAAAGTTAAGCTTTCCCAAAATGAAAGTTTGCCTGATCCACTTAAAAGCTTAATAATTGGTGGACATCCCAAGCATGATCATTTCATTGATCGTGTAAGAAAGTATAACAGCTGCTTTCAAATGATTTCTTTTGGTAGTACAAAAATTATAAATGAAAGTTGGTCCACCTTAAAAGTCCAAGGAGAAGTGTATCACTTAATTGGTAGTGTCCGACCTTTGCCAAATGAAGAAATGCAGTTTCTTCAAATTTATTTTGTTGGTGATGATGAAAAGGAAGCTCAACTAAGTTGCAAAAATATATCAAATGTTGATTTAAACGTAGTAAAGGATATTCAATGTATGTTTCATCAACATAATCGTTATGTAAAAGATCTAAAAATGGCTCTCAATAAAATACCAACACGTACTAAAGACTATAAATTGGTTATACATGCTGATCGAACACCCGCTGGTGCACATTAAGGGCTTTAAGGAGGGTTTAGGATTGAAGCTTTTAAAAATCTGAAATGTACGCTGAAAGTTTACAATGTCAGCATTATTCTTTAATATGTATCAAATAAATATTAAAAAGTGAATTCTATTATCATTTACCACAGTTTTGAGCAAACTAGAGGCAAAAACCTTGGAGCTTTCAAGCACATGTTACTTATTTCGAAATTACGCCATCTATTGACAGCTTTTAAAACAAAATTTTCGAATAGCTTTTTTCCAGTCAAGCTGAGATGCAAGCGAAAGCGGTTACAGATTGAGAGTGAGTGCGACGAACTTATGTGAAAAATATGTGTGGTAGACACAAGCAAAACATTTTCCATACTCACGCTGACATTGTAAACCCTCCTGTACAGTGCACCTCTTTCAAGCGAAGTAGCTATAGTTATTGTTGGTCAGCAATTTGAAAAGCGCGATATTATTATTGAAAGTCATAATTATAAATTACATCGTATAAGTGAGGTGCATCGATCTTACGATGCCTTACAGTACCCTTTGTTATTTCGTTATAGCGAAGATGGCTATTCAGTGGGTATACCACAATGGAATCCATTATTAAACAAGTAAGAAGGCTCTAGTCGGGAGAGCCCGACTAGAAGATACCCTGAACCCAGTTGCAATAAATATATTTAATTTATATAAGACTTTGGTATACTGGCTTAGCTTCCATCGATTAAGTTCAATATCTCCGGTGTTTCTCAACCGATTTGGACGAAATTTTCAGAAAAGTTCTATCATTATCCATTACTTTAGCCCTCATTTTTAGATTTTCCAAATTCGATATTTTATTGTTATCGATATTATGTGTATATCGTAAACCAGAATAGTTATCGATAATTTGAAGCAAACTTGTTCTGCTCATGGTATAGGAGAACTTAAATACAAAATCAGAAGTCTCCAGCTCTTGTAGTCTCTGAGATCCACGCGTTCATACAGACAGACAGAAAGACGGACAGACAGACGGACAGACAGACGGACATGGCTATATCGTCTCGGCTGTTGATGCTGATCATCTGCGTTAAGCTTTTACAGCTATAAAATAATGATTCGTCAATCTGAGTTAAATCATTTAATTTATTTTCGTTCCCTTTATAATCAAGTTTTAGTTGATATGTATGCTAAAATTGAAACAGAAAGGTTAAATTATATTCGCTACAATCAAGCGAAACTCAGAGCAGATAGCTATATACATCTACAAGATGCAATAGGCCAAAAATATTTTGATGCAGCTTAACTTGTTCAGATGGTAATTTTACCGTCTTCTTTTACCATCTCTGCACGATATATGCATGAAAAGACTCAAGATGCTATGACATATGTTCGCAATTATGGGCGACATGATCTTTTCATAAAATTCACATGCAATCCACAATGAAATGACATCAAAAGTGTTTTATTACTGGGTCAAGAACCGCATGATCGTCACAATATTATAGCTCGAGTTTTTCATTTAAAAGTTAAAGCTTCAATGTCACTATTGATAAAAGGTTCTTTGCTTGGAAGCGTGCAATGTTTCATATACTCTGTAGAATGGCAAAAGCGGGGCTTACCACATATACATATTCTACTTTGGTTAGAAAATAAAATAAGACCAGATAAAATCGATAAAATTATCTGTGCCGAAATACCAAACGCAGATGAGGATCCTTTGTTATTTAACATTGTTAAGTCAAAAATGATTCATGGTCCTTGCGGTGCATTTAATAATAAATCGCTATGCATGAAAAATGGAAATTGTACCAAAAGGTTTCCTCGACAATTACTACTTAAAGAAACTGTGACTGGAAAAGATAGTTACCCTCTATATCGTAGAAGAGCGATAAAAGTGGTAATGCAATCAATATAAATGTGCATTACAACTGTGTACTTTTGAGAACATTTGAAGCTCAACATAAATGATGAGTATTTTAGTTCTGTAAAGTGTATTAAATACATTTGTAAATATGTTAACATGGGCAGTGATAAAATAACATTTACTCTTGAAGACCAACGTAATGAAATTAATATGTACGTAAGTGGCCGTTATATAAGTAGCTCAGAAGCGGTATGGAGAATCCTTGCATTTCCCATACATGCACGTTTTCCGGCTATTACACACTTAGCTGTTCCTTTATAAAATGGTCAACGGATATATTTTAACCCCAATAATCCGCAACAATTACTTGACAGATTAAGCATTACACCCAAAACCACTTTGCTAGCCTTCTTTGAGCGATATACACGTGATGAATTTGCAAGTACGCTTCTATATTGTGAAGTTTCATCGTATTTTACATGGAACAGTAAAGAATTTCAAAGAACAAAAGGAGATCATGATGTGCCAAATTTTCCTGGAGTTAAAAGAGATTCAGCTTTGGGAAGAGTTTACACTATTCATCCCAATGATACAAAGTGTTTCTATTTAAGACTTTTATTACATTTTGTAAAAGGCCCAACTTCATTTTTAAATTTAAAAACCGTTATTGTTATAGCATACGCATCATTTCAATTGGCGTGCAAAGCTCAAGGATGATAATGATTACTAGAAGATGATAAGCGCTGGGATTCAACTATAGCCGAAGCTGTCATATGTCAAAATCCTACAAAACTGCGAGAACTTTTTGAAATAATATTAGTATTTTGTCAAATTTCAGATGCCCTTAAACTTTGGAATACTTATAAAGAGAGTTTCTCAGACGATATTTTAAGAGCCTTTCATTTTTCACAACACACAAATATTGATGAAAGTAATGTGAATAATGTATTGAATAAATGTCTTATTTACATTGAAGATATTGTACTGTCTATTGGTGGTCAAAACTTGACTTATTATGGACTTCCACTACCAATTACATCCGAGGAAATTGTTCCAAATATTGAATATCAAAGAGAAACAAATTATGAAAATTGCTATCATTTTGTTGTTAATAATGAGCTACTCCTTACTGCTGAGCAAAAACAAGTATACGAAAAGATACTACATAGCGTTGAAGCAAAAGAGGGACAAATCTATTTTTTAGATGCACCTGGTGGAACAGGAAAAACGTATCATTTAAATTTATTACTGGCAAAGGTACGGCAAAGTAAAAACATTGCATTGGCCGTTGCTTCTTCCCGTATCGCAGGCACTTTACTAAATGGTGGTCGCACAGCGCATTCTACTCTAAAGATTCCATTTAATTTGCTTCACTTAGAAGAACCACATTGCTCAATTTCAAAGCAATCTAAAATTGCTGCTGTGCTCAAAGATTGCAAGCTTATTGTTTGGGATGAGTGTACTTTGCCCCATAAAGGTGCTTTTGAAGCTGTATATCGATCTTTGAAAGACATTCGAGATAGTGAATACCTCATGGGTGGCATAACTCTTCTCTAATCTGGTGATTTTCGACAAACTCTTCCAGTGATCCCCAGAGGAACAAGAGCAGATGAAATAAATGCGTGCTTAAAGTCTTCAATTTTGTGGTCCAAAATACAGAAAATTGCAGTAACGAAAAATATGCGAGTGCACTTAAAAGGTGATAGCTTAGCTGGTGAATTTTCAGAAATGCTTCTTTAAATAGGAAATGGATTATTTCCAGCCCATGATGGCAAAATAACTTTACCATCAACTTTGTGTCATGTTGTGAAAAGTATTGAAGAGCTAACTCTAAAAATATTTCCGGATATTATAAATATCTCTCAAAAATCACTCGAATGGTTTTCAGAACGTGCTATTTTGACTGCGAGAAATGACAATGCATTGGAAATAAACGACTTTTTATTAAAATCATTTCAAAGTGAAGAAATGACATATAACTCTATTGATTCTGTGACTGCAGTCGAAGATGCAGTTCATTACCCCGTCGAGTTTCTTAATTCATTAAATCCGGCTGGCCTGCCTCAACAAAAATTAACTTTGAAGATTGATTCGCAACTTGAAGCCGCCAAAACTGTGCAATGGTACAAGATTGCAAGTTAAAGTTCTTCATAAGAATGTTGTCGAAGCAATGGTCTATATTGGCAATGGTATAGGGGAAACGGTTTTTATACCGAGAATTCCATTCATACCTTCTGATTTTGAATTGCCATTTCAATTTAAAAGATTGCAATTTCCTTTATAAGTTTGCTTTGCCTTAACAATTAATAAATCACAGGGAAAAACTCTTAAATTAGCCGGACAAGACTTAAGACACGATTGTTACTCCCATGGCCAATTTTATGTAGCCTGCCCAAGAGACAGTTCAACAAAAAGTTTAGTTGTATTAGCACCTGACGGAAAAACAATCAATGTCGTTTATAAAGAAGCTCTTAACAGTTGTTAGTTGACCCTCCAAAGGGGGAATGTCACACATAGACCGCTAAAGGGGTCCTTAGTGGGGCCGGTTGTTAGAGACGGCTAGGACTATTTCGTTGTGTGATCCTGCGGAGTGTGAGTGCTTCTAGCAAACGCTAGAAGTTTTTTAGGTTCTTTCTTGCTGGCTTCATCGAGCGAGGCAAGAACGGGAGCTTTGAATTTGCGTAGTCGTTGTGCTGCCAGTGCGGGGCAGCTGCAGAGGAGTTGCTCTAACGTCTCTTTGACACCTGTATCCTTGCATTTCCTGCATTCGTCCTTATCCGTTAAGCCAAGCCTTTTCTTGTGTACCGCGGTTAGGCAGTGTCCCGTCAAGAGACCCGCAAGCCTTCGACAGTTGTTAATAATTGCAAATTAAATTCAACAAGTGGATAAGGCCTACTGGGGAAACCACAATAAAAATATAAAGCGCCTGATTCTCTACCTCAATGGTGGCGTGGAAAAGAGAATATTAAATACTTTGTTTTGATTTGTTGTTAAATATTTTCTAATTTATTTATTTTATATCAATCTTCTATTGTTAAAATTTATATAAATTATCCGCGCAGCGAGTAAGCGGGGCACTTACTATGTCGTATATACGGAAATTGTATGATTTCATCATATGTGCAAGTGAATACACAGGGGTTTCAACACACGATTATTTTCAAACGTTATAATTCCTTGCATTGCAAAATCGAGCGCGTAGTGCGAGGGGGGTTGGCGAGCGAAGCGAGCAAGGGGGACCCCCTAGTATACATATATATTTTTTTTTAATTTTTAGTCCACTGTTTTAAAAAATCGTGTTTTTTTTTAACTTTTGCCAAAATATAATCTCTGCAATTTAATTCATTCACGTCTTAAATATATTTAACATCAATGTTAAGTATACGTAACCGTCAATTACTCCACAAAATTTAGGTATTGTCAAAACATGACAGATTACAAATACAGAATGTTTAGCCAAAAAAAAAAAAAAAAAAAAAAAAAAAACTTTAATTGTTTATTTATTCTGGCACTTCAAAACTTTGTTTAAATCTTCAGATAGATAGAAACACAGACGGAGTTAATATTGCTTCTCTTATTACATGTTGTGAATAAAATGAAAAAAACCATGAAAACATAGCATGGTATTTTCGCACAAAACTTAAAAGTAATAAGCAATAATGAAATTTTCTCGAGAGAGTTACTACAACAACATCATTAGTGATTTGTAGATGTGGACGCAATAGAAGAGGAAGCTGGTGCCAGCTCGTTAAAATTTTCCAAATCAAATTTGAGAATTTAAGTTCTTGGTCAACCAGTTGATAGCTTATAAATTTTCTAAATGTATTTTGTTGGCAAACAAATGTATTGCACACCGTCTGCTTTATGTTTTTATGTGAGTGTTGCTGAAAATTGATTGACTTACAAATGGACGAGCGGAGTTATTGTAGCCGCAGCCAATGTGCTGGCTATCCGGCTGATGATGAGCTAGAGAAGTTTTCGTCACTGTCTGCAAATGAGGTGAGTTGGCCTGGGGCATATTGCCGGTTGGGGTCACATGTGGACGCCAGGTGGTACCACCACTAGAGAGAAACAGGGTTTAAAAAGAAGAGAAGACAGACTTAAAGTTGCTGTCAATATATCAGAAAGTCATGCTAAGGAGCACTTACCGCTGCACTGTGATGACAAAGTTATTCCCGGAGCGCACCACAATATCTTGGGCATCCTTGTGACGTAAATTAAAGACATCAACGTCATTGATCTTAATAACCGCATCACCAGGTTGCATGCCAGCCTGCTCGGAAAGGCTGCTCGCATTGACCTGAAAAACAATCACAGTTAAGCAGCCAACTAATCTAAAAGAGCTTTACAGTTGTAGATGCTAAAAATAAGTCGTCGGTTGTCTGCCACTGAAAAGCATTTATAAAAGTATCTACATATATAGCGCCCATGCAAACAACTAGTCGAAAAACAAGTGAAAACGTTGCAGTCGGACGCAACCGACTGCGGTATACTCGTTACCAGTATTTTTTGTTTATATTTTTTTTTCTGCCTAAACGAAAAGAGCTAGAGGGCTGAAAATTTCACACAATATTTAATGCAGGTTGAAAGTGAGCACTAAGAAGGGAATTTTTATTTGGACAACTCCTTCAAGTACCTCCCATACGATTTGGAGCACTTTTTACCCATTTTAAAAAACAAATTAAAATTACAACAAGTACCCATCCTACTACTGTCGCCTGATTGTCGCACAAGCTGGGAGTTTGATCGCGAGCGAGAATGCAAAAACAAAACAAATGCGCATCGACGCCTTCGCGGCGCACAAGCAAGGTCATTAAAACAAAGGTTCGTACACTTGCAAAAAAGAAACGAAATTCCGCTGCCTAATGAATAAGTGCATACACAAATAAGTGAAGAACGCGCTTGAAAATTTAAATTTTCATAATTTTGTGTACATGTTTCACTTCGCACAGCGCAATTTTTTTTTCAGATTTGTGTCTCTTTGAAAATTGATTTACGACCCAAGTAGTGTTTTTTGTTCTTGTTGGGCCCGCACTGCTACTTTGATTTAAAAAAAAAAAAAAACAAGAACAACATAACAAAACTTGGTGCGTCTAGAAAAATTTCCCACACCAGAATATGTTATGGGGGTGGATTCGCCTAATTGCTGCTTATATACATAACTTAGACAAAACGTAAGACACTAACGTTATTGATAAATTATTGATATAAAATTTCGAACAAGCAAAGGGCTTTCACATAAGCGCGCGTGTCGCTCTTATGATAATGAGATAATTTGAAACCTCGCTCCGATCATGCTGCTTTGTTGTTGCTCATTTACGTTCACTCTCTATTTTATGTGCGCGCTCTGCATGTCAATCATAAAGTTTAAAAACCCTACCTCCTCCGCACACACTAAATTAAAGTTAAAGGAAATATGCAATTCACTTAACTGCAGCCTCTTAGATATGTTTTGCGTTGATTCAGTGTGTGCGAAGAAGGTAGCGATACTACGCTCTTTGTTTGAGTTGCAGAGCGCGCGCAACCATAAGAGAGTTAGCCGAAATAGCTATAATTGGTGATGGAGCCTGCCTTTTTAGTTGTAGCCCATGTTGTAACCAACTGGGAAATTTTTGCTTGCTCCACCATACACTTAAATGAAGAGTGTTATAGCTCTTTTAAACAATATGAGTGCGCTATGTCACACTCATATACTTATGGTACTGCATGTGAGCTTCCAGCAGCCGCAGACATTTTTGCTGTAAATTTCCAAGTTTTTCAAATTGGAAATTTATTACAAGCATTTGGAAATAATATGCATCCTTTTAAAAGATTGCGTTTTACCGGTCCATTAATGAATGCACATTTTGATGTTTATATTCCTTTAGAAGAAGTAATAACTCAAGATTCTGATACGTCAAGTGAATGTAAAACTGAAAATGTTAAAAATCCCTTTAAAGGACTTAGTCGGTTCGCCGACAAAGCAGAAAAAAAGCTACTAAAACATTCATTTGAAAAAAATCGTGATTTTGAAGCTTATAGAGTTGCAGTGTGAAAACATCAGGCTAATAATCCTAATGCACGTCAAGAAAGGCGTTTGCGTGCATGCAGCGTTAAAGCCATGTCTGGCTTAACTATTTTGAATAGCTACAAGTCAGATTAAGTTACTCAACTTGGTAGTATGAATTTTATATGCAAACATTGCAAACAATGCTTTAAAATGGAAAAATTAGCCTCTGGGTATCTGTTGCAAGGCAGGAAAAGTTAAGCTTTCCCAAAATGAAAGTTTGCCTGATCCACTTAAAAGCTTAATAATTGGTGGACATCCCAAGCATGATCATTATTGTAAAAAAAGCGTTGGGCGCTCGATGTACGAGAAAGCGCCCCACGCTTTTTTTTTACAATAATGCTAGTATTTATCATTTATTATTGTTTTAAGCTTATTAGAAAAATTATTTTTAACTTTGTAAAAAAAAGCGTTGGGCGCTCGATGTACGAGAAATATGGACAAAGCGCCCCACGCTTTTTTTACAATAATACTATTTATCATTTATTATTGTTTTAAGCTTATTTGAAAAATTATTTTTAACTTTTTAGTTTGATATGCTCTAAAAGCGTGTTTTTTAGTTTTTGAACTATATTTATTTTTCACTTTTTTGTTCGATGTATTATAAAAGCGTGTTTTTTAGTTTTTTTAAACTATATTTATATTTTATTTTTTAGTTCTATTAATTATTGAAAAAAAATTTGTAAGTTCTAGTGAACATGAACATGGTGCAGATTAAAAAAAAAAAACAATTTTTTTTCCGGCCGTGGACGGGATTAGAACCCACGATCGGTGAGTCCGGGAGCGAAGACCCGCGCCTTAGATCGCTCGGCCAACGAACGAACTTGAGGTAGTGGGATATACTGACAGTAATAAGCAACTTGCTTTTAGTCCAAAGGAGAGTTAAAAAAAATTTTTTTTTCGGCCGTGGACGGGATTAGAACCCACGATCGGTGAGTCCGAGCGTGAAGACCCGCGCCTTAGACCGCTCGGCCAACGAACGAACTTGAGGTATTGGGATGTACTGACAGTAATAAGCCACTTGCTTTTAGTCCAAATGAGAGTTACATACATACAAACATACATACAAGTGAAGCCAATATAAGCGTGTCAAAAATGTCACTAGGAAAACCAGCAGTATCTTAGACTAATGTTAAGTTATCATTATGTTTGCAGAAATTTGATAAAGTCAATGCTCACATTGCTCGCATGCAAAAAGCATTTAAATTAAAAAAAATTCTGATCCGACAAAACAGAGTTATCACGTCGTTAAGAATTATAAGAAGGGTTTGTTGAACAAATAAGAAGGCTCTAGTCGGGATAGCCCGACTAGAAGATACCCTGAACCCAGTTGCAATAAATATGTAAATTAAATTTATAATTGACTTTGGTATACTGACTTAACTTCAATCGATTAAACTCGATATCTCCGGTGTTTCTGAACCGATTTGGACGAATTTTTCAGAAAATTTCCATCGTTATCCATTAATTCAATCCTCATTTTTAGATTTTCCAAATTCGATATTTTGTAATCGATATCACATCGGAAACCAGAATAGTTATCGATAATTTGAAGCAAACTTGTTCTGCTCATGGTATAGGAGAACTTATATACAAAATCTGAAGTCTCTAGCTCTTGTAGTCTCTGAGATCCACGCGTTCATACAGACAGACAGACAGACAGACAGACGGACGGACAGACGGACATGGCTATATCGTCTCGGCTGTTGATGCTGATCAAGAATATATGTACTTTATCGGAGATGCTTCCTTCTGCCTGTTACATACTTTTGCACAAAACCATTATACCCTTATTTACCCATTTTATGGGTTAAGGGTATAAAAAGCTATGAATTTACAGGCAGAGCTGGACAGTTTAAATCCAGCTAACGAAAGCAGAGGGCTGTTAGAGGACTTGTGTGTCGTAACAAAAGCATTATTCATGAATGCAATTAAGCCACGATTCGACTCACACGTACAACATGATTGCTCAATGAATTCGAGCCAGCGATTACAGCTGCCGAAAATGCGTTTACCGAAATTTAGTGGTAAACATTCGGAGTTAAGAAATTTTATGTGCCTCTTTAAGAGTCTTGTGGATGACGATGCCTCATTGACAAACGTTGAAAAATGTAATCATTTAGTATTGTGTTTGTCAGATGAAGCATTGGGTGATGTTAAGTATCAGCTAAAAGATTGTAACTACCCTAAGGCCCTTGCTAGTCTAAAGTCAGTTTACGAGAGTATATGATATGATTGCCTAACTGTTTGATTTTCCTAGCATGGCTAAACCATCTGCGTCGAGTTTAAGATCGATAATAGAAACAGTGTCTGCTGTATATGCATCGCTGCCGTGTCTAATGCAATGATTATCCATAGGGTCATGGCTAAGGTAGACCATACGACCAAATTTCGTTTTGAGGATTAACTTGATTATGATAAGCTGCTAATCTTGGGAAGATTGTGCTAAAAGTTTTAATAGGAGGTATCATTATTTGACAGCTGGGGAGTCCACTCGTGCCCGTGCTAATGCAGGTCAAAGGTCGTCGTCTGCATGTACTTATTGCAAGTCTGCAGATCACAATACATATGTTTGCCCGGCATTCTGTGCTATTTCAGTTATGCAACGATTTGAGTACGTCAAAACTCAAAAGATGTGTCTGAACTATTTGACCGTGGGACACAGAGTTTCGAACTACAAGTCATCGAAGTGTGCAGTTTGTTCAAAGCCTCACCATTCTTTGCTTCAAAGGTATAATGCAACAGTACAAAGTGAGGCAACGGCACTTCAAGCCTCACGTTCTTAATGCGGACCATGTCGTTCTTGCTACCGCTATTGTAAACGTTAAAGATGGATTCGGACAGTTGCATCCACGAATTTTGATAAATTTGATGTCGGTGAGCATGGCACGGAGGCTACGGCTTACAGGTGAGCCAACTTCCCTTGCTATCTCAATGGTAGGTGGTGCAACCACTGATAGCAAAAATAAGGTTTGTCGAATCGGTCTGGTAAAAGGAACGCCAGTCAGTATAAAATTTTATGAGCAAAGCTCAGCTAAGACACTTGGAATGCGTTGGGCTCCTCAAGAGGATGTGTTTAAATATCATCTTGACGTAGATAGTTTTGCTTCCCTTAAACCAACAAAGCGTTATATTTTGTCCATAGCCTCTCGCTGGTTTGACCCTCTAGGCTTACTGTCTCCAATTTTCGCTACGGCAAAAATGTTGTTTACAAAGTCGGTAGTATTAGCTCCAATACTGCAATCGATAAAACCGTTTATCCACGAAGTTGAGGAACATGGCATTAAATTTGAATTAGATCGACTAGGATGGCGTTTGCTGCACGGCCCTATCTCACATGATGCTCAATTCCCTATGTTGCTACCAAAAAGTTCTGAATCGTCAGCATCTTTATCAGGTATTTGCACCTTAGGCACTTCCATGTTGATGCGAGGGTTCTTTTTGGATTGTTGAGGCAGCCTTATTATGTAAGCTACAGAGTGAGAGGTAGAACACCTTAAAAAATTTACGTTGCCGTTTTTGATTGTTTCGCCACAAAGGCGGTCTTGGAATTTGTGACTGACCTTTACTTTTTTTTTGTTTTTTATTGTTTTTAAAATGCTCATATGAGCGAAGAATTTTGGTGCAATGCCCAACCCTTTCGCCCGCAGCCCAACAAACGCATATTCAAATCGGAAACGGCTTTATAGTTTTTGAACCAAATTATAGATATTCGAAGGAAAAAGTATTATTGCAATCGATTTTGGATTTTATTGGAAGATACCGATAATTTCAAATAAACTTGATTTGCGGTAAGCATGTTACGAGCTACTCACCATAAGCAATTGGCGAAAGATCTTAAGCTGCAAGGATGACCATACCATGTAGTGGGTCATTGTTGTGGGTCAGTGGCTTCAATGGACGCTCCGTGAGAGGGTGCCAAGCTGAGGGTAGTGGATAAAACTTGTTTTCTGTTCGTTCCAAAGACGGAGGTTCTCCCTCACGCAGTACCGAAAGACGCTACAACTACATCGCTGGCAAAATCTGGCTGATTGGACAAGTGAATTATATCTCTATAGGGTTTATTTAACGTGGTATTTTCCATATTAGGATTAAAACCACGGTGCCCTTATATCCGAGGATATGGCACAATGAGTTTAGTTTAAGCGCCAAGCTAACGCCCCTTACATGAAGAAACTTACGCCTCTTACAAGAAGGTACCAATTGAAGCTACTTCTGTTTGGTCGTAAACTTCCTCCTTGGTATGGAGAGCCGATTATCTAATACGACTTCTGATATTTGGGCATCAGCACCCGGTTGTTTTTTAACGCAACACCACGCCGAAAAACACATTCTACCCGCTCTGGGTATAACCACAGCCACCACGATACTCCCGTGAGGGCCACAACCAAAAACCAGGACGGAACAAGTTCCGCAGGCTCCTGATTACCCGTGGTACCGAACTTTTTAACCTTCGGTCAGGTCTCGTATCTGCACAACTAAGGATACTTCCAATTTAAAACTCCAAACAATTTAAGGCTTGGTGGGCCTTGCCCTTTTAGTCGGTTCTTACGACAAGCAGTGGCATACTGTGAAAGATATTCTTTCCCGTCAATCACACGGGTAAATCGACATTTGCTACTTTTCTTCTCCACTGCCAACCTTTGCAACTTTTGCTACTTTTTTTGCACCACCTCGTAGTCAAATTACTTCGTCACCCTGGATATGACGAGTATTTGACTACCTTCTTCTTCTTCGCCTGATGATCCCTCTGTTCATCTTCGCGTCACTAAAATGACGTTCATTTTAAACCTTGCCCTTTTAGTCGACTTTTACGACAAGCAGTGGCATACTGTGGTTGGTACTCTTTTCTTATCCCGCCAGCCACACGGGTGATGCAACAATTTCTTCAACGTGCCCTTTTAGTCGCCTTTTACGACAAGCAGTGGCATACTGTGGGGGTACTCTTTTCTTATCCCGCCCGGACAGTAATCCATGTCTGCGTCTCATTTGCACAACCAGCAACACACTTATAGAGGTGAGGTGGAACAGGACCTAGATAATGTTACTCAAGCCACCAAAAGCCTGGACCTACAAAACGATGAGGAAGCGAATAATGGATGCGGTCACAGCCCTGGGGGGATACCATCTACAATAATGCAGCTGAGAGCCCTCCAAATAAGCCTAGAGACAAGGCAGCGGCATCTGCAGCTCCCCATTTTAAAATAGTACTTTCTTTACTCTTTATGTATTTGTTTATAGCCTTTTCCTAGCGCTACAAGTGTTTTAAATTTTATTTTAGTGCTCAAGTCACAATATTTAATCATTATTTTAGTATCATATGTTATATTTAATAACCCATCCCATTCAATTTTCTTTTGCAAATCAAGCAACATTTCTAAAAGTATTACTATACTCGATACCGAAGGTTCTCTTTACCTTCGGTATCGAGTATATTGAGCTTGTGCAATGTCCGTCATGGTGTCTGTCCGTCTGTATGAACGCAACTTTTTTCCACACCCTTCAAGACTTGAAATATTCCAATTCTCTTTATCTATGGGATAGTAAATTAAAGTGTCAAAATTGGTGTTCTACGATAACTGGGGGGCTGGCAAATCGATAGATTCGATAGCTCAAAACCGATAAATCCATATATTTCGCACATCCTTACAGCTAGAACTACCAAATTTGGTAGGAAGATAGCTGGCAACGACCGCCAATAATCGGCATCAAAGTTTTGGAGCCACGCCCACCCTTTCCACCCCCCTTTCCACACCTTTTACAACCTTTTAGCTAGAGCCACCAAATTTGGTATGAAGATAATAATTGACATTCCACATAGATCTGCATCAAACCTTTGGATGCTACGCCCACCCATACCGCCCCTAACCCCCCTTTCAACAGCTTTTACAAACTTTGAGCTAGAGTCAACAAATTTGGAAGGAAGATGGCTGGTGGCATCCCCATCTGCATCGGAGAATCTTTAAGGCAGCGTACACCCCTGCCGCATCCGTACCCATTTACAATCAGGCCTCTTTTTTACCTGTTTCAATACTGGTATCGAGTATGCCGCAGTCGGTTGCGTCCGACTGCAACGTTTCCACTTGTTATTTGTCTTATTTTCAGATTGAATGTTTTATTACACAACGTCATGCCTTCGCCGAAAAAAACACGACAAATCTCCGCCAGAAAAAATTTACTGGGCGGAGATATCACGCTATGCGCCACTAGACTAAATGAGTGTGATGCGCAAAGTGCCTTTCAAACCTTATTTATACTTTTTTTTTAGTTACTCACTCCGCCTCAAGTTAAGCAATGGATTAACTGATGCAAATCTTCCGGGAATGTCACCAGCTATATTGCCAAAAAAAAATTGGTGACTCTGGCTCAATTGATATATACATTCCATTTTTTGAATTTTGATCTTTAAGGGTTGCTACCAGCTATTTTCCTACCAATTTTGGGGACTCTAGATTAAAAGCTGAGAATGATACACGCATCCCCGTTTTTAACGAGGAGGTGGAGCCACTGGGGGCGGCTAATGCGGTAGAGGTAGTATACAAAAGTTTTGATTAAGTATTTTTTGAAGAATGACATCACCTATCTTGACACTAAATTCGGTGGCTCTAGCACAAAAAATTAGAAAAATAGAGTTGTTTCCGATTTCAACTTGCGGGGGCAGGGCGGATTGGGTAGGCGTGGCTACAAACTTTTTGATGCAGTTTTTGGGGGACGCCAGTAGCTTTCATCTTAGCAAATTTGGTAACTCTTAAGGGTGTGGCAAGGATAAGTATATATAGATTTTGAGTTATCGATCTGATTGATTTTCTAGCCCCCAACTTTCACAGATGATCAATATTTTGTTTATAGTTTTTTGATCAAGTTTCGAAATTTTAAATTTCAAAATTTTATTTTGTTTATGAACTCCATATGCATATTGGAAACCGGAAAAGGTATCCATAATTTAAAACAGTATTGATCTGCTTCTGGTTTATTTGTTTACTGTCCACTAAGATCAGCTGACATAAAATCCAAATTAAGTTTAATTAAATATTCAAATGCAAATTAAGAAAAATAAAATAATAAACCCCTTTTGTTCACTCCAAGACCATCAACTTTACAAAATAATATATAGGTCTGTTCGATAGCTGCACTAGGTTGCCCTAGTGTACATTAGTTCACAAAAAGTGTTTGATAGCTGCACCTTTTTTAGTGTGCCCTGACTTACACTTTTCTGCACTTACATATATACACCTCCAAAAATCAAGAGCAGAAAAGTATAGAACAATAAATCAGCTGTTTTGTGTCAGTTACGGTTTTTAGCTCTTCAAATCTGTTTACCATTGCAAGTTTTAACAATAATACAAAATATCAAATCAGTTTATTTTATTCAGAGCAGGAAGCAGCAGCTGCCGCACGCAATGAAAATAAAGAAAAGGCTATTTGGGTGAATTCAAGCACAAAATTCCTCTTGTAGCTCGCAATTGCGTTTGAAATTGTTTATCAGTGTAGGTTGGAATAGATTTTGTCAAATAGTCTATCACACAATTTCTTTTTCTTATCGGGAAATTAATAAATTCTCTTCTTCATCGCTACTTGGATCAGTGAAGCTTGCAATAATTTCATCATCACTGTCGTCATTAATTAACTCACTTATAGTGAAATTTTCATTGTTATTCAAACACATGTTAGTCATGTCAGTCAGCTGTTGCTTCATTTGCTCTAACTTACCCTTTTTTGTGCAACAGTAGTTCTACACTTTTTTGCAGATAAAATTTTCAGGGTTGTATTTTTCGTGTTCTGTTCTGCACTGCACTACCCTACACTTTCTTCTATCAAACAGACCTAATGTAAATAATAAGGGTGTTCAACAGCTCGTTTCTTCGTTTCACGTTTCAAACTTGAAACGTCCCGCAACAACAACATACATAGAACATTTCTTGAAACACCCCAGCCAATGTATACAAAAAGTGTTTCAAGTTTCAACAAAGTAAAAATGGGAAGAGCACGATATTTAGTCGATATTTCCTATCGATGTTCAGTACTTATTAGTATGCTTGGTGAATTTTTGTGCAAAAAAGTATGAACACGTATGATTGATGGCAAACAAAAGTATAACATCATATTATAAAAAATTGCCTTTTCGTGTTTGCCTCCACGCAGCTACCACCACTAGACTCTGCACAAATTTGTCCAATAGAGTTTTCATCCACTTCTTCCTGAACATTTTCTGTTTCATTACCCTGCAGTAAAATATTGTGCAGAGTACAGCACACTGAACTCCAATTGCAAACGAACGCTGGCTTTCGAGCCTAATTTAACAACGCGCTCTTCTCACCTTCAGTACCCTCTATTTCCCTAATAACTTGCTTTGCTAAAGCATCGCATAGCATATCTTTAACTTTTTTATATGGCATTTTTTATAAATCCAGGCAATATAAGCGCATTTGTTTATTAGCATTTTCCTAGCGCTACAAGTATTATAACTTTTATTTTAGTTCACTAGTCACAATATTTAATCATTATAATAACCTATACTGTTCTTAATTATTCAGTAACAAATTAATTAATTAAGTAATATTTCTAAGAGTATTATTATTTGTCCGATTTTCAGATTTAATGCATTTATTATTAAATTAGCTTTAAATTTATTATTTTTCCAATTTAATGAGTCTTATAAATCTAGATATTTGTTTATTTTATCTGCTTAAGTGTGCTTGCAATTCGTTACCAAATAAAGATGCGCTTTGGTACATTTTAGATCTGACGGTAATTAATTCCAGAGTCGAATAGCAGAGACATAAATTTGCCTATTTAAGCATGCCAAAATGGTTCGAAAACTTATTAGGTTATTAACTCTTTGTGATGTATTAAATCTTAGAATGTCATATAAATAGTCTGGTTTTTTGGTAAAGATAATTTTATGAAGGACTAGTATTTTTAAATCTATTAAATGCGCAAAATCAAGATCAACAAGCCTATTCGCATAGTCAGTTATGTGGTCAGTTCCTTTCAGCCCATACACGAAACGACCAATATAATTAAAAGTCAATTTTCGTTTATGTAGGCTAGCTGCATCGCATCCGCCAAAAATTTCAATACCGTATAATAGGATGGGTATCAGTAAGGTTTTTGCGATTATTGTTCTTATTTTAATTGGTAAATATTTCTAATTCGGGGAAAGTCGGAAGGCTCAATACGTTTTTCCCACAGCTTTATTTACCTGGTCATTCCAGGACAGGGTTCTATTAAATGTTATACCGAGATTAACGGCCTTGTCAACAAAATCTATAGATTTACTGTCTATTATTAGTTTAGTGTGATTATCAGTATTCAGGTACTTATTATATATAACTAAACACTTAGATTTTGACGGATTTATACACAAACCATTTTCCTTAGCCCACATACTAACACGTAATAGATCAGCATTGCACATTTCAATACACTCATTTAGTTGACTAATGGGACGACTGACATACATTTGAACATCATCAGCGTACATAAGTACTTCACAATTGGACAGGGCACTCGGGAAATCATTAATATAAATTGAGAAAAGGAGAGGTCCTAGTGTACAGCCCTGTGGGACACCAGGTGTTACTAAAATTAAGCTTGAAGTCGCACTCTGAGTTAGGCTTGTTTCCTATTTTTTAAGTATTAGTTGAATTGCGGTCGGCGAAAAATTAATACATATTGCTTAGCTTTGTTAATAGAATTTCGTGATTTACCGTGTCGAGTGCTTTGCTGTAGTCAAGATTAGAGATATCACGAATATTCGGCAACTATTCGATATTCGGCCTATTTAGCCACTTTTTTTGCTATTCGGTATTCGGTATATTAGTACGTACTATTCGGCCGAATACCGAATAGCAAGAGAGACATGTTGTTTTACTTAAAATTATGTATTTAATTCAAAATTACAACATTTTAGTATTTAAAATTTATAAGTGGTAAGTTGTGATGTATAAAAATGAGCTTTTCCGCATTGTTTGCAAGCAAACGATTGCGCCTTTCGTCTTAAACGTTCCCAGGCGGAGAAAGGTATACTTTCGCGAATTTTAAAAGGTTAGGGAATTGATTTTCATTTATTATTATTATTTTATTACACTTGCTAGTCAGCTGTTACATTTAATATGCCACTGTTTAATCCAAGAATCGAGTAACAATATGTTAGTATCGATTCTGTTAAAGCTTTGTTCAGTGCTCTGTAATGTTAATTTTTACATTTCCCAGTTGATCCGTTTCTTACCAACTGAAAAAAAAAAGCTACCAACGGGGAATATTTAAACATGATTCCCGTTCTAGAAACTCGATTCAAACTCAATATATGCAGCATATCCAACAGGTTGTGACTTGTTTTATTCCAGCTAACGCGCCCACACCAAGCATGTACTTCGCGCCGAATATTCGGCGGCCGAATATTCGGTATTCGGCCGACAGCGTTGCCGAATATTCGGTATTCGGTATTAGGCCAATTCACTATTCGTGGGATCTCTATTCTAGATGTGTAAGCAGCGTTACGTCACTATCATCCATTCTTGCCAGAATGTCCTCAACTACCTTTAAAATCGCCGTTGTACAACTCCTAATCACCCTAAAGCCAGATTGCGTTTTGCTCAGAAGCGAGTTTGTATTAATGAAGCTATTTATTTGTTCTGCCAATAGTTTTTCACGTACTTTAGGTGAGAATGGCAGTAAAGTAATTGGCCTAAACTCGTTGTTTAGTTTTGGGATGGGTATAATTTTTGCAAGTTTCCTGGACACAAATTGATTAACACGGCTTACTCACATCTATAGGAACATTTAAGTTAACAAATTTGTTGTTGAATGCATCTACATCTTTGTCATCAAATATCACAGATTTTCCTTTTCCAATACCCATATTAATTCTCTTCTTCCATCATGTTATATGTTATAGCCTTAGCATAAAATTTTATTAGCCTGCTGAGCATGCTCAGTAGGCATTCGCTTTTAGTTATTACTTTAAGGCCAAATATTCCAATGTCCGGTTAGTCAACTTATTCTAAGTTTAGTCGAATTTGAGTTGTTCAATGTTCGGTTAGGAGTATATGAGAAACAAACTAACCGGAAGGCTGGGTGTCGGTTAAAATTTATAGCGCGTTGAAGTCACGATATATCGATAAGAATCATCGATAAAGCAAACAGCTGTCCCTTGAATTGTATATTTATTTTGTTATTAAAGAAAAATGGCATCGCACAGCATATTTGTCCTTCAAGGCTTTCCACGAACGACTAACACCAGTTTGCGCAGTGAACTGAGCAGCAAGTTTCTGCCAGGCTTCGTCCTTCTGCTTCCACGTAACGGCGTCGCTCTTCTTGCACTCTAAAATATGCTGATTAGTTCCACCAACAAATGCTCCTCAGAAAGCGAAAAGTTTTTCCCACGGAACCGTTTGCAATCAGGCGTGATCATTTTAATTTTATACTTTATATATTTAAAATATGCAAAATTTGCCAGTCACCGACCAAAACAATAACAAAAAACTGCTGAGCCGCTCGCTTTAAATGGCAACGCTGTGTATATATGTGGCAACGCTGTTAAGGCGATAGTTACTTATCGATGAAAGGTTATTTTGGCTTTGAGACAACCAAACTGTTTTAACTCGACCAGCAAAATAATGCGGCAGTTAGCTAAACGAAAATTTAACCGGACATTGAAATATTGGGCCTAAATGCAAATAAATAAGTTCTAAGTACTTAAACTCCGCAAGTTTATTTCATCCCGTTTAATTAATTTACTTTTTCTTTTCATGGTCCTTCCTGAAGCGATTTAAGCTAGTAATATTCATGGGTAAAAATTGACTTAAAATTCTTACCATACTTCTTACAATATAAGAGTTCACTTAGCTAAGCTAAGAATAGTCAGAAGCAGCATCTGTCCGTTTTGCGACACGGAAGCAGAATAATCCTTGCACTTACATATTAGCAAAAATTTGAACGGAAAATAGGGTAAATAGACAAAAATATTGAGTGCGGTGTTTAACCCAGTGTCGAGGATGGCAACTGCGCTAAAAGAGATTTGAGTAAATACATGTAGATGATTTTGCCGGCGAAAAATCATTTGTGTTGTGATTTTGGGCCCAATGTTGACAATTTTGTGGATAATTTTTTTCGGAATAAAAGGCCGTTCTTGTTCTTAATGGTGTTTTTTGTAATTATTCACCCATAAATTTTCTCCTACGTCGTTTCGGCGTATATTAAACTTTCTTCAAGGAGCCTGCATACAATTTTTTGTGTTTTTTAAATTAAATTACAAAAACAAAGTAGAAAACCAACCACTTCTTTTTATTTTGATCGACGTTGGTGTTTTTGTCCGTTTTGTATGTTTGCTGCTGCAGTCATCAACGACCAGTTAACATAAAGACGGGTTTTAAGAATTGCTGATGTTAACAAGCTGTAAACAAAATAGCATCCGATGGGCATACACACTAACGAGTAGAAAAGTCGGTTTCCCCTAATGACAAACGGCTGCGTTTGTTTTGATTATTGCTTTTTTTTGTTACAATACACTGCTGTCTTGTTGGTGTGCAGTGCTAGCAAGCTAGTTGCCTAGGCAACGAAGTCAATTCTTCTATGCGTGTAATTTTATGTGTATGCATGTGCGTGTGCCATTGAGAATAGGCAAATCGCAACAACACGTGCTGGCTCGTCGTAGCCACGCAGTTTTAGTGGGCCTGGGCTTTGCAATAATTTTGATATTTTGTTTCGGCTAGCTCCCGTGAGATTGTGTGTGCGTCCCTGTATATCTACATGTGCATAATTAAATGTATGCGTAGCATTTGCTATGGCATTTATTGACCTTTCTCTAATATTATAAATTTCGGCAAACCTAAACAGACAATTTTTAGATTAAATTGCATATTAGTATTTTGCCTACAAAAAACCTAAGAAAAACCAGAAAAACCATACTTCCAAGGCATTTTTGGTG
This sequence comes from Scaptomyza flava, assembly GCA_030179655.1. NCBI lineage: Eukaryota > Metazoa > Arthropoda > Insecta > Diptera > Drosophilidae > Scaptomyza > Scaptomyza flava. The sequence goes on from JARNME010000404.1 coordinate 62,455,944, forward strand.
CTGGTCGATAATTTGCTGATCAGGCGCACAGCACAAAAAACAAGCGTCTAGTAAAATAGGCAGGCAAATATCAGTTTTGCATTGCTGGTCATTCATACTACTCTTTCATGTTTTTAGCTCTATGACACTTTCCAACAATTTTGCCATCACAACTATCATACAGTTATGCAGCGATGCGCAAAAATGCCGAAAGTTTATTCAATAGTAGATTTGTCGAAGAAAGGTAAAAAGAAAAACTAACAACAAGTGGAAACGTTGTAGAAGGACGCAACCGACTGCGGTATACTCGATACCAGTATTAAAACCGGTAAAAACAGGCATGATTGCATAGGGGTACGGAAGCGGCAGGGGTGTACGCTGCCTTAAAGATTCTCCGATGCAGATGGTGATTCCAACAGCTATCTTCGTTGCAAATTTGGTGACTCTAGCTTAAAGTTTGTAAAAGTGAGGAAAGGGGGGCTGGGGCGGTATGGGCGGGTGTGGCATCCAAATTTTTTATGCAGATCTTTCTGGAATGTCAATTGCTATCTTCATACCAAATTTTCTTAATCTAGCTCAAAGTTAGTAAAAGTGGGGAACGAGGGAAAAGGGGGCTGGAGGTAGTTTGGGTGAGTGTTGCATCCAAATTTTAGATGCAGATCTTTGTGGAATGTCGATTGCTATCTTCATACCAAATTTGGTGACTCTAGCACAAAGTTTGAAAAAGGTGCGGAGAGGGAGGCTGGACGCGGTATGGGTGGGTGTGGCATCCAAATTTTTGATACAGATCTTTGTGGAATGTCAATTGCTATCTTCATACCAAATTTGGTGACTACAGCTCAAAGTTTGAAAAAGGTGTGAAAAGGGGAGGGGAGGGGGGGGTTGGGATGTTTGGGTGGGTGTGGCATCCAAATTGTTGATGCAGATCTTTGTAAAATGTCAATTGCTATCTTCATACCAAATTTGGTTGCTCTAGCTCCACTTCTTTGAAAGATACACGCATTCCCGTTTTTGACGAAGCGTTGGGGCAGATGGGGGCCGCTTGGGCAGTATTGATGGGCGTTGCATCCAAACTTTGTTGCAGTTTTTGAGGGCGTCATCAACACCTATCTTGGCACCAAGTTTGGTGGCTATAGCTCAAAAACTGTGGGAGATATAGGCTTTGTTGTCTTAAAAATGCGGGGGGCTGGGGGCGGAATTGGGGGGCGTGGCTCCAAAACTTTTGATGCAGTTTTTTGGGGGTTGCTAGTAGCTATCTTCTCACTAAATTTGGTAGTTCTAGCTGTAAGGATGTGCGAAATATGTGGATTTATCGGTTTTGAGTTATCGAATTTATCGATTTGCCAGCCCCCCAGTTATCGTAGAACCCCAATCTTGACACTTTAATTTACTATCCCATAGATAAAGAGAATTGGAAAGTTTCAAGTCTCTAGCTTGAAGGGTGTGGAAAAAACTTGCAACCATACGGACGGACAGACACCATGACGGACATTGCACAAAACCAATATACTCTTTACCTTCGGTATCGAGTATAAAAATCTCAACGAGCAGTCCCTGCAAGAATGAAACAAACTCACATGCATACTCATACTAACACATTTTTACCGTTCTTGCTTTCCGCTGGCCCGCCGCCACTGCTTTAAAGAACAGGCCGCTGAACGCAAAGCGGAGCTGAAACAAAACAAGCAACGTGCTGGCTTGTCGTAGATGAGACGCACAAATAGAACAAAGTAAAAATACCCCTTGTCACAATATTCAGTTATAGTCAACGTGAACTTGAATATATAAAATTTTTTATATTAATAGTTAATTTCAAGCATACAAAGACAAAATACGTGTGTAGTTAATTTATTTATATACAACTTGTCTTATAAGTTGTGAAGGCCCAAACTTACTGGCATAATATAAATAAATGTATAAAACAGACATTTTATTTAAGTATCTTATGTTTTGCTCTACAACTGCACAAAGTTTATATGAAGTCTAAGCCACCCTTTATTGTGACAACAACAAGAGAACTGAAAAGCGGCAACAATAAATTATGCCTTGAGCTTCGCACACTTTGCAGTCACAACAAAAAGCTTAACAATGATGGCCGACTTCGCACCAGCTGTGATTGTAGCGAGTGTAGTAGGTAAGCAAGTGATAAAAATACTGGCTTTTTGCTGTTTCCCCACGTGCATGCCCATCGGTTGCGTTTATGTTATTTAACATTACATTCCAGCTCTTAAGACCCGTCTTGTTACATTATTCTTAGCTTAGCTAAGTAAACTCTTATATTGTAAGAAGTATGGTAAGAATTTTAAGTCAATTTTTACCCATGAATATTACTAGCTTAAATCGCTTCAGGAAGGACCATGAAAAGAAAAAGTAAATAAATTAAATTAAATTACATTATTCGTCTATGGTAGTCATATGTGATTACTGTCGAGTAAATGTTGTTGTTTTCGTAAGCTTTCTAGCGTCAGTCTCGTTCTCTCTCTCCGTTCAATGTCCAACAGCTTAGCGTTTTCGAAGTCAGCTGTGTGACCTGTTGTTGTTGTGTGCTGTGCAAGTGCTGTTGTCAATTTTCCCTTTTTTCCATCCCCCGGTCAAGGTATACTTAGTATACCTTGCCACCGGTGTTCGTTGAGTCTCGCTCCAAACGCTCTCTTGGTTGTACCGATATAAACCCCGTTACATCGCTCTCCCTCTCTCCCATGCAGCTGATTTGGTAGATGACGTTTTGTTGTTGTTCCTTATTGATCTTGTCTTTCGTATTCGTAAACAAACTACGTGTATTTTTGTGCGCTTTATATGCATATGTTAAGGCCTATATACTCTTGACTTAACTTAACTTAACGTAAGAGTCAGCTGACTCAATCTGCCTTATGGCTGGCAATGTTAGCGTTTACTCTCAATTTAGCGTAACTTAACTTAATTCTGAACCTGCAGGTTGCAGTTCTTAAGTTGAACAGTGTTGATTAACGTGAAAATCAAACAGCTGATCAAAAACTGTGTTGCAAAACGTTAAGCGCTGTTTAAAAATTTAAATATTGAAATGGATGAGCATAATTTTATAAATTTAATTGAAAATCATAGTTTAATTTATGATAAAAAGTAATAGACTTTAAAAATAACATTTAAAAAAGAGCAGTTTGGACTGCAGCTACCAAAGAACTTGGTAGCAACGTTGTATTCAAAATGCGCCAACGAGCGGTCAATATTTTTTTGGGGGGTTGGGCAGTGGCCTTTGTTGCCCTCTCTGACTACGCCCTTGCTACTTACCTTTTGAACTAACAGTGGCTGGGCAAAGTCCACACCGCCCTGCAGGCGAAATCCCCAGGGCTGGGCATCGCAACGTGACAATTTGATCTGCAACAACTGTGGTTGGGCCATTTTTCTATTGCACTAAGCTGATATTTTTTTTGTGGGTCCTCTTGTTGCTGCAATTAGGGCAAGAAAAGGTCGACACTTAGTTGGAATAAAATACGAGAATATATATAAATATGGGAGTTATCCTTAACAATGAGCATAAGATCAACAATAGTAGAGAAGGATCCATGTTGCAAGACCATAATGTAAATAACATAAAGTAATATAACGGCATTCGGATTTAACGTGTTTTGCCCGAAGCCTTTTGTTTGTGTATATATGTCTGCTGTTTGTCTGTCTTTATAAACGCGTCGACCACAGAGACTGTCCTCACTAAAACTGCTTTCATTATTTTGCTCGAAATGCCAATACATTTCATATAAAAGCTAAAGGTCCGTTTCCAGGTCAGCGAAAAAAAAATTTTTCATGCAAAATCGTCGCAGCAGGAATTGTTTTTTTGGCTACTTGTGTTCTAAGTATTTAGAAACGTAGCAAAAAATACTAAACTGCTTATCGATAGTATCGCTTTATACAATATGTACACACTGGCGCTGGGCGCAGGAAATACCAAATCATGTATCTTTTTGTGTCCAGGCCAGCAAACACATTTTATAAAACGTTTATAAAAACTAATTAATAATAATGGAAAGAAAAACCAAAAAACGGGTGGAAAATTCTAGTCACGAGGGGAAGATTTTGCTTATTGAATCTGTCGAGTCGCGACTATGCCTTTGGAGGCTGACAGACAAAAAACATTTTGATTTTGTTACGGTGAGACAGGCATGGGAAAGTATTGGCACTGCAACAAACATATGCTACCAACCACGAAATAAGCATATTCGCACTATTCATCTTTTTTTTTTTGTGTTTGTGGGTTTGTATACTTTTTAAATTTAATGCCTTAGTGTGACCATATATCTCTTAAACTGTATAAGGCAATATGACATTTTTTTACCACAAATGAGTGGACTATGGTCACACTAAAAAATCTTGTACCCTCGCTTCCAAAATACATCACAAATTCCTGCCAGAAATTTTTTATTGTTCTGGAAACGGACCTTAGGTTAGGTTAGGTTAGAGGGGTTACCAAGGAGGGATGCCCCCTCGGCGCACTTAGGCCGCACTCGGCCCATTGTGATGCCGCGAAAGGCTCTGAGACCCCTCTATCACTCTTGGTATGACTCCGCATCATGAGTCCATCCTGTGACTTGGATGTACCTTGCTACATCTTTGGGTCTTTTACTCGCAAGTTCAGATAGATCTTCGAAGAAAAAGTCACCAAGGATTCTTTGCCTAGTTTTGCATAAGGCCGGACAGGTACAAAGAAGGTGAAGAACTGTTTCTTCTTCCTCCTCGTCTCTACAACTTCTGCAGAAGTCGTTGTGTGGGACCAATAATCTGGCCGCATGTGCCCCCACAAGCCAATGCCCAGTCATCACTCTTGTAAATATAGAGCACTTGTTCCGGCTTAGGAGGCAGAGCTCATTTGATCTTTTCCGGCATCTGGTTGGCCAGGTTTGATGAGCAATACGTGAGTTGTGAGTGGAGAGCTGCCATACTTTGTTGGCTTCCGTCTCGAAGAAATCTCTTAGGTTGAGTCTACAGGATGCCATAGGTATACCAATGCACTCTTTGCCTGGAAGGAGTTTCATGGTAGTTCCTAATCTGGTTCCTAATGCAGTTGCCTTCTATGTCCCTATGTCCTGGGACCCATACAAGGCATATGCTAAACTGCTCTGCCATCTCGCTTAGAGATTTGCGACAGTTATGAACAGCCTTAGAGTTCGACGTGTACGACTCCAGCGATCTAATGCTGCTGGCTGTCTTGAGATAGATTTACTGACTACACCTTGTGGAAGCACTATGACCTGACTGCTAGCATTCTGCTGAAGACGCTACGTGGTCAGGGAGTCGAAAGCTTGCGTAATTAAATTGGCGCAGAAAAGCCGCCTACTCTGCCGTCCAGCTTGAGCGTCTGTGAAATTCTATAGCTCCGCAGGTCTGCGGAAGCCTTCCCATTCTCTAGTGGGATAGGGGTAAGGGAGTGTCTTCAGACTTGAATGTCCAAGTCCTGGCCTATCCACGTTGGCTCCCTCATCGAGCGCTGACTAGTGCTATTTCCGCCCATCATTCGACAGGTAGAAGGCAGTATGCGTCAGAGCGTACCCGGGCGTACGTAAAGCTCTGATGCAGAGCGCAGCAGTCGCTGCACATCCTAATTCCTGGTGACTGTTTTCTTGTCAAGTGCAGGCCACCAGACAGAAACATCAACGGACCTTAGCTAAGAAAACAGCTTAGCAGTTGAATTTAAAGCAAAGGTTCCATAAAACTATCGATATTAGTATTTTGTGGCAAATAGAAAAGCTATCATCAAGCATTCAAAGTAAAAACTGATACGAAAGTTGCGTAAGCAAAGTAAAAGAAGTAAAAAATGATACGAAAGTTGCAACAACTTTTTTCGAAATTTTAAGTCACAAGCAGATTTCGGAAGCCGTCTTGTGTGGAGGGAAGAGGCCACAATATTATGGAGATCAGTGCTAAGTTATCGGAGCAAAACGAAAATTTGAGAAGAGCACAAAGAGGGGCTTCGTTAAACTTAAATATATTTCAATTATTTTATTTTAATATTTATTTTTATTTAGGCTTAAATTAAAAATATGTAAAGTGAATTTTGGTTCTTTTTCAGTTTCACCAAATTTGGCACGAACTGCAAGAACTGCATTAAAACATTGTACACAACCCCCCACTTCAAAAACTTGTGTGCGCATATGGTAGCAAGATAGCTGGTGATAGCCCACAGAGATCTTTTGCAAAAATTTTGATGACACAACCCGTGTGCCTTCTCAGTGTTTAAGCTAAAGTCACTAAATTTAATAGGAAGACAGCAAGTAACTTCCTACAAAGATCAACAACAAACTGTGGCATCCAAAGCCCAACCACACCGCCCCCAGCCACACACCATTAAAAAACTGGAATGCGCATATCTTTTTGAGCTGTAGTTACCAAATATGATAGGAAGATAGGTGGTGACATACTTCAAAGATCTACATAAAACATTTGGATGACACGACCACCCATGCACCAGGCCTTTTAAAATCTGCAATCCCAACATCTTTCATAGTTTTCGAGCTTGATTCACCTAATTCGGTGGCAATATAGTGGCATCCCCCAAAAGTCTGCTTCAGCCTAACATTGAACGCATATCCTTTTACAAACCTTGAACTAGATTCACCTGATTCGGAACGAAGATATCAATTGACATACCACAAAGATCTGCATCAAATATTTTGATGCCACAACCAACCATTCCGGCTCAGCTCTCCTTTCCACACCTTTTACAAACTTTGAGCTAGAGTCACCAAATTTGAAAAGAAGACAACTGGTGGCATCCCCAATTGCATCGGAGAATCTTTAAGGAAGTGTTCACCCCTGCCTCATACGTACCCCTTTGCAATCAGGCCTCTTTTTACCGGTGTTAAAACTGGTAACGAGTATACCGCAGTCGGTTGCGTCCGACTGCAACGTTTCTACTTTTTATACTCGATACCGAAGGTAAAGAGTATATTTGTTTTGTGCAATGTCCGTCATGGTGTCTGTCCGTCTGTCCGTCCGTATGTGTGCAAGTTTTTTCCACACCCTTCAAGCTAGAGACTTGAAACTTTCCAATTCTCTTTATCTATGGGATAGTAAATTAAAGTGTCAAGATTGGGGTTCTACGATAACTGGGGGGCTGGCAAATCGATAAATTCGATAACTCAAAAACGATAAATCCGCATATTTCACACACCCTTATAGCTAGAACTACCAAATTTGGTAAGAAGATAGCTACTAGCAACCCCCAAAAAATTGCATCAAAAATTTTGGAGCCACGCCCCCCATTCCGCCCCCAGACCCCCCGCATTTTAAAGTCAAAAAGCCTATATCTCCCACAGTTTTTGAGCTAGAGCCACCAAATTTGGTGCCAATTTAGCTGATGATGACCCCCCAAAAACTGCACCAAACGTTTGGATGCCACGCCCACCAATACCGCCCTAGCCACCCCCATCTGCCCCAACGCTTCGTCAAAAACGGGCATGCGTGTATATTCCAGAGTAGTGGAGCTAGAGCCAGCAAATTTGGTAGGAAGATAGCTGGCAACGACCCCCAACAATCTGCATCAAAGTTTTGGAGCCTAGCCCATCCATTCCGCCCCCCTTTCCCCACCTTATACAAACTTTGAGCTAGAGTCAACAAATTTGGTATGAAGGTAGCATTTGACATTCCACAAGGATCTGCAGCAAAAATTTGGATGGCACGCCCAAACATACCGCCCCCAGCCCCCATTTCCCCACTTTATACAAACTTCGAGCTAGAGTCACCAAATTTGGTATGAAGAGAGCAATTGACATCCCACATGGATCGGCAGTAAAAATTTGAATGCCACGCCCACCCATACCGCCCCAAGCCCCATAGCCCCCCTTTCACCACCTTTTACATGCTTCGAGCTAGAGTCACCAAATTTGGTATGAAGGTAGCATTTGACATTCCACAAGGATCTGCAGCAAAAATTTGGATGCCACGCCCAACCATACCGCCCCAAGCCCCATAGCCCCCCTTTCACCACCTTTACATGCTTCGAGCTAGAGTCACCAAATTTGGTATGAAGGTAGCATTTGACATTCCACAAGGATCTGCAGCAAAAATTTGGATGCCACGCCCAACCATACCGTCCCCAGCCCCCCTTTCCCCACTTAATACAAACTTTGAGCTAGAGTCACCAAATTTGGTATGAAGGTAGCATTTGACATTCCACAAGGATCTGCAGCAAAAATTTGGATGCCACGCCCAACCATACCGCCCCCAGCCCCCCTTTCCCCACTTTATACAAACTTCGAGCTAGAGTCACCAAATTTGGTATGAAGATAGCAATTGACATCCCACAAGATCTGCACCAAAAATTTGAATGCCACGCCCAACCATACCGCCCCCAGCCCCCCTTTCCCCACTTTTACAAACTTTGAGCTAGAGTCACCAAATTTGTTATGAAGATAGCAATTGACATTCCACAAAGATCTGCATCAAAAATTTGGATGCAATTCCACCCATACCGCCCCCAGCCCCCCTTTCCCCACTTTATACAATTTTCGAGCTAGAGTCACCAAATTTGGTATGAAGATAGCAATTGACATCCCACATGGATGGGCATCAAAATTTTTAATACTGGTATCGAGTATACCGCAGTCGGTTGCGTCCGACTGCAACGTTTCCACTTGTTATAGTTATGGTTTTGTGTAATGTCCGTTATGGTATCTGATCGTATGTCTGTCCATCTGCACGAAACAATCTTTGCCATTACGTCCCTAATCCCACCCTCGCATTTTGAGAGCGTAAATGCCTATATCTTCCACAGTTTTTTAGCTATAGCCATACGATAGCTGATGACGTCCTCCCAAAAATAGCATCAAAAACTTTTAGGACTCACCCACTCCTTTCGCCTCACCGTCTCATTAAAAACGGTAATGAGCGTATCTGTTACAGCTTTTAAACTAGATTTTCCAAATTTGGTAGGAATATAGCTCTTAACATCCCTCAAAGATATGCATTAAACACTGGGATGCAACAACCAACCCTGCCACCTGTCATTTAATATATTTTATTCCATTATTATACTTGTTACCGAAGGTAAAGAGTATAAAGAGTATATATATATTGGGTGTGTGCAATGTCCGTTATGGTGTCCGTTCGTCCGTCCGTATGTTCGCAACTTTTTTCCACATCCTTCAAGCTAGGGACTTGAAACTTTTCAAATATCTTTATCTATTGCATAGTAAATTAAAACCAAATTTGGTAAGAACATATTTGGAAGGAAGACAGCTAGTTGCATCCGAATCTGCATCGGATAATCTTTAAGGCAGCGTACACCCCTGCCGCATCTGTACTTCTTTACAGTCAGGCCTCTTTTTACCGGTTTTAATGCTGGTAACTAGTATACCGCAGTCCGTTGCGTTCAACTGCAACGTTTCAACTTGTTTTCACAGATTATGAGCTTGGGTCACTTAGTTTGGTGGCTATTGGCATCTCCCAAACATCTGCAAAACATTTTCAAACGCAGCGTACACCCATGCCGCAGCCTTACCCCTTCCTCGTCCACCATTGTTTCTTTTAACTCGTTTTTTATACTGGTATCAGAATATACCGCAGTCTGTTGCATCCGACTGCAACATTTTCACTAGTTTTAATTTTGAACAAAAAATCAAAAAATATTTTTGATTTAATACAGCCATTTTTATCTTAGCATTTCTCATATTAAAAATAAGTTAGATAAATATTTAAATTAAAAGGCGGTCATTTTTCTTTCGTCCCGAAGCATTTCCGTTACAAAATATGTTCAGCAACAGCGCAATGGCTAAAAGTTTTAGGTACAAATCCCTCGCAGGTCATCATATTTCGTATTCGGTAAGTTAAAACTAATTTATTTTCATTATTTGTCTAGCATTTCTAACACTTTAATTTATATTTCTCTCATTTGTAGACAACTTGAATAAAAAATAAATATAGTTTAAAAAAACTAAAAAACACGCTTATATAATACATCGAACTAAAAAGTGAAAAATAAATATAGTTTAAAAAAATTAAAAAGCACGCTTTTAGAGCATATCAAACTAAAAAGTTTAAAATAATTTTTCAAATAAGCTTAAAACAATAATAAATGATAAATAGCATTTATGTAAAAAAAAAGCGTTGGGCGCTCGATGTTCGAGAAATATGGACAAAGCACCCGACGCTTTTTTTACAATAATACTATTTATCATTTATTATTGTTTTAAGCTTATTTGAAAAATTATTTTTAACTTTTTAGTTTGATATGCTCTAAAAGCGTGTTTTTTAGTTTTTTTAGACAATATTTATTTTTCACGTTTTAGTTCGATGTATTATATAAGCGTGTTTTTTTAAACTATATTTATTTTTTAATTTTTAGTTCTATTAATTATTGAAAAAAATAATTTGTAAGTTCTAGTGATCATGAACATGGTGCAGATTTAAAAAAAAAAAAATTTTTTTTTCGGCCGTGTACGGGATTAGAACCCACGACCGGTGAGTCCGGGAGCGAAGACCCGCGCCTTAGACCGCTCAGCCAACGAAAGAACTTGAGATAGTGGGATATACTGACAGTAATAAGCCACTTGCTTTTAGTCCAAAGGAGAGTTAAAAAAAAATTTTTTTTCGGCCGTGGACGGGATTAGGACCCACGATCGGTGAGTCCGGGAGCGAAGACCCGCGCCTTAGACCGCTCGGCCAACGAACGAACTTGAGGTAGTGGGATATACTGACAATAATAAGCCACTTGCTTTTAGTCCAAAAGAGAGTTACATACATACAAGTGAAGCTAATATAAGCGTGTTAATTAAGAATGTTTTAAGGCACCTAGATGCTAAGAAGGAAAAATTCTTTTTATAGTTCAGTATAAATAATTTTTAAATCAAACATAAAATTTACATAATGCATACCATATTATCATATTATCAACCAGTTAGGTAGCGGAGAGGAGAAAGAATTAAAAAGTTTGAGAGTCAGTGGACTTTGCTATTATTATTGGTTTTTCCTTTAAATTGCTGCAAGCAGACAGGGTGTTTTAGGTTTAGATATTTCGGGTCGCTGAGGTAAGCGACAATATTTGATCTTCATCAACATAAGGAAGATACTTTTATAATGATTGTGATTTATCATTCTATCTTTAGTATTAATATACGAAAACTAATAAATAGCTCTAATCTACAAAGCAAAAATTTCGATTCGTTCTCAGCTGATCCCTAATAAAGGAAAGGCAATGAGTGTTGGAACTCACGGTCGAAGTGTTAACACCTGTTTGTTGGCGTTTTTATACACGTTACCGAAGGTAAAGAGAATATTGGTTTTATGAAATGTCCGTCATGGTGGCCGTCCGTCTGTCCGTCTGTATGAACGCAACTTTTTTCCACACCCTTCATGCTAGACTTGAAACTTTGCAATTCTCTTTATCTATGGGATAGTAAATTAAAGGGTCAAGATTGGGGTTCTACGATAACTAGGGGGCTGGCAAATCGATAAATTTGATAACTCAAAACCGATAAATCCACATATTTCGCACATCCTTACAGCTAGAACTACCAAATTTGGTAAGAAGATAGCTACTATCAACCCCCAAAAAACTGCATCAAGAATTTTGGAGCCACGCCCACCCATTCCACCCCCAGCCAATACGTGAGTTGTGAGTGGAGAGCTGCCATACTTTGTTGGCTTCCGTCTCGAAGAAATCTCTTAGGTTGAGTCTACAGGATGCCATAGGTATACCAATGCACTCTTTGCCTGGAAGGAGTTTCATGGTAGTTCCTAATCTGGCCAGTTCATCAGCGATGCAGTTGCCTTCTATGTCCCTATGTCCTGGGACCCATACAAGGCATATGCTAAACTGCTCTGCCATCTCGCTTAGAGATTTGCGACAGTTATGAACAGCCTTAGAGTTCGACGTGTACGACTCCAGCGATCTAATTGCTGCTTGGCTGTCTTTGAGGATATAGATTTTACTGACATTACACCTATGTGGAATGCAACTTAATGACTCCTGACTTGCTAGCACTTCTGCCTGGAAGACGCTACAGTGGTCAGGGAGTCGAAAAGCTTTGCGTAAATTAAAATTGGCGCAGAAAATGCCGCCTCCTACTCTGCCGTCCAGCTTTGAGCCGTCTGTGAAAATTTCTATAGCTTCCGCAGGTCTTGCGGGCAAGCCTTCTTCCCAATTCTCTCTAGTTGGGATTAGGGTGGTAAAGGGAGTGTCTTTCAAGATACTTGAATGTCCAAAGTCCTGGCCTATCCACTGTTTGGCTTCCCTCATTCGAAGCGCTGACATAGTTGCTATTTTCCGCCCCATCATTTCGACAGGTAGGAAGTGCAGTATGGCGTCAAGAGCGTTACCCGGGGTCGTACGTAAAGCTCCTGATATGCAGAGCGCAGCAGTTCGCTGCACTCTTCCTAATTTCCTGGTGACTGTTTTCTTGTCAAGTGCAGGCCACCAGACAGAAACATCAACGGACCTTAGCTAAGAAAACAGCTTAGCAGTTGAATTTAAAGCAAAGGTTCCATAAAACTATCGATATTTAGTATTTTGTGGCAAATAGAAAAGCTATCATCAAGCATGCAAAGTAAAAACTGATACGAAAGTTGCGTAAGCAAAGTAAAAGAAGTAAAAAATGATACGAAAGTTGCAACAACTTTTTTCGAAATTTTAAGTCACAAGCAGATTTCGGAAGCCGTCTTGTGTGGAGGGAAGAGGCCACAATATTATGGAGATCAGTGCTAAGTTATCGGAGCAAAACGAAAATTTGAGAAGAGCACAAAGAGGGGCTTCGTTAAACTTAAATATATTTCAATTATTTTATTTTAATATTTATTTTTATTTAGGCTTAAATTAAAAATATGTAAAGTGAATTTTGGTTCTTTTTCAGTTTCACCAAATTTGGCACGAACTGCAAGAACTGCATTAAAACATTGTACACAACCCCCCACTTCAAAAACTTGTGTGCGCATATGGTAGCAAGATAGCTGGTGATAGCCCACAGAGATCTTTTGCAAAAATTTTGATGACACAACCCGTGTGCCTTCTCAGTGTTTAAGCTAAAGTCACTAAATTTAATAGGAAGACAGCAAGTAACTTCCTACAAAGATCAACAACAAACTGTGGCATCCAAAGCCCAACCACACCGCCCCCAGCCACACACCATTAAAAAACTGGAATGCGCATATCTTTTTGAGCTGTAGTTACCAAATATGATAGGAAGATAGGTGGTGACATACTTCAAAGATCTACATAAAACATTTGGATGACACGACCACCCATGCACCAGGCCTTTTAAAATCTGCAATCCCAACATCTTTCATAGTTTTCGAGCTTGATTCACCTAATTCGGTGGCAATATAGTGGCATCCCCCAAAAGTCTGCTTCAGCCTAACATTGAACGCATATCCTTTTACAAACCTTGAACTAGATTCACCTGATTCGGAACGAAGATATCAATTGACATACCACAAAGATCTGCATCAAATATTTTGATGCCACAACCAACCATTCCGGCTCAGCTCTCCTTTCCACACCTTTTACAAACTTTGAGCTAGAGTCACCAAATTTGAAAAGAAGACAACTGGTGGCATCCCCAATTGCATCGGAGAATCTTTAAGGAAGTGTTCACCCCTGCCTCATCCGTACCCCTTTGCAATCAGGCCTCTTTTTCCCGGTGTTAAAACTGGTAACGAGTATACCGCAGTCGGTTGCGTCCGACTGCAACGTTTCTACTTTTTATACTCGATACCGAAGGTAAAGAGTATATTGGTTTTGTGCAATGTCCGTCATGGTGTCTGTCCGTCTGTCCGTCCGTATGTGTGCAAGTTTTTTCCACACCCTTCAAGCTAGAGACTTGAAACTTTCCAATTCTCTTTATCTATGGGATAGTAAATTAAAGTGTCAAGATTGGGGTTCTACGATAACTGGGGGGCTGGCAAATCGATAAATTCGATAACTCAAAAACGATAAATCCGCATATTTCATACACCCTTATACCTAGAACTACCAAATTTGGTAAGAAGATAGCTACTAGCAACCCCCAAAAAACTGCATCAAAAATTTTGGAGCCACGCCCCCCATTCCGCCCCCAGACCCCCCGCATTTTAAAGTCAAAAAGCCTATATCTCCCACAGTTTTTGAGCTAGAGCCACCAAATTTGGTGCCAATTTAGCTGATGATGACCCCCCAAAAACTGCACCAAACGTTTGGATGCCACGCCCACCAATACCGCCCTAGCCACCCCCATCTGCCCCAAAGCTTCGTCAAAAACGGGAATGCGTGTATATTCCAGAGTAGTGGAGCTAGAGCCACCAAATTTGGTAGGAAGATAGCTGGCAACGACCCCCAACAATCTGCATCAAAGTTTTGGAGCCTAGCCCATCCATTCCGCCCCCCTTTCCCCACCTTATACAAACTTTGAGCTAGAGTCACCAAATTTGGTATGAAGGTAGCATTTGACATTCCACAAGGATCTGCAGCAAAAATTTGGATGCCACGCCCAAACATACCGCCCCCAGCCCCCATTTCCCCACTTTATACAAACTTCGAGCTAGAGTCACCAAATTTGGTATGAAGAGAGCAATTGACATCCCACATGGATCGGCAGTAAAAATTTGAATGCCACGCCCACCCATACCGCCCCAAGCCCCATAGCCCCCCTTTCACCACCTTTTACATGCTTCGAGCTAGAGTCACCAAATTTGGTATGAAGGTAGCATTTGACATTCCACAAGGATCTGCAGCAAAAATTTGGATGCCACGCCCAACCATACCGCCCCAAGCCCCATAGCCCCCTTTCACCACCTTTTACATGCTTCGAGCTAGAGTCACCAAATTTGGTATGAAGGTAGCATTTGACATTCCACAAGGATCTGCAGCAAAAATTTGGATGCCACGCCCAACCATACCGCCCCCAGCCCCATAGCCCCCCTCTCCCCACCTTATACAAACTTTGAGCTAGAGTCACCAAATTTGGTATGAAGGTAGCATTTGACATTCCACAAGGATCTGCAGCAAAAATTTGGATGCCACGCCCAACCATACCGCCCCCAGCCCCCCTTTCCCCACTTTATACAAACTTCGAGCTAGAGTCACCAAATTTGGTATGAAGATAGCAATTGACATCCCACATAGATCTGCACCAAAAATTTGAATGCCACGCCCAACCATACCGCCCCCAGCCCCCCTTTCCCCACTTTTACAAACTTTGAGCTAGAGTCACCAAATTTGTTATGAAGATAGCAATTGACATTCCACAAAGATCTGCATCAAAAATTTGGATGCAATTCCACCCATACCGCCCCCAGCCCCCCTTTCCCCACTTTATACAATTTTCGAGCTAGAGTCACCAAATTTGGTATGAAGATAGCAATTGACATCCCACATGGATGGGCATCAAAATTTTTAATACTGGTATCGAGTATACCGCAGTCGGTTGCGTCCGACTGCAACGTTTCCACTTGTTATAGTTATGGTTTTGTGTAATGTCCGTTATGGTATCTGATCGTATGTCTGTCCATCTGCACGAAACAATCTTTGCCATTACGTCCCTAACCCCACCCTCGCATTTTGAGAGCGTAAATGCCAATATCTTCCACAGTTTTTTAGCTATAGCCATACGATAGCTGATGACGTCCTCCCAAAAATAGCATCAAAAACTTTTAGGACTCACCCACTCCTTTCGCCTCACCGTCTCATTAAAAACGGTAATGAGCGTATCTTTTACAGCTTTTAAACTAGATTTTCCAAATTTGGTAGGAATATAGCTCTTAACATCCCTCAAAGATATGCATTAAACACTGGGATGCAACAACCAACCCTGCCACCTGTCATTTAATATATTTTATTCCATTATTATACTTGTTACCGAAGGTAAAGAGTATAAAGAGTATATATATATTGGGTGTGTGCAATGTCCGTTATGGTGTCCGTTCGTCCGTCCGTATGTTCGCAACTTTTTTCCACATCCTTCAAGCTAGGGACTTGAAACTTTTCAAATATCTTTATCTATTGCATAGTAAATTAAAACCAAATTTGGTAAGAACATATTTGGAAGGAAGACAGCTAGTTGCATCCGAATCTGCATGGGATAATCTTTAAGGCAGCGTACACCCCTGCCGCATCTGTACTTCTTTACAGTCAGGCCTCTTTCTACCGGTTTTAATGCTGGTAACTAGTATACCGCAGTCCGTTGCGTTCAACTGCAACGTTTCAACTTGTTTTCACAGATTATGAGCTTGGGTCACTTAGTTTGGTGGCTATTGGCATCTCCCAAACATCTGCAAAACATTTTCAAACGCAGCGTACACCCATGCCGCAGCCTTACCCCTTCCTCCTCCACCATTGTTTCTTTTAACTCGTTTTTTATACTGGTATCAGAATATACCGCAGTCTGTTGCATCCGACTGCAACATTTTCACTAGTTTTAATTTTGAACAAAAAATCAAAAAATATTTTTGATTTAATACAGCCATTTTTATTTTAGCATTTCTCATATTAAAAATAAGTAAGATAAATATTTAAATTAAAAGGCGGTCATTTTTCTTTCGTCCCGAAGCATTTTCGTTACAAAATATGTTCAGCAACAGCGCAATGGCTAAAAGTTTTAGGTACAAATCCCTCGCAGGTCATCATATTTCGTATTCGGTAAGTTAAAACTAATTTATTTTCATTATTTGTCTAGCATTTCTAACACTTTAATTTATATTTCTCTCATTTGTAGACAACTTGAATAAAAAATAAATATAGTTTAAAAAAACTAAAAAACACGCTTATATAATACATCGAACTAAAAAGTGAAAAATAAATATAGTTTAAAAAAATTAAAAAGCACGCTTTTAGAGCATATCAAACTAAAAAGTTTAAAATAATTTTTCAAATAAGCTTAAAACAATAATAAATGATAAATAGCATTTATGTAAAAAAAAAGCGTTGGGCGCTCGATGTTCGAGAAATATGGACAAAGCGCCCCACGCTTTTTTTACAATAATACTATTAAGCTAAAGTCACTAAATTTAATAGGAAGACAGCAAGTAACTTCCTACAAAGATCAACAACAAACTGTGGCATCCAAAGCCCAACCACACCGCCCCCAGCCACACACCATTAAAAAACTGGAATGCGCATATCTTTTTGAGCTGTAGTTACCAAATATGATAGGAAGATAGGTGGTGACATACTTCAAAGATCTACATAAAACATTTGGATGACACGACCACCCATGCACCAGGCCTTTTAAAATATGCAATCCCAACATCTTTCATAGTTTTCGAGCTTGATTCACCTAATTCGGTGGCAATATAGTGGCATCCCCCAAAAGTCTGCTTCAGCCTAACATTGAACGCATATCCTTTTACAAACCTTGAACTAGATTCACCTGATTCGGAACGAAGATATCAATTGACATACCACAAAGATCTGCATCAAATATTTTGATGCCACAACCAACCATTCCGGCTCAGCTCTCCTTTCCACACCTTTTACAAACTTTGAGCTAGAGTCACCAAATTTGAAAAGAAGACAACTGGTGGCATCCCCAATTGCATCGGAGAATCTTTAAGGAAGTGTTCACCCCTGCCTCATCCGTACCCCTTTGCAATCAGGCCTCTTTTTCCCGGTGTTAAAACTGGTAACGAGTATACCGCAGTCGGTTGCGTCCGACTGCAACGTTTCTACTTTTTATACTCGATACCGAAGGTAAAGAGTATATTGGTTTTGTGCAATGTCCGTCAGGGTGTCTGTCCGTCTGTCCGTCCGTATGTGTGCAAGTTTTTTCCACACCCTTCAAGCTAGAGACTTGAAACTTTCCAATTCTCTTTATCTATGGGATAGTAAATTAAAGTGTCAAGATTGGGGTTCTACGATAACTGGGGGGCTGGCAAATCGATAAATTCGATAACTCAAAAACGATAAATCCGCATATTTCATACACCCTTATACCTAGAACTACCAAATTTGGTAAGAAGATAGCTACTAGCAACCCCCAAAAAACTGCATCAAAAATTTTGGAGCCACGCCCCCCATTCCGCCCCCAGACCCCCCGCATTTTAAAGTCAAAAAGCCTATATCTCCCACAGTTTTTGAGCTAGAGCCACCAAATTTGGTGCCAATTTAGCTGATGATGACCCCCCAAAAACTGCACCAAACGTTTGGATGCCACGCCCACCAATACCGCCCTAGCCACCCCCATCTGCCCCAAAGCTTCGTCAAAAACGGGAATGCGTGTATATTCCAGAGTAGTGGAGCTAGAGCCACCAAATTTGGTAGGAAGATAGCTGGCAACGACCCCCAACAATCTGCATCAAAGTTTTGGAGCCTAGCCCATCCATTCCGCCCCCCTTTCCCCACCTTATACAAACTTTGAGCTAGAGTCACCAAATTTGGTATGAAGGTAGCATTTGACATTCCACAAGGATCTGCAGCAAAAATTTGGATGCCACGCCCAAACATACCGCCCCCAGCCCCCATTTCCCCACTTTATACAAACTTCGAGCTAGAGTCACCAAATTTGGTATGAAGAGAGCAATTGACATCCCACATGGATCGGCAGTAAAATTTGAATGCCACGCCCACCCATACCGCCCCAAGCCCCATAGCCCCCCTTTCACCACCTTTACATGCTTCGAGCTAGAGTCACCAAATTGGTATGAAGGTAGCATTTGACATTCCACAAGGATCTGCAGCAAAATTTGGATGCCACGCCCAACCATACCGCCCCAAGCCCCATAGCCCCCCTTTCACCACCTTTTACATGCTTCGAGCTAGAGTCACCAAATTTGGTATGAAGGTAGCATTTGACATTCCACAAGGATCTGCAGCAAAAATTTGGATGCCACTCCCAACCATACCGCCCCCAGCCCCATAGCCCCCCTCTCCCCACCTTATACAAACTTTGAGCTAGAGTCACCAAATTTGGTATGAAGGTAGCATTTGACATTCCACAAGGATCTGCAGCAAAAATTTGGATGCCACGCCCAACCATACCGCCCCCAGCCCCCCTTTCCCCACTTTATACAAACTTCGAGCTAGAGTCACCAAATTTGGTATGAAGATAGCAATTGACATCCCACATAGATCTGCACCAAAAATTTGAATGCCACGCCCAACCATACCGCCCCCAGCCCCCCTTTCCCCACTTTTACAAACTTTGAGCTAGAGTCACCAAATTTGTTATGAAGATAGCAATTGACATTCCACAAAGATCTGCATCAAAAATTTGGATGCAATTCCACCCATACCGCCCCCAGCCCCCCTTTCCCCACTTTATACAATTTTCGAGCTAGAGTCACCAAATTTGGTATGAAGATAGCAATTGACATCCCACATGGATGGGCATCAAAATTTTTAATACTGGTATCGAGTATACCGCAGTCGGTTGCGTCCGACTGCAACGTTTCCACTTGTTATAGTTATGGTTTTGTGTAATGTCCGTTATGGTATCTGATCGTATGTCTGTCCATCTGCACGAAACAATCTTTGCCATTACGTCCCTAACCCCACCCTCGCATTTTGAGAGCGTAAATGCCAATATCTTCCACAGTTTTTTAGCTATAGCCATACGATAGCTGATGACGTCCTCCCAAAAATAGCATCAAAAACTTTTAGGACTCACCCACTCCTTTCGCCTCACCGTCTCATTAAAAACGGTAATGAGCGTATCTTTTACAGCTTTTAAACTAGATTTTCCAAATTTGGTAGGAATATAGCTCTTAACATCCCTCAAAGATATGCATTAAACACTGGGATGCAACAACCAACCCTGCCACCTGTCATTTAATATATTTTATTCCATTATTATACTTGTTACCGAAGGTAAAGAGTGTAAAGAGTATATATATATTGGGTGTGTGCAATGTCCGTTATGGTGTCCGTTCGTCCGTCCGTATGTTCGCAACTTTTTTCCACATCCTTCAAGCTAGGGACTTGAAACTTTTCAAATATCTTTATCTATTGCATAGTAAATTAAAACCAAATTTGGTAAGAACATATTTGGAAGGAAGACAGCTAGTTGCATCCGAATCTGCATGGGATAATCTTTAAGGCAGCGTACACCCCTGCCGCATCTGTACTTATTTACAGTTAGGCCTCTTTCTACCGGTTTTAATGCTGGTAACTAGTATACCGCAGTCCGTTGCGTTCAACTGCAACGTTTCAACTTGTTTTCACAGATTATGAGCTTGGGTCACTTAGTTTGGTGGCTATTGGCATCTCCCAAACATCTGCAAAACATTTTCAAACGCAGCGTACACCCATGCCGCAGCCTTACCCCTTCCTCCTCCACCATTGTTTCTTTTAACTCGTTTTTTATACTGGTATCAGAATATACCGCAGTCTGTTGCATCCGACTGCAACATTTTCACTAGTTTTAATTTTGAACAAAAAATCAAAAAATATTTTTGATTTAATACAGCCATTTTTATTTTAGCATTTCTCATATTAAAAATAAGTAAGATAAATATTTAAATTAAAAGGCGGTCATTTTTCTTTCGTCCCGAAGCATTTTCGTTACAAAATATGTTCAGCAACAGCGCAATGGCTAAAAGTTTTAGGTACAAATCCCTCGCAGGTCATCATATTTCGTATTCGGTAAGTTAAAACTAATTTATTTTCATTATTTGTCTAGCATTTCTAACACTTTAATTTATATTTCTCTCATTTGTAGACAACTTGAATAAAAAATAAATATAGTTTAAAAAAACTAAAAAACACGCTTATATAATACATCGAACTAAAAAGTGAAAAATAAATATAGTTTAAAAAAATTAAAAAGCACGCTTTTAGAGCATATCAAACTAAAAAGTTTAAAATAATTTTTCAAATAAGCTTAAAACAATAATAAATGATAAATACTAGCATTATTGTAAAAAAAAAAGCGTTGGGCGCTCGATGTACGAGAAATATGGACAAAGCGCCCCACGCTTTTTTTACAATAATACTATTTATCATTTATTATTGTTTTAAGCTTATTTGAAAAATTATTTTTAACTTTTTAGTTTGATATGCTCTAAAAGCGTGTTTTTTAGTTTTTTTAAACAATATTTATTTTTCACGTTTTAGTTCGATGTATTATATAAGCGTGTTTTTTTTAAACTATATTTATTTTTTAATTTTTAGTTCTATTAATTATTGAAAAAAAAAATTTGTAAGTTCTAGTGATTATGAACATGGTGCAGATTAAAAAAAAATAATTTTTTTTTCGGCCGTGTACGGGATTAGAACCCACGACCGGTGAGTCCGGGAGCGAAGACCCGCGCCTTAGACCGCTCAGCCAACGAAAGAACTTGAGATAGTGGGATATACTGACAGTAATAAGCCACTTGCTTTTAGTCCAAAGGAGAATTAAAAAAAAATTTTTTTTCGGCCGTGGACGGGATTAGGACCCACGATCGGTGAGTCCGGGAGCGAAGACCCGCGCCTTAGACCGCTCGGCCAACGAACGAACTTGAGGTAGTGGGATATACTGACAATAATAAGCCACTTGCTTTTAGTCCAAAAGAGAGTTACATACATACAAGTGAAGCTAATATAAGCGTGTTAATTAAGAATGTTTTAAGGCACCTAGATGCTAAGAAGGAAAAATTCTTTTTATAGTTCAGTATAAATAATTTTTAAATCAAACATAAAATTTACATAATGCATACCATATTATCATATTATCAACCAGTTAGGTAGCGGAGAGGAGAAAGAATTAAAAAGTTTGAGAGTCAGTGGACTTTGCTATTATTATTGGTTTTTCCTTTAAATTGCTGCAAGCAGACAGGGTGTTTTAGGTTTAGATATTTCGGGTCGCTGAGGTAAGCGACAATATTTGATCTTCATCAACATAACGAAGATACTTTTATAATGATTGTGAATTATCATTCTATCTTTAGTATTAATATACGAAAACTAATAAATAGCTCTAATCTACAAAGCAAAAATTTCGATTCGTTCTCAGCTGATCCCTAATAAAGGAAAGGCAATGAGTGTTGGAACTCACGGTCGAAGTGTTAACACCTGTTTGTTGGCGTTTTTATACACGTTACCGAAGGTAAAGAGAATATTGGTTTTATGAAATGTCCGTCATGGTGGCCGTCCGTCTGTCCGTCTGTATGAACGCAACTTTTTTCCACACCCTTCATGCTAGACTTGAAACTTTGCAATTCTCTTTATCTATGGGATAGTAAATTAAAGGGTCAAGATTGGGGTTCTACGATAACTAGGGGGCTGGCAAATCGATAAATTCGATAACTCAAAACCGATAAATCCACATATTTCGCACATCCTTACAGCTAGAACTACCAAATTTGGTAAGAAGATAGCTACTATCAACCCCCAAAAAACTGCATCAAGAATTTTGGAGCCACGCCCACCCATTCCACCCCCACCCCCCCCCCAACCACTCATTTTAAAGTCAAAAAAGTCTATATCTCCCACATTTTTAAACTTTAGCCACCAAATTTGGT
Organism: Scaptomyza flava; assembly: GCA_030179655.1. Taxonomy (NCBI): domain Eukaryota; kingdom Metazoa; phylum Arthropoda; class Insecta; order Diptera; family Drosophilidae; genus Scaptomyza; species Scaptomyza flava. Next base: position 62,478,294 of record JARNME010000404.1, read on the forward strand.
GCCAAGATAGGTGATGATGACCCCCCAAAAACTGCATCAAAAGCTTGGATGCCACGCCTACCGATACTGCCCTAGCCGCCCCCATCCACCACAACGCTTCGTCAAAAACGGGAAAGCGTGTATCTTCCAGAGTTGTGGAACTAGAGCCTCCAAATTTGGTATTAAGATAGCTGGTAACGACCCCCCAAAGAACTGCATCAAAGTTTTGGAGCCACGCCCACCCATTCCGCCCCCAGCCCCCTCGCATTTTGAAATCAGAAATAGCTATATCTCCCACAGTTTTTGAGCTAGAGCCACCAAATTTGGTGCCAAGATAGGTGATGATGACCACCCAAAAACTGCATCAAAAGTTTGGATGCCACGCCCACCAATACCGCCCTAGCCGCCCCCAACCACCCCAACACTTCGTCAAAAACGGGAATGCGTGCATCTTCCAGAGTTGTGAGGCTAGAGCCAGCAAATTTGGTAGGAAGATGGCTGGCAACGACCCCTAAAAATCTTCATCAAAGTTTTGGAGCCACGCCTACCCATTTTGCACCCCTTTCCCCACCTTTTACAAACATTTAGCTAGAGTCACCAAATTTGGTATGAAGATAGCAATTGATATCCCACATTGATCTGCAGCAAAAATTTGGATGCCACGCCCACCCATACCGCCCCCAGCCCCCCTTTCACCACTTTTACAAACTTCGAGCTAGAGTCATTACATTTGAAATGAAAATAGCCATTGACATTTCACATAGATCTGCATCACAAATTTGGATGCCACGCCCACCCATACCGCCCCCAGCCCCCCTTTCCCAACTTTTTGCAAACTTCGAGCTTGAGTTACCAAATTTGGTATGAAGATAACAATTGACATTTCACACAGATCTGCATCAAAACTTTGGATGCCACGCCCACCCATACCGCCCCCAGCCCCCCTTTCCCCACCTTTTACAATTTTGGAGCTAGAGTCACCAAATTTGGTATGAAGATAGCAATTGACATTCCACAAAGATCTGCATCAAAAATTTGGATGCCACGCCCAGCCATACTGCCCCCAGCCCCCCTTTCCCCACTTTTTACAAACTTCGAGCTAGAGTCACCAAATTAGGTATGAAATTAAAAATTGACATTTCACAAAGATCTGCAGTAAAAATTTGGATGCCACACCCACCCATACCGCCCCCAGCCCCTCTTTCCCCACCTTTTACAAACTTCGAGCTAGAGTCACCAAATTTGATATGAAGATAGCAATTGACATTTCGCAAAGATCTGCAGTAAAAATTTAGATGCCACACCCACCCATACCGCCCCAGCCCCCCTTTCCACAGCTCTTACAAACTTTGAGCTAGAGTCACCAAGTTTGGAAGGAAGATAGTTGGTGGTACTCCATCTGCATCGGAGAATCTTTAAGGCAGCTTACACCCCTGCCCCATCCGTACCCCTTTGCAATCAGGCCTCTTTTTACCTGTTTTAATACTGGTATCGAGTATGCCGCAGTCGGTTGCGTCCGACTGCAACGTTTCCACTTGTTTTTTACAATGTCTGTTCGGCTGTGTCTTCGCTGTTTCCCATAAGCGCAACATTCGTTAATGTCCTTAGAGAATGAGCCATGAAAGTTGTGAATGCGTCAATTATATTAAATGTGTAGCTGACATCGATTAAACAAACTTCATACATATTTTTCACAATTTAAAAGCTACATATGTAATATGCTTACATCAGCACATTCGAGCAATAAGAGCGAAAATTGGGATCAGTTAAAAAAAGAGCGAATTGAAATGAAAGGCAATCTAGCATGACGGTTCATGAAGGTTAAATTCTTACATCACTATTTATTTCTTGTTGCCCTTGCAAAGAAGCATTTTCATGCATGTTTGCTATTTGCTGTGGTATTAAGTAAAAACGTTGCAGTTGGTCGCAACCGACCACGCTATGCTCTGATACCTGTACAAAAATAGTTTGATTCACATCTTAGGAAACATCGCCAGCTAAATTGCCAAAGATATGGAGACTTTCGATTTTCAAATGCTGGCAGTATGGGTGGAAGTGTCATCCAAAATTTGGATACATTTCTAGATGGGATGTCACCAGATATATTCAAAACAAATTTAGTGCTCCTAGCTTAAAAACAGTCTATCTTGGCACCAATTTCAGTGGCTCGAGCTCAATAACTGTGTGCGATTTAAAAATGCGGGTGGATTGGGTCGTAACAAGGATTTTATACCCTTAACCCATAAAATGGATAAAAAAAAAGGGTATAATGGTTTTGTGCAAAAGTATATAACAGGCAGAAGGAAGCATCTCTGACCCCATAAAGTATATATATTCTTGATCAGCATCCACAGCTGAGACGATATAGCCATGTCCGTCTGCCCGTCCGTCTGTATGAACGCGTGGATCTCAGAGGCTACAAGGGCTAGAAACTACAGATTTTGCATATAAGTTCTCCTATACCATGAGCAGAACAAGTTTGCTTCAAATTATCGATAACTATTCTGGTTTTTGATATAAACATGTTATCGAAAACAAAAATATCGAACTTGGAAAATGTAAACATGAGAGTTGATGTAACGGGTGACGATAGAACTTTTCTGAAATTTCGGTTAAGAAACACCGGAGATATCGAATTTAATCGATTGAAGCTAAGTTAGTATACCAAAGTCAATTATAAATTTAATTTATTTATTGCAACTGGGTTCAGGGTATCTTCTAGTCGGGCTCTCCCGACTAGAGCCTTCTTACTTGTTTAAGAACATGAAATGTTTATTTTATAAATGTGTGTTACGCAAACAGAAATACATACAAAAGAAAAATCATATATGCTCTTTGAGCTCAAAAGTAATATAAATTAAATGTATGAAGTTCAAAAACTAAAAATAAGTCTATGTAACAACTATCTTGTTATTCAATTTTAAAAGTAATTAAAAGAAAGCTTTGAATGCGTTAAAATCGGGGTCGTGCAATAACGCCTGCAGGCGATAACGCCTGATCGTGATGTGAAATAACACCTGCACCATGCGGAAAAAAAATAATTCACCCGCTCTTTGTCCGTACTGGCGGCAAAAAATCACAAAATTATTGAAAAAAAAATAATATATGTATTAAGCATTTGGAATGTCAAAAATTTATTTTTTTGTCAATGTTTATATTAAAAATAAAATAAAATAAACTGAAATATAGTTATTTACAATTTTGTTGCTTTTAGTATTAAAAATTTTTAGTAATACAAATCATTTAAAATGTCGAAGGGAAAATTTTTGCCTGCGCCGCTTTTTTTATACCACGCCTCAGTCTTTTGCGCGCCCATATTTTCCCTACATACAAATTCTCGGAATACACCATTAATGATTTCGAGAATCAAAACAAGTTGTTAAGAAAAAAACAAATTATTTGTCGGAACTCACAACAGCTTGTTCAACAACATTGGCACTCGTTTTTTACCGACGTAATTGCTTAGAAATATATTATAAATAATCGCAAATAATGCTAAAAACTATATATAACTCAATATAATAGCTATATCTCGATAACCAAGCGAGTTATCGATAACATAATTCTTAATATTTTCGTCTTACTTTTCCGAGTTCTACAAGAATCAATCTTCAAACCTTGTCGCCGGAGTAATCGTAGACGTGCCACGATCTACATACCTAGTTTAAATGTAAAACAACTAAAAAGGAATTAAATAAAAAAGTGCAATAACGCACTTTTAGAAATGCAATAACGCCTGCATGCACCCGTAAAAATCACTACAATCGCCAAAACAACTGAACAATTTTAAATTGCTCGACCAGAAAACTTGCTTCTATCCACCAAAAGGGAATTCCTCTATTTTTTCATATGAACATATTTCGCAAAAATTAAATTTTTTTTTGTTTTGGTTAAACATTGTTTATTTAGAATCTATCATGTTTTGACAAAGGTAATTTTGGGGAGTAGTTGACGGTTACTTTTACTTAACATTGACGTAAAATATATTTATGACGTGAAAAACTAAATATTACAAATAAAATTTAATCCAACAAAATTTCGAACCGTGCTGAATGGAATAAAATCGTGTAAGAGTATAAAAAAATAGATTATTTTCAAACCGTGTTATTTCAAAAAAAAGACCGCGTAAAAACAAAGTTAGGTATATATACATTGTAGAATTCAAAAATGTGGTCGGAGGCATTACATCACTTGTCTGCTTAAATGAATCTTCGGTGGTCTTCATGGTAAAATGGCAAATGAAACGAAAATTGGAATTATGTACGTATGAGTATCAAGGCAACAAAACAAAGCTCAGTTCGTCTACGCGAGGAGAGTCTACATGAATAAAGCAGTAGAAGAGAGGGGAAAGTGGAGGTGAAGGCGGTATAGTATTGGCTGACTGCTTGCTGAAAATAGATCAAGCAGAAAAAACTTAACCGAGAGAAAAACAAAAACGCAATGGCCGTCGCACTGGCAATATCAAATCCAAAAGTCTTCTGTTTAATAATCAGAATGCCAAACAGTAGAGCAGCCAGTCAGATTGGCCAATGAACTATTCTATTATATTGCATCTTAATTTTTTATTTATTCAACTTATTATCTAAATGTTAAAAACAACTACGACTGCCAGTCGCCAAAGGGGAAGAGAAAGTTCAGTAATTGTAAGAGATACAAGCGTATTTGCTAGATGAGCTGCAAACATGAATACTCAGACAGGGAGAAAACCAACAAAGAAATAAAATTAAAAAAAAAAAAAATGAATAGAACGAAATCCGCGCACCCATTTCGAGGGTGCTAAAAATAAACTCACCTTGAAAGTTTCTCAAATTTTTGAATGTATATATTTTATGTTGGCTGCTGCTGTCAGTTCGTCAGACCGTCGAGTAGCCGAAAATAAATATATGTTCGTTATCTGGCCAAAACTGATACGACGTACTAAATGTTCGAGCTTCGATCCAGAATTGCTACTGGTGTTGTTTTTTTTTTATGGCTACCGTTTGTGAATAACAAAAGAAGTTTTCATAAAATTTTTTTTGTTACTTCTTGAAAAATTCGTAGCCGTTGGTTAATATTTGAACGCGAAATTTTTGTTTGTTAAGGGACTTTTAAGATTTAAGATTCAACAGAAGAAACTCACACAAATTTATTTACAACACAAGCACCTAAAAAAGAAAATGAGATAAGTTTAATTTATTGCAATATTTTGAGTTTTTATTGAAAGCACAAGTATTTCATTATAAGTTATTAATATTTGTTTGCTGAGCTGGCTCAGTTTCGCTCTATATTTAACCCTTTTTGTATTTTTTATTTGCATATAAGTTCACTTGTGACTTATGTATTCAGATGAACTATATAATAATAATCTACATGTATGTATCTATGTGATCTATACAGTACACAATATTGCTTAAATGTTTCGTTAAATGGATGCAGTTTTACTTTTCGGTCTGTTCGAAGTGTTTTGCAGCGACGTTAACTAAGCGACGATTTTCTCTCAACTAAAGCAAAAACCAAAACCAAAAATTTTTATGTGAATTTTTTTAACTACAAATCTTTTCGGGCAAATGGCAGCTACGTCTCGGCCGGTGTTGAAGCCAACGTCGCTGTCAGCGCCGCAGCCTGAAATTCGGGGAAGCGCCACAGTATTTTTATACCCTGATCCCATTAAAATAGCCAAAATAGTTGATGATGGTGTAGCGTTGTATGTAACAGGCCGAACGAAAGCATAACAATGACTTATTATATATAAACAGTCCCTAATTTAATATACATAGTTAAAGTCATGTGAAGATACGGGGTATTAAATAGTATAAATATTTGACAAGCGCACACTTGTTATATTGTTTGTTTGATGTTGATTTTTTGTTTTGTAAAAGTATATGCCCGTTTTATGATGTATGCTCGTATACCCGCGGGCAGCTCTCCGCTCGCGAATCAGAATAGCTACAAAATTTAACCAACAGAAGACGGCGGCAGAAGTAAAGGCATAGACAACAACACTGACTGCCTATGTGAGTTATGTATACATATTCTACACCAGTTTTTCCCAAAATAACGGAGCAAACACCAATACACATAAAACTAAACTCTGATACCCACAAAGCCGTATCTCCAATATTCCACCCAGCTTTCTTAACAAAATTAAAGATTCATATCCTTTGCCGACGGCAGCTTTTAACAGAGGCTTCAGATACGTGAAGCTTAAGCTTAAGCAATTGGTTTTTCTTTAAGACCTGTATGCAAGAGCCCCGTACAGCTCCCGTACCGTATACATGAGTTTTACGACCGTAACAACAAGTGTTGAAAAAAGCTTATATTGTGGCGGTAGTCCAAAAACTTTTTCTTAATAAATCGGAAATGCAGCTGTGTTTTGTATACTTGAATTCAACATAATGTTTCACCACCAACGCGCTACTTTTGTGTTTAAGTCCAACGAACGCCCTGCTGATGGCGGTTGTGTAAAAAGCAGGCTGCAAAACCAAAAAGCATTTTAGTGAACCCATATTTGATGGGCAGAGCTTAGATTACCAAAGATTATGCTAAACATAACCGAAACCACTTAAAAGACTCAAAGCAAATTCACTTTACAGATCTATACCCTGTAATAGATCAGTGGCAGTACAATCCAGTTTATATGTTATTTAAATTGTACCTTATTAATTTATTAATATATTTTTATTTGATACTTCTTGCGCAGCATTGACTTCCAAAAAAATAGGTATGGCTCTATTGGAGCCTGAATTAGGTCAACTTTGTTAATATTTTTCGATAAATGCATAAGCCGGCTCTTGCCCGACATGTTGTTGCTTTTTTACGATCGTAAATAGCTGCTGAAAGCTATTTACTGCCCTAACGTTTTAACATAATATTTTAACATTTTCATTGTTCAACACTACCGTACGACCATTAGCGAACAGAACTGCATACCGAAAATGTTAGTACGGTACTGACGCTGCACGAGACCATTTTTATAGTCGATACCGAAGGTAAAGAGTATATTGGGTTTATATTTCCAATTCTCTTTATCTATGGGATAGTAAATTAAAGTGTCAAGATGGGGGTTCTACGATAACTAGGGGGCTGGCAAATCGATAAATTCGATAACTCAAAACCGATAAATCCACATATTTCGCACATCCTTACAGCTAGAACTACCAAATTTGGTAAGAAGATAGCTACTAGCAGCCCCCAAAAAACTGCATCAAAAATTTTGGAGCCACGCCCACCCATTCCGCCCCCACCCCCCCGCATTTTAAAGTCCAAAAAGCCTATATCTCCCACAGTTTTTGAGCTATAGCCACCAAATTTGGTGCCAAGATAGGTGATGATGACCCCCCAAAAACAGCATCAAAAGTTAAGATGCCACGCCCACCGATACTGCCCTAGCTGCCCCCATCCACCCCAACGCTTCGTCAAAAACGGGAATGCGCGTATCTTCCAGATTTGTGGAGCTAGAGCCTCAGAACTTGGTATGAAGATAGCAATTGACATTCCACAAAGATTTGCATCAAAAATTTGGATGCCACGCCCAGCCATACTTGAGTTATCGATCTGATTGATTTTCTAGCCCCCAACTTTCACAGATGATCAATATTTTGTTTATAGTTTTTTGATCAAGTTTCGAAATTTTAAATTTCAAAATTTTATTTTGTTTATGAACTCCATATGCATATTGGAAACCGGAAAAGGTATCCATAATTTAAAACAGTATTGATCTGCTTCTGGTTTATTTGTTTACTGTCCACTAAGATCAGCTGACATAAAATCCAAATTAAGTTTAATTAAATATTCAAATGCAAATTAAGAAAAATAAAATAATAAACCCCTTTTGTTCACTCCAAGACCATCAACTTTACAAAATAATATATAGGTCTGTTCGATAGCTGCACTAGGTTGCCCTAGTGTACATTAGTTCACAAAAAGTGTTTGATAGCTGCACCTTTTTTAGTGTGCCCTGACTTACACTTTTCTGCACTTATATACACCTCCAAAAATCAAGAGCAGAAAAGTATAGAACAATAAATCAGCTGGTTTGTGTCAGTTACGGTTTTTAGCTCTTCAAATCTGTTTACCATTGCAAGTTTTAACAATAATACAAAATATCAAATCAGTTTATTTTATTCAGAGCAGGAAGCAGCAGCTGCCGCACGCAATGAAAATAAAGAAAAGGCTATTTGGGTGAATTCAAGCACAAAATTCCTCTTGTAGCTCGCAATTGCGTTTGAAATTGTTTATCAGTGTAGGTTGGAATAGATTTTGTCAAATAGTCTATCACACAATTTCTTTTTCTTATCGGGAAATTAATAAATTCTCTTCTTCATCGCTACTTGGATCAGTGAAGCTTGCAATAATTTCATCATCACTGTCGTCATTAATTAACTCACTTATAGTGAAATTTTCATTGTTATTCAAACACATGTTAGTCATGTCAGTCAGCTGTTGCTTCATTTGCTCTAACTTACCCTTTTTTGTGCAACAGTAGTTCTACACTTTTTTGCAGATAAAATTTTCAGGGTTGTATTTTTCGTGTTCTGTTCTGCACTGCACTACCCTACACTTTCTTCTGTCAAACAGACCTAATGTAAATAATAAGGGTGTTCAACAGCTCGTTTCTTCGTTTCACGTTTCAAACTTGAAACGTCCCGCAACAACAACATACATAGAACATTTCTTGAAACACCCCAGCCAATGTATACAAAAAGTTTTTCAAGTTTCAACAAAGTAAAAATGGGAAGAGCACGATATTTAGTCGATATTTCCTATCGATGTTCAGTACTTATTAGTATGCTTGGTGAATTTTTGTGCAAAAAAGTATGAACACGTATGATTGATGGCAAACAAAAGTATAACATCATATTATAAAAAAATTGCCTTTTCGTGTTTGCCTCCACGCAGCTACCACCACTAGACTCTGCACAAATTTGTCCAATAGAGTTTTCATCCACTTCTTCCTGAACATTTTCTGTTTCATTACCCTGCAGTAAAATATTGTGCAGAGTACAGCACACTGAACTCCAATTGCAAACGAAACGCTGGCTTTTCGAGCCTAATTTAAACAACGCGCTCTTCTCACCTTCAGTACCCTCTATTTCCCTAATAACTTGCTTTGCTAAAGCATCGCATAGCATATCTTTAACTTTTTTATATGGCATTTTTTATAAATCCAGGCAATATAAGCGCATTTGTTTATTAGCATTTTCCTAGCGCTACAAGTATTATAACTTTTATTTTAGTTCACTAGTCACAATATTTAATCATTATAATAACCTATACTGTTCTTAATTATTCAGTAACAAATTAATTAATTAAGTAATATTTCTAAGAGTATTATTATTTGTCCGATTTTCAGATTTAATGCATTTATTATTAAATTAGCTTTAAATTTATTATTTTTCCAATTTAATGAGTCTTATAAATCTAGATATTTGTTTATTTTATCTGCTTAAGTGTGCTTGCAATTCGTTACCAAATAAAGATGCGCTTTGGTACATTTTAGATCTGACGGTAATTAATTCCAGAGTCGAATAGCAGAGACATAAATTTGCCTATTTAAGCATGCCAAAATGGTTCGAAAACTTATTAGGTTATTAACTCTTTGTGATGTATTAAATCTTAGAATGTCATATAAATAGTCTGGTTTTTTGGTAAAGATAATTTTATGAAGGACTAGTATTTTTAAATCTATTAAATGCGCAAAATCAAGATCAACAAGCCTATTCGCATAATCAGTTATGTGGTCAGTTCCTTTCAGCCCATACACGAAACGACCAATATAATTAAAAGTCAATTTTCGTTTATGTAGGCTAGCTGCATCGCATCCGCCAAAAATTTCAATACCGTATAATAGGATGGGTATCAGTAAGGTTTTTGCGATTATTGTTCTTATTTTAATTGGTAAATATTTCTAATTCGGGGAAAGTCGGAAGGCTCAATACGTTTTTCCCACAGCTTTATTTACCTGGTCATTCCAGGACAGGGTTCTATTAAATTTTATACCGAGATTAACGGCCTTGTCAACAAAATCTATAGATTTACTGTCTATTATTAGTTTAGTGTGATTATCAGTATTCATGTACTTATTATATATAACTAAACACTTAGATTTTGACGGATTTATACACAAACCATTTTCCTAAGCCCACATACTAACACGTAATAGATCAGCATTGCACATTTCAATACACTCATTTAGTTGACTAATGGGACGACTGACATACATTTGAACATCATCAGCGTACATAAGTACTTCACAATTGGACAGGGCACTCGGGAAATCATTAATATAAATTGAGAAAAGGAGAGGTCCTAGTGTACAGCCCTGTGGGACACCAGGTGTTACTAAAATTAAGCTTGAAGTCGCACTCTGAGTTAGGCTTGTTTCCTATTTTTTAAGTATTAGTTGAATTGCGGTCGGCGAAAAATTAATACATATTGCTTAGCTTTGTCAATAGAATTTCGTGATTTACCGTGTCGAGTGCTTTGCTGTAGTCAAGATTAGAGATATCACGAATATTCGGCAACTATTCGATATTCGGCCTATTTAGCCACTTTTTTTGCTATTCGGTATTCGGTATATTAGTACGTACTATTCGGCCGAATACCGAATAGCAAGAGAGACATGTTGTTTTACTTAAAATTATGTATTTAATTCAAAATTACAACATTTTAGTATTTAAAATTTATAAGTGGTAAGTTGTGATGTATAAAAATGAGCTTTTCCGCATTGTTTGCAAGCAAACGATTGCGCCTTTCGTCTTAAACGTTCCCAGGCGGAGAAAGGTATACTTTCGCGAATTTTAAAAGGTTAGGGAATTGATTTTCATTTATTATTATTATTTTATTACACTTGCTAGTCAGCTGTTACATTTAATATGCCACTGTTTAATCCAAGAATCGAGTAACAATATGTTAGTATCGATTCTGTTAAAGCTTTGTTCAGTGCTCTGTAATGTTAATTTTTACATTTCCCAGTTGATCCGTTTCTTACCAACTGAAAAAAAAAGCTACCAACGGGGAATATTTAAACATGATTCCCGTTCTAGAAACTCGATTCAAACTCAATATATGCAGCATATCCAACAGGTTGTGACTTGTTTTATTCCAGCTAACGCGCCCACACCAAGCATGTACTTCGCGCCGAATATTCGGCGGCCGAATATTCGGTATTCGGCCGACAGCGTTGCCGAATATTCGGTATTCGGTATTAGGCCAATTCACTATTCGTGGGATCTCTATTCTAGATGTGTAAGCAGCGTTACGTCACTATCATCCATTCTTGCCAGAATGTCCTCAACTACCTTTAAAATCGCCGTTGTACAACTCTTAATCACCCTAAAGCCAGATTGCGTTTTGCTCAGAAGCAAGTTTGTATTAATGAAGCTATTTATTTGTCCTGCCAATAGTTTTTCAAGTACTTTAGATGAGAATGGCAGTATAGCAATTGGCCTAAACTCGTTGTTTAGTTTTGGGATGGGTATAATTTTTGCAAGTTTCCAATGCTCTGGGATAGTGGAGGACGTAATTGCAGTATTTATAACGTGTGTGATGTGACCGATTATGTTTGGCCAAAGTAATTTTATGAATTTTAGGCTTGAGTCTAATAAGATTTAATTTTTAGCATTGCACACATTCAAATTCAAAACAATTGCTACAGTTGTTTTACGGCACACAATTTACGTACGGATTACTCACAGCTATAGGAACATTTAAGATAACATATTTGTTGTTAAGTACATCTGCATCTTTGTCATCACATATCACAGATTTTCCTTTTCCAAAACCCATATTGTTTAGTGTTTTCTTTTCTTTGCTTATTATTGCACAACTAAAATTATTACTAAAGAAATCGCGCTTAGCATTTTTTATACATTCATTTACGCTTCGTCTGTTAGTTTAAAAAAGTTGATAGTTATAGTCCGTCCTGTATCGTTTCCAGATTTATCTTTTCCAACACCCATATTGTTTAATGTTTTCCACGTTTCTTTGGTTGATCTTGCGTTATTAAATTTATGACTAAAGAAATTGCGCTTAGCATTTTTAATAGATTGATTTACGTTTCGTCTGTTGGATTTTAAAAATCGTTAGTAATAGTCCGTCCTGTATCGTTTCCATTTATCGTAAGCCTCATCCTTTTGTTTAATTGCACTTTTAATATCATTATTAAACCAGGACTTTAGAGCTGGTTTTGTAATTTTAGTTTTTAATGGAATAAACTCATTGTAGAGATAGTCAATATTATGCTGAAGCACGGTAATTTGGGTGTCAACAGAATGGAGGTGGTAAATGCCATCCCAGTCACAATTGCAGCATAATTCAACTAGTGAGAGTTGATCAATATTTTTAAAATCTCTTAAAGTTATTATTTGTTTTGAATATAAGAGATGCCTATCATAAGTCAGGAAGATAAGGTCATGCTTAGAAAACGCAGGTACGGAGAGTTGGTCATGATGTAATATATTGTCATTTTTATTAACAAATATTACATCGAGAAGCGTGCTTGTACTGCGCGTGAAATGTGTTGGTTCCGTCGAGTTTACTATTGATAAGCCAAGTGACTGCATTTCATCAGTCAAATGTTGTTCCTTTAGTTCATTACTGTTCAGGTCACTTGCTAGTATTATGTCTGTATACGTCAGTGTTATATTCGATAACACATCTAGCGTACACAGCCTAGCGTAGTCAATATTTTTATTGGTTCTATATATACAGCCAATAAGTAATTTTTGTCAGAGATAGAATTAGTTATGTTAATAAAAAGGTACTCTATTGGACTCTCAACTGGTTGTCGACATGTAACTTTACATTTTAATCTATTTGTGGCAAATATTGCAACTCCCCCTGCGTGACAAACACGATCAGAACGATACAAATTGTAACCAGGACAAACAATAGACGAATTCTCCAACTCAGGGACAAACCACGTTTCAGATAAACACACAATATCAACATTTAAATTTACAAACATAAAGCGAATCTCCTCCATCTTATTACATAGACTCTGACCATTTAAGTGACATATTTTAAGACAAGCTGTATGATTACGTTATTAATTAATCATTTAGATTGGGAGACAATTAAGTTGATCATAAAATCCTACCAATACCATGATACAAAGAAAGCATTGAAAAGCACACATAAACAGTAAAAGCTATAATTATGAGATAATAACTTCACCTATATCAAAGAATTGACAAACAAACAGCAAATACTAAGTAGAAACTAGGTACGAAGAAGATTATCCGCTGCTGACGTCGAGCTTTCTGCATGTATTTGAGAGAGCTGTTGTGCACTCTCTATGCATATTGCTTCTTCTCTCTCCGTAAGCTTAACATGAACAAGAGAGCGAAAGCAAAAAACAGCAGTTAGTTGGTTTCGCCTTTTCATTCTTATCGCTTCTTTGAAGATGTTGTTATTTAATTTATGTAAATAAGGACCGAACCGCGAATCTCAATCCCAATCAGTTCTAGGCTAAGCTGCTGCTTATGCGTGCGCCTAAAGTGACCTGCCGCGCATCGTAGATTTTTTTTAATTAGTAACTGTCGTGGTAGATTGCCTGACCTTAAAAATCTCGCGAAGCCGAGGCGCCGGTATGGCACCAAGTGAAAACAAATAAGAAGGCTCAGAGAGCTCGACAAGAAGATACCCTGAACCCAGTTGCAATAAATAAATTAAATTTATAAATGACTTTGGTATACTGACTTAGCTTCAATCGATTAAATTCGATATCTTCGTTGTTTCTAAACCGATTTGGACTAAATTTTCAGAAAAGTTCTATTATTACTCATTACTTCAACCCTCATTTTTAGATTTTCCAAATTCGATATATTTTTGTTATCGATTGCATGTGTATATCGGAAACCAGAATAGTTATCGATAATTTGAAGCAAACTTGTTCTGCTCATGGTATAGGAGAACTTATATTCAAAATCTGAAGTCTCTAGCTCTTGTAGTCTCTGAGATCCGATGGTAGAGGGAGGGGGGCTACACTTTCGTTGGCCTGAGCGCTGAGCTTGGCTGCCAAAGCAGCCAACTTTGCTTTCAGCAGCTGTGAGTCAGCAGCATCTACCTCTAGTTTTTGGACACATGCTGTGCAGCCACGCATTAATCACAGCTAGTATGCGTTTTTCGCATCAAAGCGTCTGCTTATGAGCTGGAGGATTGCGGCGCCATCGATGGACTTGCTGGTTTTCAACTCACCAGCGGAGATCTTGCGTTGACTCTTTGTTATGGGTAAGTTTATGAGTGTTTTAATGTTGGTGTAAAAAGTACTTAGCACATGTAGCTGTTTTTGTTTTCTCACTTTTATCTTGGATTTCTTCTCATTTAAAGAGTAGGACACAAAGAGTCCTCCTCAGACTGGCAACCTTGAAACAAGTTCTGGAAAGAAGAAGAAAATTTCTGTTCAAACAAGTTGTTTTGAGAACGATGCAAACCAGTTTTTCATCACCTTCAACAGATTTTTTGATGATATGTCACATATTTTTGCATTTTAGTATATACAAATTTTCACCCAATAACCCGCTGGCTCGATACTGATTTCCGGCCCATAGTTTATAGGGAAAAGTGTCTTAGATTAGATTGTGTTTTTGGTATACTCCCAGTCGATTTTTTTTTCGGTCCATACAAATTGACCCGCTCTAATATATATAGTAAGATATCCATAACCACTCCAAAATACTTATGCATATCTCAAACTTATTGTAAACAATATCTGTATCCACACCAAACTACTTATCCATATCTCAAACTAATTGTAAACAGTATGTTTATTCACACCAACCCAATTATCAATAATATTAAACAAATTATCCCAGTCACGCCACAAGCGCGAAATTGTCAATATAAACATTTTTCGGCTTCAGCATGAAAAGAAGCCAAAACAAAAGATAGCCACTTATGGTATATAAAATCAAAGCAAGAACTTTGAGGTTCGTTGTTTGATTTTAAGTTTAAAACGAGAAAGACGTCTCGCATTCGTATTCTTGTAAAACATAACTGTCAATACTTCAATAAATTAATAAAGTGCTTATTAGTGATAATATAAAATAAAAGTGTTTTAATTTTTTTTTTTTTCACATTTAATACACAAACTTATTATTGGCGCAGCCGGTAGGATAAGTGAAAAAAAGAGCATTAAAAAAAGTGCAATACTTAACAACACACTTATCCGCTAAAGAACAGACGGCTTAAAACGCATTTAATAGTGTTAAAATAATTAAAAACCAATACTTGAAAAACACACTGATCCGCGAAAAAACATTGTGAACTTAACACATTTAATATTGTTAAAAAAATTAAAACCAATACTTGAAAAACACACTGATCCGCGAAAAAACATTGTGAACTTAACACATTTAATAGTGTTAAAAATATTAAAACCAATACTTGAAAAACACACTTATCCGCGAAAGTACATTGTGAACTTAACACATTTAATGGTGTTTAAATAATTAAAAACCAATTTACGCAAAAATAGTAAAGTATTTGAAGACACTAAAAACAATCAAACAAATATCATGCCTTGTCGCAAATAAGGCAAGTGCCACAGTTTCATGGAAATCATGACGAATTAAGCGCATTCATCAGGAGGATCGAATTTATAATACACCTTTATCCAACTACAAATCCAAGTCAACAAAGCATTATTTATGGAGCCATAGAAGTACAAGTCGTCGGGGAGGCACAACGGATTTCACAATTATCATTCGCCAATAACTGTACGGAACTAAAGAGGGCATCAACGGAGGAATATAAAACAAAAACACCGATTGAGGAACTACTGAGACAGCTATACAACACACACTACAACGGAAATCTACATAAGTTCATAGAAGAGCTAGAACGAAAATCATATGCTATAACAAATAAGTTAACTTTAGAGAACAACCAAGCAAATATGCAAGTGTATGTAAACCCAATGAAGAACACTATAAAAGATGTAATTAAAAGAAAAATTCCGGATAGAATTTTTATGATATTAGCCTGAACGACAGGTTTGATCCCCAAGCCATGGCTCGAATCTAAAGTCGTCTTCATCCCTAAGGCTGGCAAAGCCTCACACACGACCCCAAAGGACTTTCGTCCTATAAGCCTAACGTCCTTTCTACTCAAGACACTAGAAAGGGTACTGGGCCTACATATCAGAGACTCGATCAAGGCTGATCCCTTCTCCCAAGCACAACATGCTTATCAAAAAGGAAAATCTACTGAGACAGCGCTTCATGCTGTCATCTCTACAGTGGAAACAGCACTACACCACAAAGAGTACTGCCTTATAGCCTTTCTAGACATCGAAGGCGCTTTCAATAACGTCGCACCGGGAGCGATTATCAAGGCATTGTCGGAGCTGGGAGTGGGGCACCGGATTGTGGATCTGATTGATCAGCTGCTCAAATGCAGGATCGTCAGGGCCACACTTGGGTCTGCGACCATTTCCAGATCGGTCAATAGAGGTACCCCGCAAGGAGGTGTTCTCTCCCCTCTTCTCTGGAATGTGGCTGTTAACAGCTTGCTGCGCTCCATAGAGGGAGGGGGCTGTCAAGTTATCGCTTACGCGGATGACGTTGCCATAGCCTTCTCGGGTAAATACCCCCAAAGTTTGTGCGAGCTTATGACCACTGCACTTCGAACCCTGTCCTCATGGGCTTCAGCAAAGGGACTTGGACTACACCCAGCTAAAACTGTTTTAGTGCTCTTCACTAGGAAGTATAAGATCCCTCCCCTCAGACCACCAACCCTGAATGGGGTGGAACTTGCCTTCAGTAAATCCGCTAAATACCTAGGGCTCACTCTCGATAGTAAACTAGACTGGAATCTTAACACAGAAGAACGAGTTAAGAAGGCCTCAGTCGCACTACATACATGTAGGAAGTCCATTGGACTGAAATGGGGAATGTCACCCCACATCACGCTGTAGCTGTACACAGCCATCGTTCGGCCCATCCTACTGTATGGAGTGTCAGTATGGTGGCCAACTTTGTCTAAAAAGACATCAGTCCACAAGCTGAGCAAAGTACAGCGTGCCGCTGGACTGACCACAACAGGAGCCCTCAGAACGACCCCAACTGAGTCTCTTGACAATATACTAAATCTCCTACCAATAGACCAAATGGGGAAATTAGTAGCAACTCTCTCTGCCCTACGCATGAGAGAAACCAAGCAGTGGTCCGAGCAGAAGTTCGGACACTCCAATATTCTAGTGGGTAACTTGCTTATCCCCTCAAACACGGACTATTTTTGTCCTCAGGAATTCCCCAAAACCCCTTTCCATACGCTAATCCCCCCAAGGGAGGATTGGCTCTCAGCACGCCAGGGCCGACAGACTCTGTAAAAATTACACCGATGGCTCTAAGCTAGACGACCGGGTAGGGGGAGGCGTCTTTTGCGAAGAGCTATCTATAAGCCAATCGTTCAACCTTCCTGATCACTGCAGTGTGTTTCAAGCAGAGATCGCTGCAATACAGGAGGCACTCTCATGCATTTCCAAAAGTAAATGCTCTGCAGCAAGGATCTGCATATTTTCTGATAGCCAGGCGGCTATCAAATCCCTAAAGGCGATATCTTCAAATTCGATATCCGTCACAAACTGCCGCAGATCTCTACAGGGGATGGCAGAGCAGTTCGAAATATACCTCATTTGGGTGCCCGGACATAAAGGCATCGAGGGCAACTGTAAAGCAGACGAGCTGGCAAGGCATGGTACTACCATGCCTCTCCTCGCAGACAAGGAGGGCTTGGGTATTCCCATGGCCAGCTGTAAGCTTAGAGTTCGATCGCACTTCGAACTCGAAGCTAACAAAAGATTGCAGCTTACCATTGCCACGGGCAGGATTGCTAGGCAAACCTGGCCAACGCGCTGCAAGAAGCGCTCTTCAGGCCTAATCCACCTAAGCAGATTAGGCTGTGCTTTCGTAATTAGAGCCATTACGGGACACTGGCTAGTGGGGACTCACGCAGCGAGACTTCTAGCCCCTTTCAACGATTTCTGCAGAAGCTGTCGGGACGAGGAGGAGTAGGAAACTGTTTCCCACCTTTTCTGTGACTGTCCGGCACTCTGCAAAAATAGAAATCGCTATCTTGGTTCTTTTTTCTTATCGGACCTCACTCAACTGGCGGATATTAACCCGAAAAATATCCTGTCTTTTATTCAAGCCTCGGGCTGGGACCACGCCCTCGAAAGTGGTGTGACACATTCTGTGTCTGGGTAGATGGTTTTTGGATAAAGTCCAAAACGCGGCACCACAACGGGCCAATACATGGCCTATGTGAGTGGGGGGTCATCGAACCTCTCACTACCGCTCTAACCTAACCTAACCTAGCCTGATATGTTATAACAACCAGCCACTTACTTAAAGTAGCAGCATAGTGTTTTTAATACAACAAGAAATAATAAATATCAAAATGCAAATAAAACTAATTCAGGTCAAAAATATCAAGCAAATTTTAACCAAAGTACACCTACTTATCCCACTAACCAAGTTAATCACAACTATCAAAACAATAATAACAATAACTTACGTGCAGGCAGTCCACAAGATAATAGACAAACATTTAACGAATTTCAACAAAAACTACATCAGGGTAGACAACAAAATCCAATAAATTATCCAAACAATGGAGCTTCAAATGCACAATCATTTAATTATCAAAACCAACCCTAGAAGAGACAAAGAGAAAGTAACAGCGGAGTGTCAAAAATGAGCACCACTGAAAATTTTCAAGGAGTTGCCTCGGACGAATAAATAATAATAATCCATTCATTGTGATTATGAATGGAAATCCATTAAAGTGTGTAATAGACACAGGGTCTACTATTAATATAATGAATAAAAATTATCTAAACTTTCCAATCAAAAACGAAGAACTAAATTTTCACACAATCAATGGTAATATAAAACTAACAGAATGCATTACAATAGGTTCATGTAAAATTTGTGCATCCAAACAGAAATTTTATTTCATAAGTTTTCAAATCGATATGATTTTTTACTTGGAAGAAATTATTTAGAAGCTTGTAAGGCAAAAATTGATTATGAAGAGGGAGTAGTAACATTAGGAGAGTACAGATTCCTATTTAAACATAATCCAAACATAAATGTAACGGAAGAACCAGCACCAGAGTGTCTAGATCTACCTTCAATTGAAGACTTAGAATTCAATTTCGCAATAAACGAAGAATTAAAAGAATCAAATGAATTTCGACTAGATCACTTACGATGAAGAAAAAAATGTGTATTTCAAAGTTATTACATAAATTTCGAGATATTCAGTACCACGAAGGCGACAATTTGATTTTCACCAGAACTGTTAAACACTTGATAGTAACAAAACATGAAGATTCAATTTATAAAAGACCTTGTGAGTATTCATAAATAAAACATGACGAAATAGACAAACAAGTCAAGGAAATGTTAGAACAGGGGATAATAAGAAAGTCTCAATCACCATGCTATTCACCAGTAATGGTAATTCCAAAAAAATTGGAAGCATCAGGTAAACAAAAATAAAGACTAGTAATTGACTACAGATTTCTAAATGAAATCACAATTGACGACAAATTCCCGATTCCAATTATGGACGAAATTTAAGATAAACTTGGCAGATGCCAATATTTCACAACTCTGGATCCAGCAAAAGGCTATCATCAAAAACAAATGGACCCTTAGTCAATACTAAAAACAGCATTTTCCACTAAACATGGGCATTACGAATACACACGTATGCCATTTGGTCTAAAAAATGCACCAGCAACTTTCCAACGTTGTATGAACAATTTATTGGAAGATCTAATCTACAAAAATTGTTTAGTGTATTTAGATGACATTATAATCTACTCCACTTCATTGGAAGAGCACATTTTGTCACTAAATAAGGTATTCACAAAACTAAGGGAAGCCAACTTAAAATTGCAACTAGACAAGTGTGAATTTCTAAAAAAGGAAACTGAATTTTTAGGACATATTGTAACAACAGAAGGCATAAAACCAAATCCAATAAAAATAAATGCAGTAATGAATTACCCCATACCAAAGACTCCAAAAGAAATAAAAAAAAATTTTAGGATTATGTGGATTTTATAGAAATTTCATTCCCAACTTTGCAAAAATGGTTGAACCCATGACACTTAAATTAAAAAAGGAGCAACAGTAGATATTAAAGATGAATCATACATCTTAGCATTCTAAAAATTTAAATTTCTTATAATATCCGACCCCATTTTAATACATCCGGATTATAACAAACCATTTTGTCTTACAACGGATGCCAGTAACGTAGCTTTAGGAGCAGTCCTAACACAAAATCGTAAGCCAATATGTTTCGCGAGTAGAACTTTAAACAATCACGAAATAAATTACTCAACCATAGAAAAAGAATTGCTAGCAGTTGTATGGGCAACAAAAACTTTTAGAACATTTTTATATGGTAGAAAATTTGAGATTTTAAGCGATCACAAACCATTAGTATGGTTAAACAATATAAAAGAACCCAATATGAAACTCCAAAGGTGGAAAATAAAATTAAATGAATTTGATTATACAATTAAGTATTTACCAGGGAAATAAAATCATGTAGCGGACGCATTGTCACTCGTACAACTAAACGAAAATCTATTAGGAGAGGAAAAAAGCCACATCACCTGTGCAACAATTCATAGTGCACAAGAAGACAATCAAGGGTACATCCAAATCACAGAAAGACCGTTAACCTATTATAACAGACTAATTGATTTAATTAAGGGAATTAGAAATAAGACAGAGGTAACTAATTATTTTCACAAGAAAAATATTAAAATAACATATACAGAAATTACAAATTTGAGATTTTAAGCGATCACAAGCCATTAGTATGGTTAACCCTTATCCTGTAAAAAAAAGCATCGAATCTTGTATTTTGCCCAATATAATTTTT
The DNA here is from genome assembly GCA_030179655.1 of Scaptomyza flava. Classification (NCBI taxonomy): domain Eukaryota; kingdom Metazoa; phylum Arthropoda; class Insecta; order Diptera; family Drosophilidae; genus Scaptomyza; species Scaptomyza flava. The sequence goes on from JARNME010000404.1 coordinate 62,499,162, forward strand.
TTTAGTTATATAACATTTTGTTGCAGGCATTGCATATAATTTCTTTAATATAATTATTTTTGCACACAAAAAAGTTACAGTTCTTGCATTTTGTGTTGTATTTTGTTTTCGCAGATATGACAACGTGCTTTCTTTGTTTTTTTCTATTCTTACGGGTGATTTAGCTTTTTGGCGACAGTGCCATTTGGCTGTGTCTTACGCTCCTGCTTATCCTCTTTCAAAAGCTTTAATCCCAGATCTTCCAAAAAGATCCCATTCAGGATTTATTGCTGTCCAAATCACAAAAGCATTGCATGCAGAAACATCAATCATATTTTCGTAAAGAGCTGCAGGCCATCTATTAGTCTTCCGCTTGCAAGTACACTCCCCGAAATTTAATTAAAGGCACCTCATTTTTTGTACGTATTTCATATTAAAAATTAAGGAAAAATGTTGTTGATATTTTTTACTATTTAGTTCTTTAATTGTTGTTTAACAATGTAGTTTACAAAATTACAAAAAAAGCTAGAAATATTTTTAGAGCAGATTTTTCAAAAATCTTAGTATGCACTGCGAAATTCAATTAAAGGCAGTTTTTCGAAAATCATGATTTTTAAATGGTTATTTGGCGGTTTTTATAGAATTATTGCTAATTAATAATGTGTCGATCCACCAGCTTTGGAAATAACCTCAAAAATTCTATTTGGCATTGATTGCACAACCTTCTGAAAGTCTGATTGGGGAATTTCAGCCCATTCTTTGATGACAGTAGTCCGTAACTCCTCTAAAGACTGAAATTTTCTTCGACCGGCGTAAACACGTCTAGCAAGATTTCCCCACATGTTTTCGATAGGATTTAAGTCTGGGGAACGTGCTGGCCACTCCAAAAGTTCAATTTCCCTTGCCTGAAACCATTGACGACTGGCTCGCGAAACATGTATCGGGGCATTATCCTGTTGGAAAATGGTTTCTTGGTCCGGCTGCAGCTCCAAAAAGCTTACAAGTACTTCATCTAGCAAGTTTGTAAAACCTTCTGAATTCATTCTTCCAGTAATCTTGCAAATAGGCGTCCTATTGTAAAAACTGAACCCAGCCCAAAACATCAACGAGCCACCGCCACAGTTTCTCTTTGTTGAAAAGCGTTCAGGTCCTCTCAAATCATGCCAATAGTAATTAAAACCATCAAGATTAAATTTTTTTTCCATCCGAAAAAATCACTATCTTCCACTCTTCTGACCACGCCATATGGTTTTTTTGCAAAATCCAGCCTTGCTTGTTTATGGACTTTAGTAAGAGCTGGCTTCGACTTCATTTTCTTCCACTTTAGTCGGTTACTGCCCGATAAAATTTGCTGCAGTCGACGTGTAGTTATTGGCAGTTTAAAATCAGTTTTAATTTTAGAAGCTGTTGCATTTTCTTTTATGCCGGAGCGAATTATTGCGGCTTTATCCCGAGAAGAAATTTTTAAGTTGTTCTTCTTTGACCAATTTTTGTTATAGTTTCCCTTTTGTTTGATCAAATTGTCCACTGCTGATGCAGAACGGTTTAATTTCAGAGCAATTTTTCGATTGGACATACCGGTATCCTTGTAAGCAAGGACCTTTGCAATTTCTTCCCCTTCCCATCTTGAATTTTGAATTGAAGTCAGTTTTTTTTTGGTTGTTTTCTAATCGTCAATAGACTCAGCACTTCAAATTAGTACGAAAAAAAATTTATTTGACTTCACAATATTCCCCAGGAACAGCTACAAAGGCATTGCCTTTAATTGAATTTCGCATCGAAAGTTGTTACTCAACAGAAAATTCGGCGAAAACAATCTAAAAACTAACGGTAAATGCATTTCTGAAACTTAAAATAGACTACGAATAAGAGTAACAAAAGGAGATGACAAATACAAGGTACCGTTATCTCCAAACATGATTTTTCATGACAAAATGAGGTGCCTTTAATTAAATTTCGGGGAGTGTATATCTGGCAACCAGTTGATCGAGTGTATGCACCCCAGCCTTTGTTTGGTTATAATACTCTATTATATCTGGTTTCTTGTGCTTATTAGATTTACGCACCGATATTTTTTCGGAACATAAGCCACTAAGTTACTTTATATTTATGTTCAAAAAGGAACTCTGAGTAAAAGACAGGATTTTTTCTCATGTCCAAAATACGTGGAGGTAGAAATAACTTATTTTTACGGACAGTCCCAACTATTGTCATTTTCTTTTTCAGCAGTCCAACAGCAAGATCGTATGAGATGAAAAAGTTATCGCAAGTTATATTCCGGCCTTTGAGCTCTTCTGCAAGTTCAAGTACAACTCGCATGCCTTGGTTCTTTTCAGGAGCGCAATTGCGTTTTTTTCCAATATACACTTGCATAGCCCAGGCATAGTGTCCAAATTTTAATTCCATATTTCGCTGGCTTTGAAGGAATATATTGCCTCAATGGACATTTTCCACGATATGCCACTAGCTGCTCATCAACTGTCACGCATGCGTTTGGATAATACATAATCTTCAAATTATGAGCCCATATGTCCTACAAAACTCTTATAGGTGCCAGCTTATCACGACCTCGCCGACCCGCCCTATCTGATTTATCGTCCAATCGAAGAGCTCTGCTTATATTTTGGAATCTACGCAGCGACATTGTTGCTTTGAATATGGGTCTTCATTCCATTGCTTCACCACAAGAGCGATACACGCCAGCTAATAGCAGCAATCCAAAATATGCATTCAAGGAAGCATGGATTATTTCCTCCCAATCTTCTCCAAACACTTTTATACCTATATAGTAATTCATAAATAAGTTTATAACGTGCAAAGTTTTCGAAAATATGCTGAATACATTCAATATTTGTCATCTTTATAATAATAATTTGCATATCCTTTGTCATAAACAACTCAAATGTAGATTTGATGTCACTAACACGTGCAATGGCATATTGAGTTGGTTCTGGAGTAGTAGTAATTATGTCTTATTTCCTTTTCCTTACAATCAATGAGCAGCCACATTTTTCGTATCACATTGTTTTTTGTCATTAGAAATAAAACAAGTGGAAACGTTGCAGTCGGACGCAACCGACTGCGGCATACTCGATACCAGTATTAAAACCGCTTAAAAAGAGCCCTGATCGAAAAGGGGTACGGATGGGGCAGGGGTGTACGCTGCCTTAAAGATTCTCCGATGCAGATGGGGATGCCACCAACTATCTTTCTTCCAAATTTGGTGACTCTAGCTAAATGTTTTTAAAAGGTGGGGAAAGGGGGGCGAAATGGGTAAGCGTGGCTCCAAAACTTTGATGCAGATTTTTGGGGGTCGTTGCCAGCTATCTTAACACTCTGTCCCTAAGAAAAAATCCTATCGCATTCGGCAGAGTGGATGTCTGCATTCTTTGCCTGTGGGCATATGTGGCACCTTGCGCGCTTCCTAGTTGGCGTGTGGTGCATCAAGCGACTGTTCGCAGATGCATCAGCTTCGGTATGGACTAGCTGCTCGCCGTCCTGAATCCCACGGACTACCGACAACGCTCTCTCGCCTCGAACTTGCTCGAACTGGAGCGAATTTGTCTCGAAAACGGAAGTGTGCTCTCTCCTCCCGATCGTCGAACCGCAAACACCGAGTGATCTGCTTATACCGCTTGAGCGACATTGTTGTTGCAAACATCGGTCGTCCACTTTTTAAATTCCACAGCTCAGTGATGCATTCACCATGCGACCGATACACTCATGCAAGCAGCAAAACTCCATAATATGCTCGCATAGTGCAGATGTCGACACTCTTCCATTCACTTCCACATGTCCGTATGCCGTACAAATTGGTCATGTCGACAATGGTCTGCTCCAGGTCGCTGGCCTGCCGCTGGCCTGCTGCTTGTCGTTCACTTGACGGGCCGCTGTGTGAAAAAGGCAACAGAAACAAAAACGGCTGCACACGCTATCCGCTATCGCGCTCCCTCACACTTAAGGAATACTGCTTTTGTTATTCTGTATACCATTTGAAAGGTTTCTGAGGCAAACCCTGAAACGAAGCTTTTCCTAACAATTGCAACATCTTGATATTGTACGGTCTTTGGTAGCAGGCAATAAGGAAAAACCAAAGTGCCCGTAATTTTCCCATATGTGTCAAATTGACCTGCCAGGGACTCTTTTGTAACTTTTTCATTTGCAACGAACATAACAATGGAAATATATTTAAACTATGATTTTCGGAAAGTTCGTCAAAATTCGTTCAGTGAGCCAAAATTTTATTCACATTCGATAAGTAGAAAAGCCGCAAGAGCATTTTGAATTTCGAAATTGTGTCAAATTGACACAAGGGACAGATGCGTGGTAATACCAAATTTGGAGTCTTTAGCTCCACAACTCTGGAAGATACACGCTTTCCCGTTTTTGACGAAGCGTTGGGGTGGATGGGGGCGGCTAGGGCAGTATCGGTAGGCGTGGCATCCAAACTTTTGATGCAGTTTTTGGGGGGTCATCATCACCTAACTTGGCACCAAATTTGGTGGCTATAGCTCAAAAACTGTGGGAGATATAGACTTTTTTGACTTTAAAATGCGGGGGGGCTAGGGGGGAATGGGTGGGCGTGGCTCCAAAATTCTTGATGCAGTTTTTGGGGGTTGATAGTAGCTATCTTCTTACCAAATTTGGTAGTTCTAGCTGTAAGGATGTGCGAAATATGTTGATTTATCGGTTTTGAGTTATCGAATTTATCGATTTGCCAGCCCCCCAGTTATCGTAGAACCCCAATCTTGACACTTTAATTTACTATCCCATAGATAAAGAGAATTGGAAAGTTTCAAGTCTAGCATGAAGGGTGTGGAAAAAAGTTGCGTTCATACAGACGGACAGACACCATGACGGACATTGCACAAACTCAATATACTCTTTACCTTCGGTATCGAGTATAACCAGAATCTGGGTATTGCTCTGGAACAGAAAATTGTTGTTCATCGGAGTAAATATTTTCTCCCTCGGAAATGGAAACAAATGTCACTGATCGTTCTGATGAGATTTCGAAATCTTCAAGAGAGCTTTCGTGATCAGGGATACGCCCTTCAGCCTCACTGTCTGATTCGCTCAGCAGCTCTTCTATTTGGCATCGAGTAAGCGCCGCCGGTTAATTTAAATTTATTTATATTGGCACTTTATGGAAAAGTATAAACATATTTTTATACATACCCTTTTGGGCTTGATCGTCTAATCGCAACCAAGAATGTAACGGAGTTCTGATATTTTTGTTGTTGGGCAACGAAATTTGAAAGTATTATTGCAGACGAGACTTCAATAAAAAAAATTTTGGGTATGTCAATCAGTTTATTTGTATGATAGTATGAGACTTGACGAACATTGGTCTATACGTTGCTTGCGGAAACACCGGGAAATTAGATTGGGCAAAAATTGCCCAAATTACAAGATTTGTCACATTCTCCGTGGGAGAGTCCCTGATGGAGTCACAATATTAATTTTCACAACGCTGCTAAATATACCAAAATAAATAATTGTCAAGAAGTTTCATGCTGATATCGCTAAATATACGTCAGGTACGAACAGCTAAAAACGCGTTTGGGCAAAATACAGGATAAGGGTTAAAAAATATAAAAGAACCAAATATGAAACTTCAAATGTGGAAAATAAAATTAAATGAACTTGATTATACAGTTAAGTATTTACCACGCGTACAACTAAACAAAAATCTATTAGGAGAGGAAAAAAGCCAAACCACCTGTGCAACAATTCATAGTGCACAAGAAGACAATCGAGGGTACATCCAAATCACAGAAAGACCGTCAAACTATTATAACAGACAAAATGAATAAATGAAGGGAATTGAAAATAAGACAGAGGTAACTAATTATTTTCACAAGAAAAATATTAAAATAACATATACAGAAATGACAAACGCGAAAGCAAATGAAATCATAAAAGAATATTTATGCGTTAAAAATAGTGTATTATATTTTCATGATGACAAAGATTTTTCAATTTTCCAAAGAGCATATGTAGAAATAATTAATCCAGAAAGCCAAAAAAAAAGGTTGTAAGATTAACTTAAAGCTTACAGACTTACAAACGTAAGCAGAGTTCAAAGAACTAATATTAAATAGACACATCAAGTTATTACATCCAGGGATAGAAAAAACTATATATTGGTTTAAAGATAAACTTTACTATCGAGGTTATCAAAAGATAATACAAAAAATTATAAATAAATGTCATATTTGTAACATGTCAAAAGCTGGACACATTAGCACAAAAATATTTGAATTAACAAACTACATTAGAATAAATTATGGATTTTATTTAGTTCAAGACAAAAAAATTTCTATCATGCATAGACATTTCTTCTAAATTTGCGACATTAGTCGAAGTTCAAAGCAGAAACTGGTTGGAAGCAAAGCGTGCTATTTTAAAAGTATTCGATTTAAAGGGAAAACCGACCGAAATCAAAGCAGACAAGGACTCAGCATTCATATGTGCAGCATTACAGCAGTGGTTATAATCAGAAAATGTTAAAATTAATATAACAACAAGAAACAAGTAAGAAGGCTCTAGTCGGGAGAGCCCGACTAGAAGATACCCTGAACCCAGTTGCAATAAATATATTTAATTTATATAAGACTTTGGTATACTGGCTTAGCTTCCATCGATTAAGTTCAATATCTCCGGTGTTTCTCAACCGATTTGGACGAAATTTTCAGAAAAGTTCTATCATTATCCATTACTTCAACCCTCATTTTTACATTTTCCAAATTCGATATTTTATTGTTATCGATATTATGTGTACATTGGAAACCAGAATAGTTATCGATAATTTGAAGCAAACTTGTTCTGCTCATGGTATAGGAGAACTTAAATACAAAATCAGAAGTCTCTAGCTCTTGTAGTCTCTGAGAACCACGCGTTCATACAGACAGACGGACAGTCGGACATGGCTATATCGTCTCGGCTGTTGATGCTGATCAAGAATATATATACTTTATAGGGTCGGAGATGCTTCCTTCTGCCTGTTACATACTTTTGCACAAAACCATTATACCCTTACTTACCCATTTTATGGGTTAAGGGTATAAAAATGGTATAGCAGACATTGAATGATTTCATAAAACTATTAACGAAAAATTTCGAATTATTAACAGTGACTCTAACATAGAAAACAAACAGACAAAAATTTAAATCATATTATTATATAATCAGAACGATCAGTGACATTTGTTTCCATTTCCGAGGGAGAAAATATTTACTCAAAATATTGAACAACAATTTTCTGTTCCAGAGCAAGACCCAGATTCGGGTTATACTCGATACCGAAGGTAAAGAGTATATTGAGTTTGTGCAATGTCCGTCATGGTGTCTGTCCGTCTGCATGAACGCAATTTTTTTCCACACCCTTCATGCTAGACTTGAAACTTTGCAATTCTCTTTATCTATGGGACAGTAAATTAAAGTGTCAAGATTGGGGTTCTACGATAACTGGGGGGCTGGCAAATCGATAAATTCGATAACTCAAAAACGATAAATCCGCATATTTCACACACCCTTACAGCTAGAACTACCAAATTTGGTAAGAAGATAGCTGGTAACGAACCCGAAAAAACTGCATCAAAGTTTTGGAGCCACGCCCACCCATTCCGGCCCAGCCCCCCCGCATTTTAAGATCAGAAAAGCTTATATCTCCCACAGTTAGCTAGAGCCACCAAATTTGGTGCCAAGATAGGTGATGATGACCCCCAAAAAACTGCATCAAAAGTTTGGATGCCACGCCCACCAATACTGCCGTAGCCGCCAACAACCGCCCAACGCTTCGTCAAAAACGGGAATGCGTGTATCTTCCAGAGTTGTGCAGCTAGAGCCACCAAATTTGGCAGGAAGATAGCTTGCAACGACCCCCAAAAAACTGCATTTTGGAGCCACGCGCCCCCCTTCCACCCCCTTTCCAGACCTTTTACAAACTTTGAGCTATAGTCACCAAATTTTGTATGAAGGTAGCAATTGACATTCCACATAGATCTGCAACAAAATTTTGGAAGCCACGCCTACCCATACCGCCCCCAGCTCCCCTTTCCACACTGTTTACAAACTTTGAGCTAGAGTCACCAAATTTGGAAGGAAGGTAGCAATTGACATTCCACAAGGATCTGCAGCAAAACTTTGTATGCCACACCCACCCATACCGCCCCCAGCCCTCCTTTCCCAACTTTTAACAACTTCGAGCTACAGTTACCAAATTTGGAAGGAAGATAGCAATTGACATTTCACAAAGATCTGCAGCAAAAAATTGGATGCCACGCCCACCCATACCGCTCCCAGCCCCCCTTTCCCACTTTTTACAATTTTCGAGCGAGAGTCACCTAATTTGGTATGAAGATACCAATTGACATTCCACACAGATCTGCATCATAACTTTGGATGCCACGCCCAGCCATACCGCCCCCAGCCCCCCTTTCCCCACTTTTAACAATTTTCGAGCTAGAGTCACCAAATTTGGTATGAAGATAGCAATTGACATTTCGCAAAGATCTGCATTAAAACTTTGGATGCCACGCCCACCCATACCGCCCCCAGCCCCCCTTTCAGCTCTTACAGCTCTTACAAACTTTCAGCTAGAGTCACCAAATTTGGAAGGAAGATAGTTGGTGGCATCCCCATCTGCATCGGAGAATCTTTAAGGCAGCGTACACCCCTGCCCCATCCGTACCCCTTTGCAATCAGGCCTCTTTTTACCTGTTTTAATACGACTGCAACGTTTCCACTTGTTTTCAGTTGCACATGCACTCAGCGGCCCGTCAAGTGTCCGACAAGCGGCAGGCCAGCGGCAACCAAGAACGGTACAAATTTATCACTGTATGTGTGCATGTGTTTCCCTTTTTGCTGTTCCTGCTGTCTAGAGTCTTGTTATTTTTCATATTTTGTTTTTTTCTGTGTCGGCAAATGACATCATTAAATACAATAATTATTTTAAAATGTTATCAAATAAAGCAGCTTTAATTTGTCGCTTCTTGTCAGCCGTAAAATTGAATGCATGTTTCTGAAAATATGAGAAAATCGTTTTAGTATTATACTTAATAATGTATACAATTATGTAAAAACTCATATTTTTATGCGCTGTTTTCATAAAGCTTGCCTTCTTTTTCTCCATGAGTAGTGAATCCGTCATGCCACTCCAGTTAAATTTTTTCACGAGAAGTTCAGTCTAGCGGAATTCCACTCGCAATAAAAACACGCTTTTGAAGGGAATTTTTAAATTTATTTATTTATTGCAAGCAGCAAATTTAATAACACAAATGGCAAACTCAGCTAAAACGATAGCGAACAGCTGATTGTGCAAATTTAATAGACTTGTTTTGTTCAATTTGGTGTTCACCACAGCGGTGTTGCAAAGTAAAGGCAGAACCAAACGATACTTTCGTGCATGCAGAGCCGCTGCACGCAAAGTTTTAACATATGCTACGTCGTGTATCCGCCCAAGCGATGCTTATGCACGGTTTCGTTCACTTTTGGTTTTTAACGAATTCTGCGACGCCGCATGCATAGTTTCACTGAAATGAAACCATGCAGAAATGCATTGGGCATAGAGTTGTCGCAGTCTTTTTATTGTATGCAAAATATTTAAAAAAATTCTTAATTCTTCATTTTATTGTTTATAAACACATTTATATAGTATACTTGATCTATGAACCATGTGTTATCTTTATTATTAGCATAACATTACATAAAATGTTAACATTTATTTTTTAATGGAATAAAAATCAAACATGTGGTAACAATGGTTGGCAAAAAGAAAGGAGAAGAAGAGACAAAGCACTTAAGCACTTAATGCGTTGATGCTGAATGCTTTAGCATGCATTTCGTTCGTTCTTGCAGCGGGTCTGCATGCACGAAATCCTCGTTTGGTTTTGCCTTTACACTTTTGTACATATGCAGCACAAAAATAAACACCCTAAGGGCCAGTTTCTCAATGTCTGGTTAAAGTAAGAATTAGCTAACGACCAGATAAATTTAACGCTCGCGTTAAGCCAATTTGGTTTTCTCAATGTATAGTTAAGTTAAATCGATATGATAATATCGCATTGATTGTGCTGCCACCCTGTTCGAGCCCTTTTCGAGCAAAACAGCTGTTTTTGTTTGGTATTTATTGTTTTGTGACTGCCAAATTCTTCTGTCAACTCAAAAATAAGAATTAAAAAAATGGAAATGAGTAAACAAACAAGTTTAATGAGCTCAATTGAGAACAAGAAGCGGCCACATTGCGTGGATGTAAAAAATTCTTTGATGCGATGCCATTTTGCTTGAATAATAAAATATAAACAATGCAAGTGTCAGCCACAGTCAGCTGTTTGCCTAACGATGATTTCATCGATATTTATATCGGCACTTAACGAGAGAACAAATTTTAGCCGGCACTCAGGCCTCATGTTAGTTTTAATCACGAACAACCCTAACCAGACATTGAGAAACTCAATTTTGACTAACCATCAGATAGTTAAGCTAACCATCTGTTAGTTTAGCTAACCAGACATTGAGAAACTGGCCCTAAATGTGTTTATAAACAATAAAATAAAGATTTAACTGTATAGCATTTATCTGTATTCCTATCGATTGTCTATTTTATGTTAATATATACCGATATTTTTATTTATTTATAGTCAGCTAAGGCCCAATATTTCAATGTCCGGTTAGTCAACTTATTCTAAGTTTAGTCGAATTTGAGTTGTTCAATGTTCGGTTAGGAGTATATGAGAAACAAACTAACCGGAAGGCTGGGTGTCGGTTAAAATTTATAGCGCGTTAAAGTCACGATATATCGATAAGAATCATCGATAAAGCAAACAGCTGTCCCTTGAATTGTATATTTATTTTGTTATTAAAGAAAAATGGCATCGCACAGCATATTTGTCCTTCAAGGCTTTCCACGAACGACTAACACCAGTTTGCGCAGTGAACTGAGCAGCAAGTTTCTGCCAGGCTTCGTCCTTCTGCTTCCACGTAACGGCGTCGCTCTTGTTGCACTCCAAAATATGCTGATTCGACTCCACTCGTTCAACTAACAAATGCTCCTCAGAAAGCGAAAAGTTTTTCCCACGGATCCGTTCGCAATCAGGAGTGTTCATTTTAATTTTATATATTATATATTTAAAATATGCAAAATTTGCCAGTCACCAACCAAAACAATAACAAAAAACAGCTGAGCCGCTCGCTATAAATGGCAACGCTGTGTATACATGTGGCAACGCTGTTAAGGCGATAGTTACTTATCGATGAAAGGTTATTTTGGCTTTGAGACAACAAAACTGTTTTAACTCGACCAGCAAAATAATGCGGCAGTTGAAATATTGGGCCTAAGAGCAGCTGACATTAAAATGAAATCAAATTTAATTTAAATTAAAAAATAGTTAAAATAATTAAATTAAGTAAAATATGGAACAATATATAAATCTGAAAATATACTTAAAAGTAAACGATAAGGCTCTGGGAAATTCAATAAAAAATTGAGTAGTCCAACATTTGTTGCATGGATTGGGGAAAACCCAGAAAAACCCAATCTAACTCTGGTCTGATTAGTAGTAAGTGGTTCCGATTAGATATAGAAAAAAGGATCAATCTTTTTAGTACTGGAATTGAGGCTTCGAAGGAGACAAGAGAAAAAAACTTGTTATAGCCAGAGCATATAACACGGAAAGATTCACGAGTTAAATAGTTGCCCGAGCAACGATCAAGGCTAAGGGATAAAAAGATACGTGAAGATCTAATTGGGACATTTTATTTAATGCGGCTCAAAAGCACTGATGAGTCGTTTTCTCCGATAAGAAGATTAGTAATAAATAATACTGCATGCATAGTTCTACGGTTAAAAAGGTAGGGAAGATTTATTAAATGAAGTCGGTGAGGCAGCCCCCGCCAAACATTTTAATCCTTTCCGGACGCAACCACAGCCAGGGTCAAGCGGTAACGTGGGGAATACGCCACCGCCTGGGTATACGGGAGTAATTTCAAACGGGATGATCAGCCAAGAACAGCCGAGGGCTCTAGGCGTGAAGAGGCTATGCTACAACTGTTCGGAAGAGGGTCATTTTGCCAAGGAGTGCCCCAATCCACGGGTACAGTTCTGTCGGCAGTGTGGGGCCAAGGGGGTCAATACCAGCCAGTGTTGTCAGCAGTCAAGGGCGGGAAACGATATGCGGCACCATCCGGGACGGGACCCGATGGGGGCCGACGTGAACCAGTCCCAAACCTAGAGTACCCTTTAAGAGTGGAAGACGGGCGGATAGTCGCTACTGTAAGAGTCGGGGACCAAGTAGCGACTGCGACAGTAGATACAGGGGCGACAAGGAGTTTTATTAGTGAGGAGTTTTCCCGCAAGGTGACCAGCGGGGGCGAGATGCTGGACGCCTGCGCGAAAATTCGCCTAGCCGATGGGTCCACCTTAGAGGTAAAAAAGCTATTGAGGGTAAAAGTTGGTCTAGCGGGGACAGAGGTCACGGTGAGTATGCTCGTGATGCCCTCGATGCTAGACAACATTATACTAGGGATAGACTTTTTGTGCCGGGTGGGGACGACCATCGAATGTGGCAAGGCTAGGTTAATTTTGGAAGCTGTGGAAGTACCAGATATAGAGGAGGAGCAGGTCCTAATGGAACGTGAGCCAGTTGTGAGCAAACCGGAGGAGGACGGCGGATCAAGGCAGGAGAAGGATGCCCCCGGGGCACCTCAGCCCAGCATCGCCGTGGGAACGGTTCGAGGAGACAGCGTGGACGCGACAACGGCAGGAGTACAACGGTTCGGCGAGGGAGGAGGGTGCGTCATACCCGGCCCCGCAATAACACCGGTGGAAAGCGTCGAAACCAGGGAAAACGAGTGGCCAGAGGACTTGGAACCAGAGATAAAGGAAACATTGAAAGCGGAATTGTCCCTCTTTGACGAGCTGCAAGGGGTGTCACACGTAGCTGAGCACCGGATCATCATGAGGGACGACAAGCCGATTAAGCAGAGGTACTACCCCAAAAACCCTGCGATGCAGCAGGTGATCAACGAACAGGTAGACGAACTGCTGCGAGCCGACGCGATAGAGCCCTCCCGCAGCCCGCACAGTGCCCCGATTGTGCTAGTTAAAAAGAAAACAGGCGAGTGGCGGATGTGTATCGACTATAGGCAACTCAATGCACATTCCTTGCCAGATGCATACCCCGTACCCAGGATTAATCACATTTTGGAGCGATTGAGACACGCGCGATACATCTCCACGCTCGAACTCAAGCACGGTTACTGGCAAATTCCCATGGCTGCGGATAGTCGGGAGTGTACAGCATTTACGGTACCCGGTAGAGGCTTATTCCAGTGGCGCGTAATGCCTTTCGGTTTGCACTCGGCGTGTGCAACATTCCAACGAGCTTTGGATACGGTTATCGGACCAGATATGGAGCCACATGCATTTGCCTATCTGGACGACATAATAGTAATCGGAGCGACAAAGGAGCAGCACGTGACAAATTTGAAGGAAGTCTTCAGGCGTTTGAGAGCGGCCAACTTGAAGCTGATACGTAAGAAGTGTTTGTTTTTCCAGAAGGAGCTGATATACCTGGGACACCTAGTGAGCGGCGACGGGATCAAAACCGACCCCGCAAAAGTAGAAGCGATCCAGAACTTGAAGGCCCCAACCAATTGTAAGGAGCTGCGACGTTGCCTGGGCATGGACTCCTGGTATCGACGATTCGTGCCGAATTTCGCTACAGTGGTGCAACCGATCACAGCTTTATTAAAAAAATTTAGGAAATGGTCATGGGGAGAGGAACAACAGGCAGCGCTAGAACCCTCAACATAGTTTGACGACCGCACCGGTCCTGGCCTGTCCGGATTTTTCAGAAAAGTTTGTCCTGCAGACGGACGCCAGCGATTTTGGTCTCGGAGCGGTGCAAGCACCAGAAGACCGGGCAAGAAGATTAAAGGAAGTTTTCAGTATCGTCCAGACAAATTTACAGAGAGCGTCGAACCAGGAACTCAAACACGTTGGTGCTATTAAGAGCACACCAACTCTCTAAAGCCAGTGAAGGTTTCGCGGCGAAACTCGCTCCCAAGTTCGATGGCCCATTCCTCGTGAAAAAGTTCGTATCACCGAATATCGTGCGATTGGTTAAAGAAGGACAAAGAAAGAGCAAACTCGCCAGCATTGCGCAACTGAAACCATTCTATGAAGAGGGAGAGGAGCACGGAGAAGATGACCAGCCCGACCGAGCGTCTGACAAAGATCAGACTTGTCACAGTTTTAATTAACCCCTTTATTCTCTTTTTATTAACACTAACCAAATTTGAATTCATAAATTAAGACTAACCGATTGTGTTTATAAGCCCACAGAATACCCAAGATGAGCGGACAACTCCCGTACGTGATCAGCAGCGGTGACGAGGAGGATAGCGAAGGCACCACCGAGGGTCTCGAACGAGAGCAGCGCAACCCGGCTACTTCGACGTATAGGCACACGCTGCACCACCACCGAAAAGAGACAGCCTGCGTCGTGGAGGGCGGAATCATTTTTATGACGGTGGAGACTTCCACAGTGTTCGTGAAAATACCAGGCTTCCGAGCACCGAGCCCGGATGCCGAGGAAGCCGCGCCACAACCCGAACGCCCGGCAACCGATCGGACACCCACCGGTGGAGCTCAGCTTGGCAGCAGACCCGTTGAAGGAACACCCACAGCTGGAAGGGGTGTACAAGACATGGCAGGAACGAGCGAGGAGGAGCGAAGAGTGGAGGACGCAGTCGTTCCGCCCAAGGACGTCCTCGACTTGTAAGAGGAGGGCCTGGAATCCGTGGTGACCGAATTAGAGTAGGCGAAGATGACCGAGCCGCCAACCCAGGGGCAAGTACTACCGCCAAAAACGTGGGCGATACGTCCCGCCAATTGGGCAGTATTCCCCGACGAGGACGAACTTACCGACGCCGCGGTCGCGGCCATATCAGAGGCGTTGGCAAACTGCACGTCGAGAGCCCGACGGTCTAGGTTCAAGGTGGAGGTGGACGGTGAGATGCACGGCGTGACAAGGAACGCATTCGGGCACGTAACTGTCACGCTACCCAAGAAAGGGGGGGGTGTGAAGTAGGCCGCGTCGGCCCCTTCACAAATAGTTATATCATATTATATTTATAGTTTAAAGTCGCAAAGGAGCGCATTGTTGATTTAGAAAGGGGGGGGGTGTGAAGTAGGCCGCGTCGGCCCCTTCACAAATAGTTATATCATATTATATTTATAGTTTAAAGTCGCAAAGGAGCGCATTGTTGATTTAGTTTACAAAGAGTTATATTTATTAGTTATTTGATTTATTTTTATTTACCATGTTATATTTATAGTTTAAAGTCGCAAAGGAGCGCATTGTTGATTTAGCTCACATTTTTGTATTATATTTATAACTTCTAAGTCGCAAGAAGCGCATGGGTTGTTCAAGCTGTAGGTATAGTTTTGTTAGACGCAAGGAGTGCGCAGTATTTATATTTAAGAAACGCAAGGAGTGTAAAGTAGTTAGATTTAGTGGATGTATATATTTTTGATTGACGCCTAACGCCTAAGAATTTAAATATAACCGCCCCAAATCGCAGAGTCGCAAGATGCAGCGCGCCAGCTGCGATCACTAAATCCACCACGGTCACGAGCAAGTGTGGGGAGCGACAAAATCTGCAACTTGGGCCGAAGCCGAAGCGTGGGCGGGAGAGTTGCGATTGATATATGAAAGTGAGCAGACGCGTTCGCCCTTAGAAGTAGTTAACGAGTTAGTAGCAAAGGTATAGAGTTTAGAAAAGATAAGTTAGGTTTAGGCTTTCTTGTGCACATAATCTTTTATAGGAACTGAATAAATTGGTCGCCGGTAAGTCCGTGACCCAGTGGAGTGCAGTTGCTGTGTGTTTTCTTTCTTTCTATTTCTCTTTTTTGGTTTTTTTTTGTACACGCGCGCCCGCGAGTTAAGCTGAGTCGCTTTATACTCTGGCTGCTGAGTGTGCCGGCTGTTGCGTTGGTGTCGACGTAGGCGTTTCCCCTTCCAACTTGTAAAACCGCGCGCGTTATAGTCCCACCAAAAAAATATATAAATATTCTTGTGTGGTGTACCTGGCCAGACTGAGTTTACACCCCGGCTAAATTACTCCTTTACAAGGGCTACTGCTACTAAAAGACATGACTTTACATTTTGAACAATTTATTTTCAGTAAGTAATTGCGGCACCACGCCGACAACGCACCCTTATCCGACTGTAGTAAGTTACACAGAGAAGCATCATTGTAGGTGAAACAAAGCTTAACACCATCAACAAACATACATACATAATAATAACTGCTTTAGAATTTAGGCAAATGCCTTGGGAAAATGGACGTGTGGAATGTAGGCATGGCTGCATAGCTCTATGGTAGTTGCGAAGGCAAAATAGTTGGAAAGTGTCATAGAGCTGAAAACATGAAAGAGTATGTATGACTAGCAATGCAAAACGGAAAATTGCCTGCTTATTTTACTAGACGCTTGTTAATTTTGCTGTTCGCCTGATCAGCAAATGTTCGATGAGCACCAAAGCTGCCTTGGAAGTATTGTTTTTCTGGTTTTTCTTGGGTTTTTGTAGGCAAATAATACAAATTTAATATAAAATTGGCTGTTCAGGTTTTGCATGAATAGCATGCATAACGATTCTCCGATGCAGATGGGGATTCCACCAGCTGTCTTCGTTGCAAATTTGGTGACTCTAGCTTTAAGTTTGTAAAAAGCGGGGAAAGGGGGGTTAGGGTCGTTATGGGTGGGTGTGGCATCCAAATTTTTGATGCAGATCTTTGTGGAATGTCAATTGCTATCTTCATACCAAATTTTATTAATCTAGCCCAAGGTTTGTAAAAGTGGGGAAAGGGAAGCTGGGGGTAGTTTGGATGGGAGTGGCATCCAAATTTTTGATACAGATCTTTGTGGAATTTCAATTGCTATCTTCATACCAAAATTGTGAATCTAGCGCAAAATTTTGTAAAAGGTGGGGAAAGGGGGCTGGGGGCGGTATGGGTGGGCGTGGCATCCAATTTTTTGCTGCAGATCTTTGTGGAATGTCAATTGCTATCTTCATACCAAATTTTTTGACTCTAGCTCAAAGTTTGTAAAATGTGGGGAAAGGAAGACTGGGGGCGGTATGGGTGGTTGTGGCATCCAAATTTGTGATGCAGATCTTTATGATATGTCAATTGCTATCTTCATACCAAATTTGGGGACACTAGCTTGAAAATTGTAAAAAGTGCGGAGAGGGGGGCTGGGGGCGGTATGGGTGGGCGTGGCATCCAAAGTTTTGATGAATTTGGTGGCTCTAGCTAAAAGTTTACAAAAGGTGTGGTAAGGGGGCGAAATGGGTGGGCGTGGCTCCAAAACTTTGATGCAGATTTTTGGTGGTCGTTGTAAGCTATCTTCCTACCGAGCTTGGTGGCTATAGCTTCACAACTCTGGAAGATACACGCACTCCCGTTTTTGACGAAGCGTTGGGGCAGATGGGGGTGGCTAGGGGAGTATTGGTAGGCGTGGCAGCCAAACTTTTGATGCAGTTTTTTGGGGGGTCATCATCACCTATCTTGGCACTAAATTTGGTGACTGTAGCTCCATAACTGTGGGAGATATGGGCTTTTCTAATATCAAAATGCGGGGAGGCTGGGGGCGGAATGGGTGGGCGTGGCTCCAAAACTTTAATGCAGTTTTTTGGGAGTTGCTAGTTAATATCTTCTCACCAAACTGGGTAGTTCTATCTGTAAGGATGTGCGAAATATGTGGATTTATCGGTTGTGAGTTATCGAATTTATCGATTCGCCAGCTCCCCAGTTATCTTATAACCCCTATTTTGACACTTTAATTTACTATCCCATAGATAAAGAGAATTGGAAAGTTTCAAGTCTCTAGCTTGAAGGGTGTGGAAAAAACTTGCAACCATACGGACGGACAGACACCATGGCGTACATGACTGGCGAATGACACACGAAGCACGCGGAAAGTACGAAATGCGCTCTCAGAGGGGGTGGTAGCTACGCTAAGTTACGTTACGACTTCCAATTGAATGTTGAAATATTGCTGTTTGGACGCTCAATCTGCCTACATACTTGTTGGTATTATTATTTATTATTATTACCATTAAACCCAACTGCAACGTTTTCACTTGTTTAATTATGGTTTTGTGCAAGTGTCCGTCTGCCTCGATCACGGACACTATACTATAGACATAAAATTTTAGGTCGTGTATATTCTTTTAAACTATCTCAAACTCTTTCGGTTTGAGATATATTCATGCAATCGATAACGACGACAAACTGAGTTTTATTTTATATTTGAAACTAATTAATGATCTGAAAAAATTTTATTGAAATCAAGTGAATAACACCGGAGATATCTTAAGCATTCAGTAGTGTAGTATTGAATGCACTTGCCTTATACGCTTGCACACAAACATAAGCATACACAAAAATGACTGTACGCGCAACTTCTAGAGTTCAGCTTTCTCCATCTTACTTGATTTATTTTATGTGGCTGTGTAACTAGAATATTGTGCAGATAGTTGCGTCCGACTTTAACGTCTTCACTTGGTTTTATTTATATTTTTGCGCTTCAAATTACGTTAATAAATATTTAAAAAACAAACATGCACACACAAACAAGCCGCCTCGATCAATGTGAGTCAACAACAAAACAGAAGATCTTTGCAATGGGGTAAAAAGGAGGCCGAACAAGATATTTATGAATCATTCAATTGGCCAGTTACTTTTACAAAAGCTGGTTTCATTACAACAAAAGTGCACTTGTTTTATAAATACATATGTACATATGTTGAACTTTGTGGAACATAGAGAAACACTCACTTGTTGATAGCACTTTTTATAACACAGGCACATACATACAAACAATATTAAAATGACGCCGAAATGAATAAATATGTATCTGAAACGGAGATCCAGTAATAAAAGACTCCAGTGCCTAGCGAAATGCGAGAAGAGACAACAGCGCGCGATCTTTGTTGTTAAACGAATGCCACAAGCGAAGGTGAAAGCAGCATTATCGTAACAAGCAGTGTTGTAATTTTTACAAGAGCTAAAAAAGCTAAATCGATCAACATATATGAAGCAAAATAAAGCTAACAAACTTTTCCAAAATTTGAGCCAACGATTGCAGTGCATAAATAGAGCTTACTTTTAGGTTAAGCACAAGCTGGAAGTGGTAAACGTGAATTCCGATGCTTTTTCAATATACATATGTAAATGGAACTTCGTTAAATGCTCACAAATCAAAAAATAAATAAATAAATTTAAGAGCAAAAACAATTAGTTTGAATTATTATAACAGCCAGAATTCTAATTCCCGCAATTGTTAAATATATTCCGCAATTGCGTTAAAAACAAAAATCAGATCCAATGGGCGAAAGAGGAAATGAGAACACTGGTCACAAGCCCACACATAAAATGTACACATGCAGTTTCCAGGTGAACTTGAATTAGACAGTTCGTTCACTTTGTGGTACCAGCGAGCGTAGTCGGCCAGCTGTTCTTAGCGCTGTGGTTCAAAATCAGCAGAGACGTGAAATAGTAATCTATTACTTTTGCGCTCACATAGTTAAGAAAGAAGAGAGCAGAAAGTTTCAGTTCTCTTTCGCAATCTTGCGTACCCAGTGGCGTACATACGCTATCAATGTTCATATATGAACATTCAGGTCCCAGCAAGTGCTGACACTTAAGCTATTTATGAGCCACATAAGCATGTTAATTGAAAAACAAGCAATTTTTTATTTTTCTTTATAACACATACATTACGATGAACAGTGCTTCAAAAAGATATTGTAACTTGTATTTAACTCAGTGCTTCGATTATATGAACAAATTTGAAGGTGCTTGCTCGCTCTTTTTCTGTGTTTTGCTACTGGGTTAAGATGCCAAAAACATAGAAGAAAAATTTTCGTGATGCCTAGCTGCAAAATGAGAAGTTCAAGCAATGGATTCGCAAGGATTGCACTGATCCAACAAGAGCATATATCTCGTATCGCAAATCCGCAATAGGTGCAAAGCTTTTTTATATCCGCCACTGCCATGATCGAAGCTGTTGACTATTGTCGAATTTTGCGTATTATTTAAATCAATGTAAATATAGTTGTTCTTTTTTAATTTAAGTACATATAAGTAACTTTGATTTAGTTTTGACATGAATATGTCTTAGAGCTGAGGTACATTCTATGAAAAAGAAGAAGAAAGAAGTTTTAAGAGCCAGAGCCTTAACATGTAAGAAGATTAGTAAGATCTGAGGATACTCGCCGTTATCGAGAAACACGAAGGCGTCTTGCTAATAACCAATAAGATAAGCTTGAAGAAACTTTATTTCAACCAGAAAGACGTAGAATGATAGATTCAATTGTTGCTGATGCTGAGTTTCTCAAGGGGTTTCCGCAAAACAAATTTGTTGATAACTGACAGTGCAGTGCTGCCAACTTTTGTTGATCAAAAAAAGCTAGATAGGCGAAAAAATGAAGCAAAAAAAGCTATTTACATACAAATGATACCAAATGACTTATACAGAAAAAGGCTGTCCCATACAATAATTGAAAATTTTTCCCGCAATCGCGTTTTGAAAAAAGCCAGATCTGATGGGAAAAAAACGGAATTGGCAATAATGGTTCAGTGTGCTATAGAATTTGGTTTCAAAATGATGTGTGCAAGGCACACAGTTTGATGAAAAATTATTTTCCAGCCGAACATGTTGAAAATTTTCTTGTTTGTCAAACAAGCTTCAAATCACTTTGCCAAAACAAATAACAAAAAAAGTTTCAATCAAACGGCATTTGCCACATCCTAATATGACTACAGAAAGGCTTGTTTCGAAACGTATTTAATATGTGTACAGGTATTAATAAAATGATTTTGCATTAATAAACAAGTAGAAGATACCCTGAATTCAGTTGTAATAAATAAATTAAATTTATAATTGACTTTGGTTCTACTGACTGAGCTTCAATCGATTAAATTCGATATCTCCTGTGTTTCTTAACCGATTTGAACGAATTTTTCAGAAAAAATCTATCGTTACCAATTACTTCAACCCTCATTTTTACATTTTCCGAATTTGATATATTTTTGTTATCGATTGCATGTCTGTATCGGAAACCAGAACAGTTACTTGTTCTGCTCATGGTATAGGAGAACTTATATACAAAATCTGTAGTTACTAGCCCTTGTAGCCTCTGAAATCCACGCGTTCATACAGACGGACGGACAGACGGACATGGCTATATCGTCTCGGCTGTGGATGCTGATCAAGAACATATATACTTTATTGGGTCGGAGTCCGCGTCTCCGAGCGGAGATATGTCGTTTGTAAAACGGCGGAGATATGTCGTTTCAAAACGTCATATCTCCGGGCGGAGATATGTCGCTACAAAACGACATATCTCCGCCAAGAAAAAAACGTCATATCTTCGAGCGGAGATATGACGTTTTGTAATGACATATCTCCGCGCAGCAATTTTGAGCAAATTATGTCGATACACCAACAAAAAATACAAATAACTACTAAGTTACTATCTTAATAAGAGTCCGCAGCGGCGGCTAATTATAGTAAGTATTAATTAATTAATACTTCTTATAGTATCAAGTTGGTGTTTCGATAATTTTGCTTAAAATCGCTGCGCGGAGATATGTCGTCTCAAAACGTCATATCTCCGCCACAAAAAACACGACATATCTCCGCCAGAAAAATGTACTGGGCGGAGATATGTCGTCGGAGATATGACGCTATGCCGTTCTAAGTGCTGACGTGTCAAAATAATGCTTGGCCGAGGTTTGAAGAAAGAGTTACGCTCGAGGTAATTGTTGTGCGTGTAATCTTGAGTCACTGGGAGAGAAAGAAATAACAGTATACTCTGTTACAACTTATGTTAACAGAATGTGTGTGAGCAAGGCATACTTATATAAGTATGACTTGTGTGTGAGCAAGTTTGCATTGGAGATGCAAGAAGCATTAATGTTTCGACAAGCAACAGGAACAGTGCACTCGGGATTATTCGCCATAGGCAATTAACAATTAATAATTAGCAATGAATACCAATCCGGAAGAAATTCGCAGGTTCAAGAATGTAGCTGCTGAAGCTTCCTTAATTTCGAAACGCTGCAAAAACAATTCTTTGAACTTTTCCCAACTGATGCCGGGATAACAGATCTGCGCAAGCCACGTTGAAGCACTGCCCTGCATACAACTGCTCAACAACACAATAAGCGCGCTTCCCTCGACCGGCTGCTCATCCATAACACTGTGATAGTCAGAAAAAAGACAAGCCCAAACTCAACGGTTTCTGCCAATTTCGGGTCCTACGAAACGAGCTGCATCATTACTTTTTTGAGTTACAATCATGGTTTCATACAAAAATTTTTGTAGAAGTTTTTCATTAAAATGGCCCCTTCTAAGAGAAAGACACATTTTTCTTCGGTCTTTAACTTTTTTAATGTTGACTTTTTTGGTAAACTTTCTTTGGCAAAGCTTCTCAGAATAAGTCCGTCTTTAAGTTCTTAGATGACTGTAAGCCCCAAAATCAATGTTTTGGGTGTACTTATAGCCAATATGTCGAAAAAACTTTTTTATATAGGGGCCATTGAAAACACCTGAAAATAATGTTATGTTGATTTAGTTCTATTTTTTCGCTGAAAAAAGACTTAAAATACCTTCTTTTATTTTCGCAACACTTAGTCTTGGAAATATTTCTGTCAAACATTTAAAACCATTAAGCAGGGTGATAACTTTTAAATCCGCACATATCTTTCAGTGACGCTGCTGATACTGAACTCTGTCCAAAATTAATTTCATTGCTTCGTATGTTTCCTCTGTGTTGGAGCTTATGGCGATTGGAACCGGATTTTTTGTGTTGTCCACTTACAGCAATACTGCTTTCAAACTATTTTTCGACGAGTCAATAAAGAAGCGCCATTGGTCTGGTTTGTACTCACAGTTCATGTATTGCATAAGACCAGGAATATTTTTACAATACTGTCTTTTGCGGTATCCATACACCTTCACATCTTTAGACAATATATTTACCGATCGAAGATGATGTGCAAGGCATATCGCTTGTTTTTGCGATAATTTCAGCTTTCGTACCATCGTATTCAAACGGGCTTGGGAAATCTTCAAGTGACGACATGGGCATTCAACTTCGATTGGGTAATACATTGAGAGGCCCGGTGGCAAATGTTGGCGAAATACTATATCTCTCAGTTGGACTTGGACATCTTGCTATCGGTACATTTTTGAGTGAGACTAAACTGTGTTTTTTTTTGTTGAGTCTTGCAAATTTTTTCTTGCATGCGTTGAAGTTTGGATCAATCCAAATCATTGGGATGCCGAACGCCATTTTCAGGCACAGTCTTTTGACCAGTTATGCAGGTTGTTGTT
Organism: Scaptomyza flava; assembly: GCA_030179655.1. Taxonomy (NCBI): domain Eukaryota; kingdom Metazoa; phylum Arthropoda; class Insecta; order Diptera; family Drosophilidae; genus Scaptomyza; species Scaptomyza flava. Next base: position 62,522,551 of record JARNME010000404.1, read on the forward strand.
GCATTGCGTGCAAATGGTTTTTGGCATCCAATCTACGTCTCTTATAACGGGCAAATCGAAATATTCCTCGTAGATGCTGGCAGTTCCAGAAGATGTTTTGCGTCTACTCCGAGGGCTTGTAAATTTTTTACAACAACAACGATTGGCCAATTGGACACTCATTCATTTTAATTTATTTTCTTAAAATACAAGGCACTAAAACAATGTTCTTTCCGCGAAGTCAAAGTCAAATTAACTACTACAATCAATGCTTAAATTTTGACTCTAAGGCAGCGATCGGCACATTTATATGACGTTTGTAATGACATATCTCCGCGCAGCAATTTTGAGCAAATTATGTCGATACACCAACAAAAAATACAAATAACTACTAAGTTACTATCTTAATAAGAGTCCGCAGCGGCGGCTAATTATAGTAAGTATTAATTAATTAATACTTCTTATAGTATCAAGTTGGAGTTTCGATAATTTTGCTTAAAATCGCTGCGCGGAGATATGTCGTCTCAAAACGTCATATCTCCGCCACAAAAAACACGACATATCTCCGCCAGAAAAATGTACTGGGCGGAGATATGTCGTCGGAGATATGACGCTATGCCGTTCTAAGTGCTGACGTGTCAAAATAATGCTTGGCCGAGGTTTGAAGAAAGAGTTACGCTCGAGGTAATTGTTGTGCGTGTAATCTTGAGTCACTGGGAGAGAAAGAAATAACAGTATACTCTGTTACAACTTATGTTAACAGAATGTGTGTGAGCAAGGCATACTTATATAAGTATGACTTGTGTGTGAGCAAGTTTGCATTGGAGATGCAAGAAGCATTAATGTTTCGACAAGCAACAGGAACAGTGCACTCGGGATTATTCGCCATAGGCAATTAACAATTAATAATTAGCAATGAATACCAATCCGGAAGAAATTCGCAGGTTCAAGAATGTAGCTGCTGAAGCTTCCTTAATTTCGAAACGCTGCAAAAACAATTCTTTGAACTTTTCCCAACTGATGCCGGGATAACAGATCTGCGCAAGCCACGTTGAAGCACTGCCCTGCATACAACTGCTCAACAACACAATAAGCGCGCTTCCCTCGACCGGCTGCTCATCCATAACACTGTGATAGTCAGAAAAAAGACAAGCCCAAACTCGACGGCTTCCCCCAATTTCGGGTCCTTCGAATCGAACTGTTTCATTACTTTTTGAGTTACAATCATGGTTTCATACAAAAATTTTTGTAGAAGTTTTTCATTAAAATGGCCCCTTCTAAGAGAAAGACACATTTTTCTTCGGTCTTTAACTTTTTTAATGTTGACTTTTTTGGTAAACTTTCTTTGGCAAAGCTTCTCAGAATAAGTCCGTCTTTAAGTTCTTAGATGACTGTAAGCCCCAAAATCATGTTTTGGGTGTACTTATAGCCAATATGTCGAAAAAACTTTTTTATATAGGGGCCATTGAAAACACCTGAAAATAATGTTATGTTGATTTAGTTCTATTTTTTCGCTGAAAAAAGACTTAAAATACCTTCTTTTATTTTCGCAACACTTAGTCTTGGAAATATTTCTGTCAAACATTTAAAACCATTAAGCAGGGTGATAACTTTTAAATCCGCACATATCTTTCAGTGACGCTGCTGATACTAAACTCTGTCCAAAATTAATTTCATTGCTTCGTATGTTTCCTCTGTGTTGGAGCTTATGGCGATTGGAACCGGATTTTTTGTGTTGTCCACTTACAGCAATACTGCTTTCAAACTATTTTTCGACGAGTCAATAAAGAAGCGCCATTGGTCTGGTTTGTACTCACAGTTCATGTATTGCATAAGACCAGGAATATTTTTACAATACTGTCTTTTGCGGTATCCATACACCTTCACATCTTTAGACAATATATTTACCGATCGAAGATGATGTGCAAGGCATATCGCTTGTTTTTGCGATAATTTCAGCTTTCGTACCATCGTATTCAAACGGGCTTGGGAAATCTTCAAGTGACGACATGGGCATTCAACTTCGATTGGGTAATACATTGAGAGGCCCGGTGGCAAATGTTGGCGAAATACTATATCTCTCAGTTGGACTTGGACATCTTGCTATCGGTACATTTTTTGAGTGAGACTAAACTGTGTTTTTTTTTGTTGAGTCTTGCAAATTTTTTCTTGCATGCGTTGAAGTTTGGATCAATCCAAATCATTGGGATGCCGAACGCCATTTTCAGGCACAGTCTTTTTGACCAGTTATGCAGGTTGTTGTTGCATTGCGTGCAAATGGTTTTTGGCATCCAATCTACGTCTCTTATAACGGGCAAATCGAAATATTCCTCGTAGATGCTGGCAGTTCCAGAAGATGTTTTGCGTCTACTCCGAGGGCTTGTAAATTTTTTACAACAACAACGATTGGCCAATTGGACACTCATTCATTTTAATTTATTTTCTTAAAATACAAGGCACTAAAACAATGTTCTTTCCGCGAAGTCAAAGTCAAATTAACTACTACAATCAATGCTTAAATTTTGACTCTAAGGCAGCGATCGGCACATTTAGCGTTTCCTATAGCTATCTATAGGGCAGCAATATTTTAATTTTACATTGTACACTATAAAAAAACAAACACAAGCGCACGCTGTTCGGCTTTCGGCAGTTGTGTTGCTCCCACTTCGGCAAAGCAAATCAAGTCAGTTGCTGCTCAGCATTCACCAAGGCAAGACCTCGCTGCGCAATTTTTCTGAATGCTAAATATTTAACACTGCAAAAAAACTGAATAATAAATGATTTTATTTTTCAATGAAAAAATGTTTCACAATGTTTAATTTGCCACCAAATTTTATATCATAATAATTTATATATTTTTATTTTTTTATACTCGCCCACAACTAATAATTGCGAAACAACGATCTCAACATTAAGAAAAATAAATATACAAATAAAATTCCCAATAAACATTTAGCCGACCTACTTAGAATAAAATGCTATAATGAAGAAATAGACCTAGACCAAATAGTTATAGAATTAGAATAAAAATAACGTGAACTTTTTTTTGATTTTCCAACTTTTTCATTTTTCTCAGTGCACTGGTTTCTTCGTGCGCGAACACAGTTTTCAATACAAGCAAAGAGCAATAAAAGTATAGTTGTGTGATTTTGCCGGTCGCTGCTCTAAGGCAGGCTTACATCAGATAAGATGTTATCAGCAGCATTGAACGGTTCTTTCAAACGTTACTTGTTGTTATTTCTTATCAGTGAAGTGGTTAAAAGCTTGACTTGTTGCTTGTTGATTTGTGTTGGACATTGGTAGATGAGTCTTATTAAATTTAACTTAAATATTGTGTACAAATTTATGATACTTATTTATAACACTTATAAGATACAAAAAAAAAAAAATAAATAAATAAAATAATAAAACAGCACACAAACATAGTTAGTGTAACTTTTTTAAAAAATACAAATTTTAAGTTTTTTTTTCTAATGGTTAGTTTGCTCAGAACGTTGTCTTTGCTCAAAGAGTAAATTAAAATATTGACGAAACGCGAGGAAAAAAACATTTTAAAATATGGGTAAAATTTCAGTTTTTTCGAAGTTTTGGCTGTAAGGACACCCAAAACATTGATTTTGGGGCTTACCGTCATCTAAGAACTTAAAGACGGACTTATTCTGAGAAGCTTTGCCTAAGAAAGTTTACCAAAAAAGTCAACATTAAAAAAGTTAAAGACCGAAGAAAAATGTGTCTTTCTCTTAGAAGGGGCCATTTTGATGAAAAACTTCTACAAAAATTTTTGTATGAAACCATGATTGTAACTCAAAAAAGTAATGATGCAGCTCGTTTCGTAGGACCCGAAATTGGCAGAAACCGTTGAGTTTGGGCTTGTCTTTTTTCTGACTATCACAGTGTTATGGATGAGCAGCCGATCGAGGGAAGCGCGCTTATTGTGTTGTTGAGCAGTTGTATGCAGGGCAGTGCTTCAACGTGGCTTGCGCAGATCTGTCGGCATCAATTGGGAACAGTTCAAAGAATTGTTTTTGCAGCGTTTTAAAATTAAGGAAACTTCAGCAGCTACATTCTTGAACCTGCTGCATAGTCGTTCAGAGCCCAGCGAGTGTCTCGCACTATATGCAAGCCGCATGGTCACGTCCCTAACCTCAAAATGGCGAAACCTGCGCACAGAGGAGATAGCTGTATCGACTGTGCTTGCTCACATGGCAAATTTCGACAGTCGTTTGCAGCGCATCGTGTTTTCGTCCCATATACAAACAAGAAGTCAATTTAAAATGGAACTGTGTGTCACTTATGCAAGAAAACAGGACACAAATGTTCTGGATCGGCAAATAAACCACAGCGGATTGTAACCTGTTACCGGTGTGGACAACTTGGACATCTTGCAAATCGCTGCACGGGTAATGCAACTTAATGTATAGCGGTTTCTGAGAAGAAATGTAATCATTGCTCTGTTTCTGAGCCAAAGGGAATTATGACACACCGAGGTGAGACATATCCAATTTGTTTTAACTCCGGAGCGGAATGCTCGCTGATTCGAAGCAGTGTTGCCGATAAATTTGATGGCAAGCTTATTAATAATGTTGTCATAATATGGAGTATTGGCGACGCTGGCATATACAGCACCCATCAAAAAATATGTAAATGTGCGATTAACGCAACTATAAAAAAAAAAAAAAAAAACAAGTGGAAACGTTGCAGTCGGACGCAACCGACTGCGGCATACTCGATACCAGTATTAAAACAGGTAAAAAGAGGCCTGATTGCAAAGGGGTACGGATGGGGCAGGGGTGGACGCTGCCTTAAAGATTCTCCGATGCAGATAGGGATGCCACCAACTATCTTCCTTCCAAATTTGGTGACTCTAGCTGAAAGTTTGTAAGAGCTGTTGAAAGGAGGGCTGGGGGCGGTGTGGGTGGGTGTGGCATCTAAATTTTTACTGCAGATCTTTGTGAAATGTCAATTGCTATCTTCATACCAAATTTGGTGACTCCAGCTCGAAGTTTGTAAAAAGTGGGGAAAGGGGGGCTGAGGCAGTATGGCTGGGCGTGGCATCAAAATTTTTGATGCATATCTTTGTGGAATGTCAATTGCTATCTTCATACCAAATTTGGTGACTCTAGCTCGAAAATTGTTAAATGTGTGGAAAGGGGGGCTGGGGGCGGTATGGGTGGGCGTGGCATCCAAAGTTTTGATGCAGATCTGGTGGAATGTCAATTGCTATCTTCATACGAAATTTGGTGACTCTAGCTCGAAGTTTGTAAAAAGTAGAGAAAAGGGGGCTGGGGGCGGTATGGGTGGGCGTGGCATCCAAAGTTTTGCTGCAGATCTATGTGGAATGTCAATTGCTAAATTCCTTCCAAATTTGGTGACTCTAGCTCAAAGTTTGTAAAAAGTGGGGAAAGGGGGGCTGGGGCGGAATGGGTGGGCGTGGCATCCAAATTTTTGCTGCAGATCTATGTGGAATGTCAATTGCTACCTTCATACAAAATTTGGTGACTCAAGCTCAAAGATTGTAAAAGGTGTGGAAAGGGGGTGGAATGGGTGGGCGTGACTCCAAAACTTTGATGCAGTTTTTTGGGGTTCGTTACCAGCTATCTTCCTACCAAATTTGGTGGCTCTAGCTCCACAAATCTGGAAGAAAAACGCATTCTCGTTTTTGACGAAGCGTTGGGGCATCTGGGGGCGGCTAGGGCGGTATTGGTGGGCGTGGCATCCAAACGTTTGATGCAGTTTTTGGGGGTCATCATCGCCTATCTTGGCACCAAATTTGGTGGCTCTAGCTCAAAAACTGTGAGATATATGCGCTTTTTTTTACTTTAAAATGCTGGGGGGGGCTGGGGGTGGAATGGAGGGGCGTGGCTCCAAAATTTTTGATGCAGTTTTTTTGGGGTTGCTAGTAGCTATCTTCTTACTAACTTTGGTAGTTCTAGGTGTAAGGGTGTGTGAAATATGCGGATTTATCGTTTTTGAGTTATCGAATTTATCGATTTGCCAGCCCCCCAGTTATCGTAGAACCCCAATCTTGACACTTTAATTTACTATCCCATTGATAAAGAGAATTGGAAAGTTTCAAGTCTCTAGCTTGAAGGGTGTGGAAAAAAGTTGCGTTCATACAGACGGACAGACACCATGACGGACATTGCACAAACCCAATATACTCTTTACCTTCGGTATCGAGTATAAAAAATACATTGGTTGTCTGTAAAGTCGGTTTACTGACGATAGTTGCACGTGACAACGTCTTAAGAAAATCTAGTTTTTAAAAAGCCCGCCTCAATGTGTTTGATATAGGAGAAAATGTTCCCTTTGACGAATGGCTGGTCCAACCTGTCATTTCAGACACTTAATTTTGTTAATTATAGCATAACCTACAATCGCTACACTAGCGGACCGATGCTATTTATTTTAATGATGAAAGCACGAATATTCGACAATATATCACTAAATATATAATTAATATCGAAAATAGAAGTCTGATATGTTGGTCTGTTAGTGTGTGCGTGTGTGTGAGAAGCAAAACATAGTTGGACTTGACTAGGGATACCATCCGTCCTGGAATTCCGGGACATATCCCGCTTTTGCAGGTAATGTCCTGGTGTCCCGACCCGACACGAAATTGTCCCGGTTTTCTATTGTTTCGATAATTAATAGGCATTTTGACATAAAGCGATAAAAATCAACTCAGAACAAGTTCGAAATTTTGAGCTAATTGGTGAACTGATTTACAAGTGAACTTTCCCGCTATTTTGTCAGCAGTGAAAAGGTGAAAAAACTTCTAAAAACTTTTCCAATTGTTTAAAAGTCACTAGACGAGTACCGGATTTTTAAATTGCTGCAACTAGACGACGCGAACTTTTTGTATAAAGAAAGTGTAGCGAGTGTGTAGAATATTTTATAAGTTATGTTACATAATTAATTGGAATATGTTATGAATAAATATGTGAAAATTATATTTTTATATTCTTAACCCATAAAATGGGTAAATAAGGGTATAATGGCTTTGTGCAAAAGTATGTAACAGGCAGAAGGCAGCATCTCCGACCCCATAAAGTATATATGTTCTTGATCAGCATCAACAGCCGAGACGATATAGCCATGTCCGTCTGTCTGTCCGTCTGTATGAACGCGTGGATCTCAGAGACTACAAGAGCTAGAGACTTCAGATTTTGTATATAAGTTCTCCTATACCATGAGCAGAACAGGTTTGCTTCAAATTATCGATAACTATTCTGGTTTCCGATATACACATAATATCGATAACAAAAATATCGAATTTGGAAAATGTAAAAATGAGGGTAATGGGTAACGATAGAACTTTTCTTTATTATTAGAATATAATTTATTTATTGCAACTAAGTTCAGGGTATCTTCTAGTCGCGCTCTCCCCACTAACGCCTTCTTATTTGTTTTTAATTGTAGATGGATGGGGGGGGGGGGAGGGGTAGTGACTTGACGAATGATGAATGATGAAGTTGGATACCCTAACCAGCTTATTTTCCATATTAATAAATTAATTATTTAATATTATTAAACTATTTTAGTAATTTCCCAACTTATAAATATCAAAATATGCAACAATTTCAAATACACTGCGTGTCATCAGGTTAGCGCCCCCCTTGACACTCATTTTCTTTTGCTTTTTTCTCTTTGCCTATTGCACGCAACTTCTTAGTTTTTGTTTTGATTTTGTTATCATCATATGAGATCTCTCTCATAATGAAATAAAGCGCGAGAGAAGAACCGTTATGTTTTATTTTCTATTCTTCTTTATTTTCGTTAAGAATGCGTGCACTTATTTTGCGTCATCAGATTAGCGCCGCAAAATGCAATTTAAGTTATCTTGCTTATTTTGGCAATTACAGTCACCAAATTTTTTGTGAAGCTCAAAGTATTCAATATCTTTAAACAAACGTACAGAATGGGTAAAGGAACATTTTTATCTTTGGTTGAAAAATCAAAGATTGAGGCATACTTTGAATCTGGACTATCCTACCATAAAATTGCTGAAAAATCTTGACACTTTAATTTACTATCCCATTGATAAAGAGAATTGGAAAGTTTCAAGTCTCTAGCTTGAAGGGTGTGGAAAAAAGTTGCGTTCATACAGACGGACAGACACCATGACGGACATTGCACAAACCCAATATACTCTTTACCTTCGGTATCGAGTATAAAAAATACATTGGTTGTCTGTAAAGTCGGTTTACTGACGATAGTTGCACGTGACAACGTCTTAAGAAAATCTAGTTTTTAAAAAGCCCGCCTCAATGTGTTTGATATAGGAGAAAATGTTCCCTTTGACGAATGGCTGGTCCAACCTGTCATTTCAGACACTTAATTTTGTTAATTATAGCATAACCTACAATCGCTACACTAGCGGACCGATGCTATTTATTTTAATGATGAAAGCACGAATATTCGACAATATATCACTTAATATATAATTAATATCGAAAATAGAAGTCTGATATGTTGGTCTGTTAGTGTGTGCGTGTGTGTGAGAAGCAAAACATAGTTGGACTTGACTAGGGATACCATCCGTCCTGGAATTCCGGGACATATCCCGCTTTTGCAGGTAATGTCCTGGTGTCCCGACCCGACACGAAATTGTCCCGGTTTTCTATTGTTTCGATAATTAATAGGCATTTTGACATAAAGCGATAAAAATCAACTCAGAACAAGTTCGAAATTTTGAGCCAATTGGTGAACTGATTTACAAGTGAACTTTCCCGCTATTTTGTCAGCAGTGAAAAGGTGAAAAAACTTCTAAAAACTTTTCCAATTGCTTAAAAGTCACTAGACGAGTACCGGATTTTTAAATTGCTGCAACTAGACGACGCGAACTTTTTGTATAAAGAAAGTGTAGCGAAGTGTGTAGAATATTTTATAAGTTATGTTACATAATTAATTGGAATATGTTATGAATAAATATGTGAAAATTATATTTTTATATTCTTAACCCATAAAATGGGTAAATAAGGGTATAATGGCTTTGTGCAAAAGTATGTAACAGGCAGAAGGCAGCATCTCCGACCCCATAAAGTATATATGTTCTTGATCAGCATCAACAGCCGAGACGATATAGCCATGTCCGTCTGTCTGTCCGTCTGTATGAACGCGTGGATCTCAGAGACTACAAGAGCTAGAGACTTCAGATTTTGTATATAAGTTCTCCTATACCATGAGCAGAACAGGTTTGCTTCAAATTATCGATAACTATTATGGTTTCCGATATACACATAATATCGATAACAAAAAATATCGAATTTAGAAAATGTAAAAATGAGGGTAATGGGTAACGATAGAACTTTTCTTTATTATTAGAATATAATTTATTTATTGCAACTAAGTTCAGGGTATCTTCTAGTCGCGCTCTCCCCACTAGCGCCTTCTTATTTGTTTTTAATTGTAGATGGATGGGGGGGGGGGGGGAGGGGTAGTGACTTGACGAATGATGAATGATGAAGTTGGATACCCTAACCAGCTTATTTTCCATATTAATAAATTAATTATTTAATATTATTAAACTATTTTAGTAATTTCCCAACTTATAAATATCAAAATATGCAACAATTTCAAATACACTGCGTGTCATCAGGTTAGCGCCCCCCTTGACACTCATTTTCTTTTGCTTTTTTCTCTTTGCCTATTGCACGCAACTTCTTAGTTTTTGTTTTGATTTTGTTATCATCATATGAGATCTCTCTCATAATGAAATAAAGCGCGAGAGAAGAACCGTTATGTTTTATTTTCTATTCTTCTTTATTTTCGTTAAGAATGCGTGCACTTATTTTGCGTCATCAGATTAGCGCCGTCAAATGCAATTTAAGTTATCTTGCTTATTTTGGCAATTACAGTCACCAAATTTTTTGTGAAGCTCAAAGTATTCAATATCTTTAAACAAACGTACAGAATGGGTAAAGGAACATTTTTATCTTTGGTTGAAAAATCAAAGATTGAGGCATACTTTGAATCTGGATTATCCTACCATAAAATTGCTGAAAAAACGGGAAGACACAGAAAAACAATTGCCAATTTTCTTAAAAATAAGGAAACCTATGGAAAAAACTACAAAGGCGGCAATAATCAAGTGATTTCACTATTAGATAAAGAGCAATACTTCGGGAAGCTTCGAATTCGCACGGATCGACCACCAAGATTAGGGAACAAGCCGGTGTTAAGGCGAGCTTATCAACGGTCCAAAGAGAAATTAAGAAAGCTAATCACTTAAAAAGACAGAAATTAAAAAAAAACCACCACTCAATATGCTGAGAAAAGAAATGCGCTCTAAATTTGCCCGAGCGCACATGACGTGGTCTACCCAATGGCAGCATGTTGTCTTTTCAGATGAAAAAAAGTTTAATTTGGAAGGACCTGATAGCTATAATTGTTATTTCCACGACCTACGCAAAGAAGAACATCACTTGGACCGGTTGCACAGCCGGGTGGGGGGCGTTATGGTGTGGGGAGCAATATCTTACTACGGCAATTGCGAGCTTCAGTTTTTGACATCGCGCATGAACGCACAGGACTATAACACCGAGTTAAAAACGGCTTTTCCGCATTTCCAAAACATTTTTCAAAACCTGCAGTGGACTTTCCAGCACGATAATGCTCCAATTCACACCGCCCGATCCTTGAAGTCATGGATTCAGGGCCAAAAAGTTGATCTCATGGAGTGGCCACCATACTCAGCCGACCTTAACATCATTGAAAACGTCTGGGGATGGTTGGTCAGGAAAGTGTATGAGTCCGGAAAGCAGTATAGTACCAAGACAGAATTAATCGAAGGTATCAAACACGCTTGGTCAACCATATCATTGAATTATATTGAACAACTTTATAATTCAATTCCTAATCGAATTTTTGAAGTAATTTCAAACAAAGGCGGTTCTACGCACTACTAGTATTACTTAAAAATTATAAAAATTTAATATAGAGGTGTTATAAACTACCATTATTGGTCATCAACTAAATTAAATTGAATTTAACGCAGAGGCGCTAACCTGATGACCAAATTTTTGTTACTTTTTTTTTTGTACCTTTCTCAAAAACATTTATTGGAAAATAATCCTTATTTTTACAGTAGCCATTGTTGTTTTATTTTAAAGAGAAATTGATATAGCAAAATGTAAAAAAAAATTTAAAACTGGAGCTCTAATGGCTTAGCTTTTATTGAGCATTGGCGGTGAGTGTAAAAGGGGGCGCTAACCTGATGACGCGCAGTGTATATTATTGAACTACGTATCCACAATAGCACTTATATTTTAATAGGGTGTTCAACATCATCATTCTTGTTGTTAAACAGCAAAGCTGTGTGGCTCGACCGTCCGCTTCTCTGCCACTGCACCAATACTCATTTGCAGGCAGAGATATTGTTGTACAACAACAACATATTATTTCAATATAAGAACTCTCATATAGCTCAAACCAATTGCGTATTGCTCTGCAAGCATTTGCACCAATACACTCTCATAGAGCTCACACCGCGCTCTCGCTTGCACTTCAGAGCGAGGTAACGACACAAACGTCATGTGACACCTGAAGGGCAATACGAGTATTTGACAATGCCATTTGGTCTAAAGAACGCTCCTTCCGTTTTCCAGCTAACTGTTCTAAACGCTTTGGGAAACCAATCACATTCCTACGTGATAGTGTAGATGGACGATATCATGGTAACATCACCAACCATAGCATTGGGTATTGAAAAATTAAAGGTTGTGTTAGATGTGCTGACTGGGGCTGGATTCGCATTCAATATTGCTAAATGTGGATTTCTAAAAACTACTGTAAAGTACCTAGAATATGTGGTGCGAGCTGGAGAGTTGGGACCCAATCCGCGAAAAATTCTTGCGCTAAGTTCGTTGGCACCACCATAAACAATTAGTAGTGTGAGACAATTTATAGGATTGGCGTCTTATATCCGTAAATTCGTGCCTCAATTCTCTCAGATTATGAAACCGATATATTCACTAACTTCGAGCAAAAACGTTTTTAGTTGGAATGATGATTTGGAAGCAATTAGAAAACAAATCATTGCGTTTCTTACAAATGAACCAGTGCTTATAATATTTTATCCACAGTATCCGATAGAGCTGCACACCGATGCAAGCTCTCACGGCTATGGCGCTATGTTAATGCATCGGATCAATGGCAATCCTCACGTAGTTGAATATTTTAGTTAAACGACATCCCCAGCTGAGTCCGGATACCATTCTTATGAGTTGGAAACATTGGCAGTTGTTGAGGCTGTTAAGTATTTTCGGCATTATTTGATTGGTTGTGAATTCGTCGTGTTTACAGATTGCAATTCTCTCAAAGCATAGAGAACAAAAATGGATCTAACGCCAAGGTTGCATCGCTGGTGGGCCTACTTACAGTCCTTTAATTTCCAGATAGAATATAGAGAAGGCAAGCGTATGGTGCGCGTAGACTTGTTATCCAGAAATCATGTTCAAGAGACGGCTATAAATCAAGGGTGTAAACTGCCCGAAAAGCGTGTAAATTTGGCTGAAGTCTCTGGCGATTGGCTTGCGGCTGGACAACGACAAGATTCTGAAATTACCGACATTATAAATAAACTTAACAGTAATGAATTGACTGACGATGTTGCACAAACTTATGAATTGAGAAAAGGCACTTTGTTTCGCAACATTCAAAGAAATGGAAACACAAGATGTTTGCCCGTGGTACCGCATCAATTTCGATGGTCCATGATAAATGAAGTTCACGAATCGATAATGCACTTGGGATGGAAGAAGACGCTTGACAAGACCTACGAATTTTATTTGTTTGATAAAATGAATATATATGTTAGAATATTGGTCGATAGTTGCATCATATGCAAAACAGTGAAGTGTAAAATGCAAGTTGAGTTACACCTAATCCCAAAGTCGAACATTCCATGGCATACGGTGCATATCGACATTGCAGGAAAGCTTAGTGGAAAGAATGACCTCAAGGAATATGTAATAGTACAAATTGATGCGTTCACTAAATTTGTCTATTTGTTTCATACGTTAAAGATTAGATACCGAGCGTTGTATTCAGGCAATGAAAGCATTTATTTCCTTACTTGGAGCTCCGACCAGAATAATAGATGATCAAGGCAGATGTTACACCAATGGAAATTTTGCAGTAATTTGTGCGTCACAGAAGGTTTAAATACATCTTTTAGCTACAGGAGGAAATCGCGCGAATGGAAAAGTTGAGCGCGTTATGAGCACCCTTAAAAAACTTTTGTGCGCGGTTGAATCAGGTCCCCAGTCTTGGCAGGATGCTCTTGGAGAGGTACAGCTTGCGTTGAATTGGAAATAACCTGGCGAATGTATAATTGATGCATTGTTGTGGCATGGTAATATTTGGTCGATATTTTAAAAGAAAACTATGGTTTTGAAATTTGAGATACCTGCGTCATTGGGCAAGCACAAGTGAAAAACGAAAGTTGGAACATGGCGTGTGGCGCTCTTGACGGAACCATGCTCATAATCAAAAGGAAATTGTTTGGCTATGCAGCCAAATAGCAGCAGCATCACCACACCATAAGCAGCAACAGCTGCTCTTATATGTATATATATAATGTTAATTACTCTAACAACAACCGCTTGTCAATTATCTTGCATTGCATGCCCTTTGTATTCGGCGTTTGAGCAGCCAAAGTTCGTTATGTTACGATCGCTAACCATTCCAGTTTTGAATTCGTTTTCGTTGTCGCTGCGCATCGATCATTTTCGGATCGACTTGCCAAAATTTGTACGGAATTTAGCAGAGGCAATTTCGAGCCTGCCTGCTGATTTATATAAACTAATTTAAGTCAAATCATATGCCCTAACTGGCTAAATATATTTAACAAGTAGAACAAAATTGTTCGTTTCTTCGTTAATCTACGGCTAGTGAAAAAGCTCCCTAACCCAACATTTGGTGACCCCGACGTGATTTTTTATGTACTTTTCGTTAAAATCGCTTATTAATAAACTAAATGTTGTTCGCATAAAACTACAAACAACTACACATCGGTCAGTTGCTTTGTATTCGGTATAATTTGCAGTTAACAAACGCACCAGCAAGTGCAAACTGTAATCGCAGCTTACGCTTTCCATTTTCGCTGTCGTTTGCTGGCTAAATCGCCGCTAACTAAAGTTAAATGACCCTTACTTGTAGTTGTTTTGCCTAAGTTCGTGTGCCTATTCTTGCGCAAGTGCTTGCTATTTTGTGCAGCTGTTGTCAAGTGCTTTCGACTGTACATACCCTGCAGTCACGTTGACTAGGCCAAACATAGTGTTTGGACTAGTCCACATGAGCTTCTACTAGTCCACGCCTATGCCATTTAAATGTATTTTTCCTATTCCATTTAACACTGGGATGTCATTGGAGTGGACGCATCGGCTACCTCTGCAGCCACGTGGACAAGTCTATAAAGAGACCACGCAGACTAAAATTTAAAACAGGCCATACGGCTTACTATATAAATCTGAGGTAAAAAGATGCCCACGAAGCCCATCATATAAACGTTAAATTAGCTATTGTTATAAATATAACTTAAATGTTATCTTAATTTAAATTATGCAAGTGTTAGAAGAAATGGAATACAAATAAACTTACCGTTTACGAAATATGATGGTCTACGACGGGATTCGAACCTGGAACTCTCGTTCACTAAGCAGATGCCTTAGCCATTGCGCTGTTGCCAAAAATATTTCATAAGCAATAAGTTATATTGTAAATTGAAAAATTTAGAAATTGGTTTTCACTCGTTCGTGTTTTTTTTTTTTGCCGCTGCAACGAACATAAACGAGGGGCAAAATTGTGTTCGTTTTCATGATTCGTAAAATTTACGTTTTTGTTCCGCATCCACGTCTGCATCCACTTTGAAGCATCCATGAACTGGTCCACGTGGAATAGACAGTTTACACACAAATGCTCAATGATAATTTTAAGAAGTGTTTTCCCCCGCTGCATCTACACAGACTTGTTCAGTGTTAGCCTACGTGGGAAAGTCGTGGGCTAGGCTTGAACAACAACAATAACAACACTAGCACAACCAATGTAATTTTCTGCACCCACTTGGACTAGTCCTTGACTTGTCCATTATAGCTAGTCAATGGACTAGTTTATATATGCAACTAGCCAATACAAAAACCGTAGGGTACATTCTTATACAAACACATTTAATCTTGGTTTGTTTTACTTTACGTGCTGCTGAAAGTTGAGTGAGAACGATGGAACATAATGAGACAGTTATCACGTGTGCAAATAAATCCGAATTTTTAAAGCGGAAGGCTCAATCGTTTTATAACCATGCTCTAAAAATTTCAAGTGCATTAAGTTCGCATGAATTAAGCCAAATGTCCGACAAGCAGTTGGAAGTGCGTTTAGAGCTTATTGACAAGACTGAATCGGCATTTGGGTTAACTCATGACAGTCTTGAGGAGACAAACTTTGATGAAATCGGTAGCCAGTTAGCGATGACTTTGAAGAGCTTATTGTTTCGGTAAAATCAAATCTACGCCGCGAATTAAATAAACGTACGCATCAAGTGCAGGCTTGTTCTACAGTTAGAGGTGATACATTGATGCCACAGGAGGCGCATAATAGTACATTCACTAAACGCAACTGATTACCTGAACTTAAGTTGCCCGAGTTTAGTGGCGGCTACACTGAATACTCGGACTTCATGTCAATGTTTTCAACCATTATTGATCATGATAACCAGTTGTCAGACATCGAGAAGCTGCAGCATCTACGGAACTGTTTGAAGGGAACAGATATTTGGAAATCAGCATTGCTAACTATGCAGTGGCAAAAGAATTATTGCTTAATAATTTTAATAATAAACGTTTAACATTTCAGTCACACATTTTCAACATTCTAAGGCTTCAGAAGGTAGAGTCGGCGTCGTCAGTGAAGCTGCGGGAGATTTCGGATGTTATTAATGCAAATCTTCGTCTTTGGGCACTTTCGAGAAAATCGCTGATAGCATCATCGTGCACTCAATCTTGCAGAAGCTGGACAAGGTTACACAGGCCCATCAAGTGATGAGAATCGAATATGTGAACAATTCACAACTTTTCTGAATCATATTCAGTAAATTCTCAGGTGGGACAGAACAAATAGACTAACCTCAGTAGAAGCTCGTTAATTGCCACTAACTCACCAGCAAATGGTTGCGTCTTTTGCCATAACGTAAGCCACTCAATATATTCGTGCCCACAATTTGCGAATTTAACGCCCCAAACCCTCCTTAGAGAAGCTAAGAGATTATCACTTTGCCTAAACTGTTTAAAAAAGGGACATCAGCTGCGAAATTGTAGTTCAGCTGCCTGCCGCACTTGTGGCAGCAAACATCATACCTTATTACATCTGAACTGACAATCGACGGGCCACGAACACAAAGCGCTGTGAATGATTCACTTACTGGACCTAAAAATGAAACATCGGTTAGCAGTCAATCTGTTCTGCCGCACTTTTCCTCTCTGTTAGCTCAGCAACAAAACCCAGATCTTTTTCTTCTTGCCACTGCTGTTGTCAATATAAGGAATCACTCCGGCCAATGGTTGCAATGCCGTGCATTGCTCGATTCTGGGTCGCAATTGCGCATAATAACCTCATATTTAGCTCATCAATTGCAACTTGGGCGAACCAAATCAACAGCTATTGTTACCGGATTAGGCCAAACCATCTTTCGCTCAGAAGGATTCTCAGTTGATGTGCATTTAAAATCTCTAAACGCAGAATATCAAACAAACATCACAGCGTTAGTGGCTCCAGCAATAACTAAGAATCAACCAAGGCTAACATTAAGCCCAGAAACTTGGAATATAACCGCAAATATTCGCCTGGCAGATCCAGAATTTTATAGATCGCGTAAGATAGACTTGCTGATTGGAGCAGGTTTATTCTTCGAACTCCTCTGTGTTGGCCAAATCAAGTTGTCTGCTGCAGAAAACTCGGTTTGGATAGATAGTCTCCGGTGGGAGGCATATTCGCCAAAATTCAGTTTTGGTAGCTAGTCATTCTACTGAAAGTGCCAATATAGAATCTGACACGAAGATAGACGAGGTTGTGCGCCGTTTTTGGGAGATTGAAGGTTTCGAAGAGTCTAGCCACGGTTACACGAGGGAAGAGCAGGATTGCGAAGATCATTTTGTTGCTAATTGTTTGCGCTTGCCTACAGGCGAATATTCAGGTCGTCTACCCATAAAAACAAGTTTGAATATGCTAGGAGATTTTTACCAGCAAGCATATCGACGCTTTCTTAACCTAGAGAGAAAGCTCGAACGTCAAAGCTCGAGCTCAAGGCTCAATACTCAGCATTTATTGCTGAATACTTATCGCTACAACATATGTCACTGGTTTCAGAAAATTCCCAAAGTCTCTGCAAATATTTTTTGCCACATCATTGCGTCCTTTAGGAGGAAAGTACATCAACAAAACTTCGCGTTGTTTTCGACGGGTCTGCTAGTTCATCATCAGGATATTCCTTAAACGAGCTGCTTATGTCAGGTCCAACATTACAGTCAAAGCTTATTGACTCATCTGTGCTGCAACAAATACCCGATTCGGATAAGGACACGTTTCTTAAGTTTGATGGTGATAGTGACATCACATGGGATCCTGTGTCTGACACTCTGCTGTTCTCATTTTCGCCAATTCGGTCTCCTCTGAAGCCAACTAAACGATCTGCTCTGTCTGCAATTGCACGATTTTATGACCCTCTCGGCCTTATATGCCCGGTCATTACAAAGGCTAAACTCTTTTTGCAGAAGCTCTGGATAGAAAAGGTGGATTGGGATGAGAGTCTACCTGCAGAACTTAACTCATCGTGGCTTAGTTTATCATCTGATATTGGCAGCGCGCAACAATTGAAGTTTCCAAGGTTGGCTCAGCTGCCCAAGGGCGCTTTAGGCGTACATAGATTCTGCGACGCCTCCATATAAGCGTATGGTGGATGCATTTATATTGTCTCTATGAATCAGGGAAGGCAAGAAGTGCATATTTTTTGTGCAAAATCTCGTGTCTCTCCGTTAAAAACCCTTACGGTGCCTTAGCTGGAGCTATGTGGGGCAGTTTTGCTGGCACAACTTGTGCGAGAAATTAAGCAAATGGACTTGTTTCATTGTCCCTTTTATTGTTGGTCTGATTCTGCAGTAGTCTTATCATGGATACGAGATGAACCCTCACGATTTCAAATATTTGCATCTAATCGAATTTCTTAAATCCAAGATATTACTGCCGGCATGGAATGGCGCTATGTGCCCACCAAAGTCAACCCTGCTGACATTTTATCCCGAGGAGCGCTTCCTAGTGAATTGATAGAGTCATCACTCTGGGCTCATGGTCCAGAGTTTCTCACAAAAGACAAGAATGAATGGCCAGAATCCTGTCTCGCCATTAAGTCACTGCCAGAAATGGAGAAAAAAGGTTCTCATTGCGACTGTCAATACCGAAGATCTTGCTGCAAACTGCAAATTTGCTAACTCCTGGGAAAAACTCAAACATGTATTTTCCTAGGTACACAAGTTTTGTCATCGCATCAAGCACCCTGGAGCCATCGGAGATGATATGCGTCGAGGTGAAAATGTAGCATTTGTCTGAGGACTACAGCCGTTTAAGGAACGGTCTTCAGGTGGCATCATCCAGCTCATTGGTGTCTCTGGCACCCTTTGTTGATGGTGATGGATTGCTTCGTGTTGGTGGTCGTTTAAAGAATTCGGCTTTAAGCTTTGAGGCTCAGCACCCTACAATATTACCAAGGCAGCATCCAGTAACTCGCGCAATAATAATACATTATCATCGCAGCGATTCCGAACAAAGCGATGTTCGGAATCGCTCATCTGTAAAATGCTACGTCTGCGTTTTTATATGTTTCGCATCGAAGGCTGTGCACCTCGAGCTTGTAAGCGAATTGTCCACAGGAGCATTTTTATGCTCACTAAGGCGGTTTATACTAACTCGTGGTAAACCGTATCGCATATGGTCTGATAATGCCTCTAACTTCGTTGGCGCCAAAAACGAGTTGGCGGATTTGCGGCAGTTGTTTCTGAGCAGCAATCATCAGCAAGCGGTCAACGACTTCTGCTTGATTGACAACATTGAATGGCGTTTTATTCCACCACCATCGCCCCACTTTGGCGGTATTTGGGAGGCAGCAGTTAAGACGACAAAGCATCATTTCTATAGAGCTGTTGGGCCCTCTTTACTCCCATTAGATGACCTTCGCACTCTTCTATGCCATATCGCTGCCGTAATTAACTCTAGACCTTTAGTTCCCATTTCAGAAAATCCTGCAGACCTCGATGTGTTGACACCGGCACATTTTTTGGGAACAGCTCCACTGACGTTGTTCCCCGAGCCTGAACTCACAGGGCTAAACCTTAATCGATTGAATCGATGGCAGAGGATCTCTTACTACCAACAAATTTTCTGGAGCCGTTGGCGAGAGGAATATCAGACGCTCCTAAATCAACGCTCAAAATGGCGTACAACTCAGGCTAATCTGTGCGTCAACGATGTTGTTTTAGTCAAAGACGAGACCCTACCTCCACTCAAGTTGCCATTGGCAAGAGTCATCGAGCAGGCTTATCTAGAATATCTAGAACAAACAGGAGTAGATTACTTACCAGAAGCTTTACCATACGAAAACGAACAGTAATATACAACAGAATTAGTAGACACAGCCGACATTAATTTTTTAGACTAAACAGTTCCTCTTTGCCTTATTTTAATTGCAAAACGAGGGACGGAAAACATTTAAATTTTTAATAGATACAGGTTCAAATCAAAATTATATCCAATCAAAATTAGTTCAGAAACCCAAGCTTAACGAAAAACCATTCTTTTCAAATTCTGTCGGAGGACAAACAAAAATCTCTCATTATACCTACCTTAGTTTATTTGGACGTGATCAAACTCCTATCAAATTTTTCCCTCTCCCGATTCTGAAAACTTTTCATGGTATATTGGGTAATGATACCCTCAAACAGCTTAACGCTATAATCGATGTCCGAAATTATGTTCTGGTAATAGACGGAAATTATAAGATTAATATCAAGCAACTGGCTACTCAAGCCGTTAATAACATAAAAGTCAGGGCAGACCATATGTCGGAGAAACAGAAAGAACTCATGGATCGGATGACCGAGACGCATGCAGAGTTATTCGCTGAACCCGACGAAAAGCTAACGTATACCACAACAGTAACAGGTGAAATAAGAACCTCGTCCGATACACCAATATACAGTAAACATTATCAGTACCCCGCCTCTTTAAAATCAGAGGTAGAGAAACAAATAGAACAATTGCTAAAAGATGGCATAATAAGACCTTCACGGTCACCGTACAACTCACCTGTGTGGATGGTACCAAAAAATTAGACGCCTCAGGACAGAGGAAATATAGATTAGTTATAGACTACCGAAAATTAAACAAAGTAACTATATCCGATCGATACCCAATTCCAGACATTGGAGATATTTTAGCACCATTGGGTGACAAAGCATATTTTTCCGTTATAGACTTGAAAAGTGGGTTTCACCAGATTCCACTTAAAGATAAAGATATAGAAAAAACAGCCTTCTCGGTAAATGGTGGGAAATTCGAGTTCACACGGTTACCTTTGGGACTAAAGAACTCCCCATCAATATTTCAAAGAGCACTAGATGACATTCTAAGAGACCATGTTAGTAAGAGATGTTACGTCTACATAGATGGTATTATAGTTTTCATTAATCAGAAAAAGAAAATACGGAAGACTTAGAGAAGATATTCTCTACCCTTTCAAAGGCCAATATGAAAATTCAAATTGACAAATGCGAGTTCTTTAGAACCGAAGTCGATTTTTTAGGCTTTACAATTTCGGCTGATGGCGTAAAAACTAATGTCGAAAAAGTAAAAGCAATGCAACAATTCCCAGTACCTAAAACATTGAGAGATTTGAGAGCCTTCTTAGGCTTAGGTAGCTACTACAGACGTTTTATTTGCGATTACGCTAAAATAGCGAAACCAATTACCAACCTACTCAGGGAGAAAATGGCCGACTCTCGAAAAACGTTTCCAGTAAAATTAAAGTTTCTCTAGACCAAAATGCTCTAGAAGCCTTTTAAAAGATAAAAAACACACTAGTTTCAAAAGACGTTATACTTGCTTATCCCGATTTCAAGAAAGAGTTCCACCTTACTACGGACGCTTCGAATTACGCTATTGGCGCAGTTCTGGAACAGAACGGGAGACCAATGACATTCATTCCGCGTTCGCTTACAAAAACCGAAGAAAACTATGCCACTAACGAAAAAGAAAAGTTGGCAATAGTATGGGCACTACATAGCCTACGCATGTATCTTTACGGAACCTCTAAAGTGATTGTTTATACCGACCGTCAACCTTTGTCATTCGCCCTAAGCAACAAAAACCACAACAGTAAGCTTAAAAGGTGGAAAAGCTTCATCGAAGAGTACAATCATGAACTCCACTATAAACCAGGCACATCGAACGTAGTGGCCGATGCCCTCTCAAGAAACCCCACAGACACGCAAACAAACAGCACAACCGCATCAATTCATAGTGATGACAGTTCATCACATAATCTAATACCAGTCATGGAGGTACCAATCAATGTTTTTAAGAACCAAATTTTCCTATTAACATCAGAAGAAGAGTCATACAAAATTTAAATACCCTTCCCACAATATCATAGGCATACTATAAAGAAAAATATTTTATTTATTTAAAAAGATTTAATAAAATACTTAAGGAAAGATTAGATCCAAAACTAATTAATGGATTACTCACTTCCGAGAGTATAATGGGAAAGATACAAAATATATTCCCCACTCACTTTAATAATTACAAAGTGAGGTATACTCAGAAACACGTAACGGACGTACCGTTAGAAGGGGAACAAAATGAAATAATCACAAAAGAACATATTAGAGCACACAGGAACCCAACAGAAAATAAGATCCAGATATTAAATAAATACTTTTTTCCCGGTTTAATAAAGAAAGTCACTGCAATAGCCAAACAGTGCGAAACCTGCAAGTTAGCGAACACAACAAGGAGAAATCCAGAAAACTCCAGTTCCCACATACCCTGGGCAAATCGTACACATAGATTTGTATACTACAGAAAGAAAGAAAGAACAAACCGGAATAAAAATTAGAGAAAACAGAATGAAGATTTGACATACCATAACCAAAAGAGAAAGCCAATAAGGAAATATAAAGAAGGAGAAATTATCTATGTTAGAGTAGATAGAAGGCTGGGTTCAAAATTAACATCTAAACATAAAAAAGAAATATGTAGTTTCTATAGACCAAAACACAACAGTAAAAACTCAATCAGGTAAAATAGTTCACAAAAATAATATAAAATCATAATATCGAAACCTGTCAAAAAAAGAAGCACTATAAATTAAATTAAATATGAAAAAATTATAATGTGCAACAAAACTGTATACGCCCAAACAGAAAGTTGTTAAACACATAGCGATAAAACCATTTGTAAAAGAAATAACATTTTAAACTTAAGTAATAACACCTGTATAACTCCACTTCTACAAAACCGCAAACCACAATGTAAAACCATAAACAGTCAGCACAACCCAGATCATGAGGAAATAGTCGCCGGCACGATACTTTTGAACAACTACGAGGGAAAAATTCGAATAGACCAAGACGAAATAGAACTGCAAGGGACTTATCTAATTCAATTCCAAAATTCTACGATAAAAATCGACAAAGACGAACACGAAGCTTAAGAATCAATCTACGCAGAAGCGACTCTCCCACTCTTTCAAATGTTGGCAGATAAAACCAGCATCGAGGAAGTATTGTCCCTTCAGATGCTAAAAGAAATAAACATCAGCAATACGAGAAAACTGGAGATGCTGAGAACGGAGAATTTTACAGCAACGACTATCAGCCTGTCACTCTCTGGAGTTTTGATGTCGATATTGGCCATTATCGCAGTATGGGTATGGAAACAAAAATCATCAACAAAAACACCAAATAACACCGAAGAGGAGATTAAAGAGACAAGCTCGGCAGACAACAAAACCCATAAGCGCTTCTACATCGCGACCGAGGACGTCCGCGTTTAAAGGGGGAGGAGTTAACGACAAATCTTACAAATACCAAAACGCCTCAGCAGCGACGGTGCATGTGCACCCAAAGTGCACTCCGCTGAGTTATAAGCCACGACAGCAGCGCGTGAACGACATCCGCCACGTGCGCTGTGTCAGCAGATTCCTGCAGACACCTGCATGGGACCAACGACCGGCGCGCCATACAACGAACACCACCGTGGGACACAAGCTGGTTACCGGACACTCAACGCTACAAAGACAACAGCGACAGCAGCAGCAGCGGCGGCAGCAGCAGCGGCAGCAGAGGCAGCGGCGACAAACAGAAGAACTTCAGCCAGCGGTTTCTAGCTTAAGATATAAGTTGCATAACTTTAGTTCTAAATCAGCACCTCAATAAAACAAATTTGTTTTTTTTTTATTAATAAAACCCAAAGGTTTATTTAATTAATATAATGTTAATTACTCCGACAACAACTAAACTCTTATTATGTTTCTCGAAATTGCATGCTCATTCTATGTTAACCGCTTGTCAATTATCTTGCATTGCATGCCCTTTGTATTCGGCGTTTGAGCAGCCAAAGTTATGTTACGATCGCTGACCACTCCAGTTTCGAATTCGTTTTCGTTGCCGCTGCGCATCGATCATTTTCGGATCGACTTGCCAAAATTTGTACGGAATTTAGCAGAGGCAATTTCGAGCCTGCCTGCTGATTTATATAAACTAATTTAAGTCAAATTATATGCCCTAACTGGCTAAATATATTTAACAAGTAAAATAAAATTGTTCGTTTCTTCGTTAACCTACGGCTAGTGAAAAAGCTCCCTAGCCCAACAGAAATCATAGAGAAAATAATTAAGTCGAATTTTGAACCCTTAACAAGATAGGGTGGTATAGACTTCATATGAACTTTGTGCAATTTTATAGCAAAATATGAGCTTCTTTATTATTATTTCTGTTTTACATGTTTATTTGTAATTTGGCATTTAGAGAGGGCACTCAAAACAAAATATAGCAAGTTGCATATACATAAATAAAAGTAAAAAAAAAAAAAAAAAAAATTTTGAAGACATGCTTTCTTGCATACATATGTAATTGATAGCAAAAAAAAAAAGTTTACATAATAAAAAAATAAAAATAAAAAAGATATATGACTCGGTCAGAGATCGAACCTACGAGCTTTGGCCTGTGAAGTGGCAGTCTTCTCCCTAAGCCACCTGAGCTCTCCAATTTAACTAGTCAAATCAGTAAGTTAATCAGAGGGGGAAACAGGTTTTCGTGGATTTAGCATGGTATTAAATATTTTATCGTGCCAAAAAAACTTTAAAAACATGTATTGTCATCTGAAACACATCTTTGGTGAAAATTTCAGAGCTCTAGCTAGTCGGGAACTTAGTGAAAATTTGATTTCAAGAATCCAGTACAAACAAACAAACAAACAGACAGGCAAGTCAAGTTAAATAAAAGCATGTAATAAATAAACAAACGTTTATTACACGTATTTTGTATTCATATTCTTGAAATAATCTATCAATATATAAAAATTTAGATTCAAGTTTTTATTGACTATAATTGAATACTGGTATAAAGGGTATTTTCATTTGTTCAGTTAGGGTGACTCATCTACGACAAGCCAACACGTTGCTTGTTTTGTTTCAGCTTCGCTTTGCGTTCAGCGGCCTGTGCATTAAAGAAGAGGCGGCGGGCCAGCGGAAAGCAAGAACGGTAAAAATGTGTTAGTATGTGTATGCATGTGCGTTTGCTTCATTCTTGCTGGGCCTGCTCGTTGAGAATTTTGTTAGCTTTTATACCCTTAACCCATAAAATGGGTAAAAAAAGATAAAGGGTAAATAAGGGATTGAGGGTTTTTGCAAAAGTATGTAACAGGCAGAAAGAAGCATCTCCGACCCCATAAAGTGTATATATTCTTGATCAGTATCAACAACCGAGACGATATAGCCATGTCCGTCTGTCCGTCTGTCTGTTCGTCTGTATGACCGCGTGGATCTCAGAGACTACAAGAGCTAGAGACTTCAGATTTGGTATATAAGTTCTCCTACACCAAGAGCAGAACAAGTTTGCTTCAAATTATCGATAACTGTTCTGGTTTCCGATATACACATGCAATCGATAACAAAAATATATCGAATTTGGAAAATGTAAAAACGAGGGTTGAAGTAATGGGTAACGATAGATCTTTTCTGAAAACTTCGTCCAAATTGGTTAAGAAACACCTCCTCATTCTGATATTAACATTTACTCATCCCATCTGTGTGCCCTGCAACTTGTTTCGTCATTTTGACAGATATGGATAATCTGATAGTGGTTGGTGATTTTAATCTGTAGAATGTTGGACTTAATAGTTGTTTCTTTCTCAGATTGCAGTAATGCTAGCAGAATACCCCGCTAGTGCTTCGGGAAGATACCTACCATCCAACCTTAGAAATATCCGTCGAAATTCTTAACCCTAGTTCAGTATCTAATAATACTTTAAAACACGTTTTTTTCGTAAAACCAACTTTACTAAATTAAATTATCTTCTACAGCATACTAATTGGTCTCGGCTTTATTCTTGTACTGATATAGAAACTGCTATTGCCATATTTTATAGGAACTTGAATTCGCTTTTGGATATTTGTGTTCCCCTCACTTGTTCTTCAAGTGATAATAAACCACCTTGGCTTACGAGGGAACCATCGCGATTGAAAAACGCGAAGACAAGATCATATAAAAATTTTAAAATCGGGAACTACTTTAGATTTATCTTCGTATTTAGTAACAAAATCTAGTTTTCTTTCCGTTAACACATCATGTTATAATTTATATCATAATCGTTGTAGACTAAACTTTTCACGTGACCCCAAACAGTTTTATAAATTTGTTAACTCTAAACGTAAGTCTTCTTGCTTGCCATCCTCAGTATACCTAGATGATAAAAAAGCAAGTTCTGATCAGGCAGTAGCCGATCTATTTGCTGAGTATTTCCAATCTGTATAGTCATCGAATATGTATAGTAGTAGTAATTCCTACCCTTTTCAAGTTCAAACGTCAAATTGCATATATGTCCCAGTAGTTACTGAGTATACGCTCCTGAGTGAATTTAACTCTATTAAACCTGGCTACTTGCCTGGTCCTGATGGAGTGTCAGGTTGTATTCTTAGAAACCGCGCGGATTCTTTTTGTGCGCCATTAAATAAATTATTTAACTTGTCTGTTGATTCAACTGTGTTCCCTGATATATGGAAGGAATCCTTTATAATTCCACTCCATAAGAATTCTTCAAAATCACACGTTAAAAATTAGAGGGGTATATCCAAGTTGTCTGCCATACCAAAAGTCTTTGAAAAAATTATATGTTCTCAACTGCAACACGGATTTAGTTCAATTATATCGCCTTATCAACATGGTTTTGTTAGGCGTAGATCTACTACCACTAACCTTCTTGAATTCACTTCACTTGTTATCAAAGGGTTTCAGGAAAAAATGCAAACGGACGTTGTTTACACCGATTTAAATAAGGCATTTGATTCTGTCAGTCATTCTCTGTTGCTTCATAAATTAAATATTATTGGATTTCCATCAAATCTTTTATTGTGGCTTTCGGAGTACTTGTGTGGCCGAACACAAAAAGTCGTTTTTAAATCGTCTGTATCTAAACCTATTTTTGTTACCTCTGGTGTTCCCCAGGGTCCTTTGCTATTTAATTTGTTTATTAACGATCTCCCAGCTGTTATTACTAGCTCTTTTGTGTATATGTTTGCTGATGATGTGAAGCTATGTTTCACCATTAATGACGCTTCCCTGTGTAGTTTACTACAGTCGGATTTGAATGCTTTGTCAGCCTGGTGCCGTACTAACTTACTAAATTTAAATTGTTCAAAATGTAAGGTCATGTCTTTTTGTAGAAGCACCCCTCATACTGCTCACTACTTGCTTGATGCTTCACCACTTGACCGCGTGTTTGAAATTAAAGATTTAGGCATTATTCTTGATCCTAAATTAAAGTTTGACGCTCATATTTCGTATATGGTCAATAAGGCCATCAATATCCTTGGCTTCATCAAGCGGTGGTCGAAAGAGTTTAACGATCCCTACACCACTAAAACGCTTTATACATCCCTAGTACGTCCCATCCTGGAGTATGGATCTTGTTTGTGGTCCCCACAATACTCAATTCACCAGGATAGAATTGAATCTGTGCAGAAGAAATTTCTTCAATTTGCCCTTAGAATCTTTAACTGGGTTCCTGGAGTTGACTTACCCCCGTATTCAAGTACACTCCTTTTGTTTAATCTTCCCTCCCTGTTAAACCGTAGAACTATGCATGGAGTATTACTTATTACTAACCTACTTAATGATAAAATCGACTCATCAGTTTTTTTGAGTCGAATTAAATTAAATGTCCCAATTACATCTTCATGTAACTTTTTACACCTTAGCCTGGATCGTTGCTTAAGCAACTATTTAATTCATGAACCATTTCGTGTTATATGTTCTGACTATAACAAACTTTATTCTGTTGTCTCCTTAAAGGCCTCAATTCCAGTACTAACAAGATCGATCCTGATTGCTTTATCTAATCGTAACCACTAATTACTAATCCAACGCTGGTCTGATTGGGTTTTTCTTCTCAGTTTTTTATTGAATTTCCCAGAGCTTTAACGTTAACTTTTAATTATATTTTCAGATTTATATATTACTCTATATTTTACTTAATTTAATTATTTGAACTATTTTTAAATCAAATTAAATTTGATTCATTTTTATGTCAGCTGCTCTTAGCTGACTATAAATAATAAAATAAAATAAATAAAAATAAAAATAAATAATCGGCATGCCGCATTAATCTTTTTAGGCTGACCAGATACCCTTTATACCCTTTAAGTATACCTGGATTTGCGACAGCTGGTAGCAGTGCTGCCAAAATCTCCGAAGCCAAATTTTCTAGGTTTGGGAAAAGAAGTCGCTATCATATGTATTTTGGAAAACTGCCAAAAAAAATTGCTAAGCGATGTAATGTCCCCATACAAAAAATTTTTGGTTCGATTTTTTTAAATCAAACTATTACGCGCCTTAGTGCAGCAATGAATATATGCATCGATACCAATATGGCAACGCTGCCAAGTGACAGGTGCATATTCACCACTTGGTGAGTACCAAATCGGAATGCAGAATAAGGGTCGTCGGGTCGGTCGCATCTGAGCTCGATCTCTTTGCTGCAATATCGTCGCGCTGACCAGTTGGCTGAACCAAGAAGATTTTTAGAAAAACAAGTTTCGGAAGCACAGAGGCATCCAATATAATCTAAAAGTTATTGTGGCATCCGTATAATTAGATGCTGAATAAACACAAAATAATATTGGAAATAGGATTGTCGAGCCGGCAAGGTAAATATTTCGATAAAAATTACCTTAAAAAAATTAAAACTATAATCCATGAAGAGTAATAGCGAAATTCTGTAATTATTAGGCTTCGCTCGGATTAAATCCGAATTTAATTATGGTTACGTCTAAAATCTGAGAAAGCGCAAAGCATTGGTTAGCGCAGGAAAATTTCCGGAGGAGAGCAGAATTTGGCCCAGAAAACCATTAGGCACTATTCTCGAGGGCAACCAGCGATCAGAGAGGAAGACAGTGTGATTTACGTGGCCGAGTAAAAAAATGAACTACGACCTGAAAAGGTTACCAGAATCAAAAATGAAAAAAAAAAACAATAAAAAAAAAAACAAAGATTTTGAACGATAAAATTACGATGAACGACATAGAGTGTTATCAGTTAACAGCGTAAAATAAAATACGAGATCCAAAGCCGACAAGCTACAATACAAAACATATGCATACAAGTTAAAGACAGACTAAAACGTAGATAATAGAAGAACTTAATGAAACAACAATTCAGCATCGACAAAGTGGTAAAGGTGTAAAGAAAGAAATACAAGAAAACGCCTACTAATAGCAAAATTGTTTTGCTAGTTGTAAAACACAAATAATGCAAAGTGATAATACAAATAATTACTTACTCTAACTTACACGTACCAACAATAAAATAAATAAGTACAAGAATATTAAAGTTAATTATATTAACTCAAACCTAATACATGTAAAGTAAATATGCAATTAATATTACCCTAACCTATTTAAATCAAACACCGAACCATCAAGAAGGCCTTCTTCGAGGATAATAATGGGTGAGTGGTAAAAGAAAAGAATAATGTTTGATAAAGCAAAAGGCTTGCGGCGCTGTAAGCAATATTGATGTTTGTTGCTTAGTGTAAAAAAATTGTTGACGCCAGCATAAAGATTATCAGTGACGCGAGTTATGTATGATCCCACCAGTAAAAATGTCGAAAATAAGAACATAAGTATGAAAGTGCAAGAGTTATTGAACTCTTTAAATTCCTAATAAGTCATAAGTCCAATCAGAACAATAGCAGGAAATGCAAGCATTGCATATTTGGCAATAACAGGAAATGTACCTGCACACGCCAATGAGTAGGTCAATAGCCAGACATTTGTATCAACAATTATTTTAAGATAGAATTAAGCTTTCATTTAAATAAAGAAGTTCAGTTGATTCTCGATACACAGAACATACAGTCGTGTTTTTATTCGCGAGGTCTTTTTTTTATATAAGATCCAGTGATAGTCCGAACCAAATAAATAAATTGAGGCAAAGGACAACGGTAGAAAAAAGTAAGCACGAACAAACAAAGGAACTAAAAATCAGTTTCCAGTTTTACAAAGTGTAAAGTGCAAATACAACACAAGACTAATAAAGTGCAAATACAAAAGTAAACTTATAAAGTAAAAATACAAACCAAGACTTAACTAAAAATCAGTTAATAACTTGTATTAAAAACTTTAAGGGATTAACTAAAAATCAGTTAATTACTTGTATTCAAAACTTTGAAAGATTAACTTAAAATCAGTTAATAAAGTGTATCAAAAACAATAAGTCGAGCGCAAATCGATTAAAAACAGAACAACTCAAACTGGCCTCTAGAAAGAAGAAAAGATCTGCTTACTGCGACGAAAAGAGGATGGCACAAGAAAACCAAAATATGCCACAGGCGGACATTTTAGAGCAACTGGCCCTTAGAGAAAGTCAACTAGAACAATTGTGACAAGCATATCTACAGTTGCAAGGCACCAGTAATAACATGGCCCAGTAAGAGCGCATACTTAAAAATGTGAACCACCTAGCAACGTTTACGGGGACAGGAGATATATCAATCAACTCATTCTTCAGCAGCGTGGAGTACCTTCTCCAAGGAGTACAGGATCTACAATTGAAGCGAGAGGCAACCCGGACGATATTCTACAAAACCATCCAAGGACAAGCCAAGGATGTCATCATCAACGTACCGGAACCGGACAATTGGGAATTAATAAAAGCAACGTTAAAACTACGGTACCGGCCGGACACAGAACCACACCACATATACAGGAGAATATGCGATCTGAAGGTTAACTCGA
The DNA here is from genome assembly GCA_030179655.1 of Scaptomyza flava. Classification (NCBI taxonomy): domain Eukaryota; kingdom Metazoa; phylum Arthropoda; class Insecta; order Diptera; family Drosophilidae; genus Scaptomyza; species Scaptomyza flava. Next base: position 62,553,086 of record JARNME010000404.1, read on the forward strand.
TAAGCGAGCTAGCAGTAGAACTGCAAAATATTAAATATAAGACAGACGAGCTTATTGTATACCATAAAAATTATAATTTTATAGATTTAAGCAATGTAGAAAGTTTGTTAGTTAATGCAGCTAAAGAGACGACGCAAGGGACATTACTAGATAAAATATACGAAGAAAAGAATCTAAACAGAATATTAAGAATAATGATGTTACGTAGGTACGAAAATAGTTGCATCAGATTTCAATATAAAAAAACCAAGACCCAACAGAAATAATACGGAAGCAGGATCATACAAAAGAAACCAAGGGGTTAATAACAATAGCTATAACCCAAACGCCCAACAGCAAAATCATAAGAATAATTATCAAAATAAAAATACGAATCAACAATACGATCAACAAGTCAACCAGCAGTTTAACGCAAATCAGAATTTAAACCAAAATAATAGGAACCATCAGCAGATTTATAAAAACAATAACTCTAGACTATACAGACAGAATATAAGAAGTAACAACTCGGGACAGAGTAGGAATTACCAGAATAATCAACAAACGAACTCACAACAAACAAGACAATATAGGTCTGGAAACCCAGAACCTATGGAAGTAGACAATGTAGAAGCAGAACGAAATAGGAGTAACAACACATGCCACAATGAATCGTATGATAACAATTACTATGAAAACGACAACAACTCAAACGAACAGAACGACCAGAATCAGGGAGACTATTACGAAGAGGCAGAGGTAAACAATTCTGTTTTTTTTGCGAAGCTGCCTCGGAATGCCGACCATTAATGGAACTTGACATTGAAGGACAGAAATATGTAGCATTAATAGATACAGGTGCCACATTAAGTTTAGTGAATAATCAAATAAACAGTTACAGAAAAATAAAATTAAACAGACCCATACATTACAGCACAATAAACAGCAGAGATACAATAGAGTACGAAATACATACAAATGCACCTAGGGAATTCAATTTACCAAATATTCAAGCCCACTAATAGTAATACAAAAGAAATTAGACAATTCAGGAAAGAAAAAATTTCGAATAGTAGTAGATTACAGAAAGTTAAACGAAATAACTATTGACGATAATTTTCCTATTCCCAATATCGAATCAATTCTTGACGAACTCGGAAGAGCACAATACTTCACGACAATAGAGTTAGCTAAGGGCTACCATTATATTTTAGTAAGGGAAGAAGATAGAAAGAAAACGGCATTCGTAACGCCACACGGGTTATACGAATTTATAAGAATGCCTTTTGGTTTAAAAAACGCACCTGCCACGTTTCAAAGGCTTATGAATGAAATTTTAAGAGATCAAATTAACAAAAAGTGTGTGGTATATTTAGACGATATACTTATTTTTAGCACATCGTTGCAAGAACATATTCAATCTATTAAAGAAATATTTGAAATTTTAGAGAAAAAAAAATTTAAAAGTACAAATTGACAAGTGTAATTTTATGAGAAGAGAAACAGAATTTTTAGGACACATTTTAACAAATGAAGGTACCAAGCCAAACCCTAACAAAATAATTGTAATAGAGAAGTTATTATTACCAAAAACAGTAAAACAAATTCAAAAATTCCTAGGCATAACAGGATATTACAGAAAATTTATTAAAGACTACGCTAAAGTAGCACAACCAATGACAAAATACCTCAGGAAAGACGCAAAAGTAAATACAAAAGATCCAACTTACGTCGAAGCATTCAAAAAACTTAAAAATCTCATCAGCTCACACCCAATATTAAGATACCCAAATTTTGAAAAAACATTCACACTTACGACCGACGCACAGTGGCGCCCGTAGAACAAGTCAAGTGTCAAAAATCAAAAATTGCATGTGCCTCTAAAAAATATTGAATGAACCTGCTTTATAGGAAATTTTCCAGCGATTTCAAATCTGCAATCCATAATGTAACCGGATTTTTTGTTTAGAAGATATAGCTTTTCAAAGTCACAATTTTAAGGTAATTTGGTCGGCTTTGAGATACAATATCTCAAAAACTAAGTTACGGATCGTCATTATTTTTAGTTCTATTGATAGATCTATTTATTAAGAAAAGAATAAAAAAAATTATACTGTTTGCTTTGCGTTTGGCCAGGCAATTCAATATTTACCAACTATCCACTTTTTCACTATTTCGCAACTTTGATGGCAAATAAAAAAAAATTATATCACATTATATCGGCTATTTTTTTAAATTAATTTCTTTGATTATTCCTCTATTAAATGCAAAAAGTTTCATGCGCCCGTTTTTGCCCCTTTTTTTTAAATGTAAAAAAAGTGAAAAAAGTCATAGGAAAAAAATGTGTTGCATGCATTTTTGGGCAATTTATGACATATAACCGTGAAAACCCATTTTTGTTGTTGTTGTTACGTTCGTTATTGTGAAGATACTTGACTTTTGTTTTTCATTCTGTAATGCTTACCTGAGATCATTTGTCAAATCCTGGTCCCTAAATTCAGGTGCAGTTACAGGATATACAAATAAATTACCAGGTACGCACCGAATACAGAAATTGCGTTGGCGTACAACTAGTCACACATCCCATTCAGGTAGGCACAAATCTTATTCGGACACGTGCCAAGTACCCAAATTGCATAAATTGACCTTATTGACCTGGACTTATACAAACAATAGGTAAATTTGTTAGGCATGAAAGCTAACTCTTTTCTTGAACCCTTAATCCAAAGGTATATATATGTGTTTTTCAAACAAGTTGGACTTAAAGTAGACTGTCCCAAGTACGGATACGGAAACTCAAACGATGGAAACACTTCAAGGAGATTTTTTGAGAATGATGAAGCTGTAACTCAAATCACAGGGATAAACAACCAAATCGTTAAGAGATTGGGAACGATCTTAAATGTTTTGAACTGCAAGGAAAAAGTTGATTCTGCCAAATATGGAGAATATGCTTCAAAAACTGCATCACTTTTAGCAGAATTATATCCGCAGAAAAAGTTGACCCCGACAGTCCATAAAATATTGGCGCATGGCAAGGATATTATTGAGTATCAGTCTTTGCCAATTGGAGAGCTCTCTGAAGAAGCACAAGAGTCCCTTAATAAGTTTTATAAAAAATACAGATTGCTAAACACTTTCAAAGCTTCAAGGGTGAGACAAAATGAGGACCTCTTCAACATGTTAGCAGCATCTTCAGATCCACTAATTTCATCACTGAGGCATGTTAAGTCACGAAAAGAATTAGAAAATACTTATAGTTCAGAGATGATTTCTCTTTTAGATATACCATCTTTTACGGATTGTGATGAATATTTTACAAAAAATTAATTTCAAAAAAAAAAAAAAAAATTATTTTGAATTATTTTAATATTAATTTTAGATTATAAAAACCATTAAAACGAAACAATAAAAATCAAAAAATTTAAAAAATATTTTTTTTCCTTCCCGTAAAGTTGATTTTTCCACAAATTTCAACTTTGCATACCCATAAATAGGCACAGAAAAATCGTAGAATTCATTTCAAACGCTCATTTTATAGGTTGATTAATTATCTATCATATGCTTTTAAAATTGTTCGATTATCTCATTTGGTTCAAAAGTTATGATTTTTGATATGAAAAAACTCAAATGGCCCCACTGTGCGACGCATCAAATTACGCGATCGGTGCGGTCCTCTCCCAAGAAGGGCATCAAATTTGTTTCGCATCAAGAATGGTAAACAAACACGAGAGAAATTATTCAGCCACAGATAAGGAATTTTTGGCAATACTTTGGAGTTTAAACTACTTCAGACCTTACTTGTTTGGAAGAAAGTTTAAAATATTAACCGACCATCAACCAATAAAATTTTTACATTCAAAGTATAAAGGGAAAGACATTTCACCCAGACATCAAAGGTTGTTATTGAAACTAGGAGAATTTGAAATAGATTATTTAAAAGGAAAAGAAAATAGAGTAGCCGATTACCTAAGTAGGTTAGAAAAAAATGATTATGAATGTGACAGCAATAATAAGGAAGAAGAATATGACATTAATGACAATATATCAGACATAAATATAATAGCAAACGTAGAAGACGACACATCAATAGCGACAGTTCATTCAGCAGAGGAAAATTTACAAGATCATTTTTCAATAAAAGAAGAGATAGTAAACAAATACAAAACACAGATAGTGAATACGAAAAAACAGAAGAATTGAAAATAATTCATGGGAAAAGAATAATTTTCATAGCAGAATATGACTTCCCGAATATGGAAGAGATTTTCGTAAGATATATAAAAAAAGGAAAAATAGGCATTTTCTCAGAATTATCCTACCACAAATACAATATAGTACAGGAGAAATTTATTCAACTATACTCAAATGACAAGCACAAGATATTGAACACGAAACTGAAGCAGTGAAACAAATATCGTTTTACCATGTAAGAGAGAGTATGCATTCAGGTATTCAGGAAACCTATAACCAAATGAAGAATAAAATTTATTACCCAAAACTGTTAGAATTAATACAGGTGGTCATTAACTAATGCGACTTTTGTAAGGAAATAAAGTACGATAGAACCCCGGTAAAAAATAAATTCAGTAAAACAGAAACTCCAACGGAAAAAAATCAGGTTATACATATAGACACGTATGTAGTAAAAAATACACATTTTCTGACGATAATAGATAAATTTTCCAAATTCGCAGCAGTATACCTTTTAAACGACAGAAACCATACGACAATTATCGAACAGTTAGAGGAACATTTTACAAAAATAGGAAAACCAAAAAAGATTGTAGCTGATAATGAGTTCAATTCAATTAGAATGAAAGAACTGTTAAATCAAGAAAACATTGAATTACATTTGACTAAACCAAACATTCAAACGGGTAATGCAGATGTAGAGAGATTACACAATTCATTAGTAGAAAAATTCAGAATAATATACAAGACAGAAGCAGGAAAGATTTCAGTGAAACATATGTTGCAAAGAGCAGTAAGAAATTATAACGACAGATATCACTCTACTATTAAATGTACACCGAATGAAGCCCAAAATAATAAAGTAGAAGTGGAGAAAATCAGAGAAAATATAGAATACGCAAAAGGAAAAATGTTGAAAATTCGGAACAAAAATAGAGAAAATTATGTTGAGAATCGTGAAGAAGGATTCATAAAAAACTATAAAGCAGTCAGACACAAGGAAATGTCGAAATTTAAAAAAGCAAAACTTAAAGATGTTGACCCCTCAAATATAAAACGAGCCTATAAATTTACAGAAAACACAAATGATGACGATGCTAATACTAATGATGACGACAACAATACCAGGAACACTGACGACGCAACAAATACTTGACGAAGACGGTTACGCACAAATACCGATGAAACAACAAGACATAGTTATAGCAACAGACATAATAATACATATAATAAACTTAAAAGACATTGACAATATTTTGAACAATATAGAGAAAAACATAGAAATGATTAACAACGATAACAAACATATACTACAATTACAAGTAACAGAGGCTAGACATAAATTAAACACATTATACGGCAATCGGACTCGTACAAAAAGAGGACTGGTTAATGCAGTAGGTAGCGCAGCAAAATGGCTGTTCGGAACAATGGACGAAGAAGACAGAAAAATTAAAGAAACAAATCTATCAACTTTTAACGAAAAAATACAAGAAACGGATGAATCACTAAATAAACAGGTTTACATAAACACTTTTTTTAATGACACAATTAGATATATGGAACACATAATTAAGTCAGATAGAATAGCAATCGAAAATCAATTAAATGCAATTGACAAATACGAGAACAGCAGATACCAAGAAAATTTATATTACGACCAACAGATAAAAATTCAAATGATAAAAGATAAAATAGAACACTTACAGGACAATGTTGTCGCAGCTAAATAGAAATACCTAAGAATTTTTTAACAACTAAAATATTACAAATAATACCAATACCGAATAAAGAAAAATTTGAAATAGAGCAGAAATCAGAAGTAATATTCACCCACAAAAACATAACATATACATACGAAAAGAATAAAAAATTAAAAGAAATGAAAATAAGTACACATTGTATGTTCAAGAATAACTGCAAATTAATTAAAAAACAAGAAATGGAATAATAGAACTAGATGAAGAAACTTTAGTTATTAAGAACGCAAATAAAGAAACACTACATCAAAACTGTAATAGTAAAGAAATTAAAATTGAAAACAATATGTTAATACAATTTGCAAATTGTACAATCAATATAGAAAATAATTATTTTACGAACATTTACGAAAAAGAAAATGAAAAAATAATTGAGAATAACAAAATTAACTAGCTAAACATAAAAAATTTAAATACACATAAAGACATAACATATTTTTGCAATGCAGCTATTTTAATACTAATAATTATATTGATTGCAATTATTATATTGAAACACAAGAAAATTAAAATTCATTTAAATAACAGTAGAATTCAGGAGAATTCTTATCTAAAAGGGGGAGAAGTTATGTATGATCCCACCAGTAAAAATGTCGAAAATAAGAACATTAGTATGAAAGTGCAAGAGTTATTGAACTCTTTAAATTCCTAATAAGTCATAAGTCCAATTAGAACAATAACAGGAAATGCAAGCATTGCATATTTGGCCATAACAGGAAATGTACCTGCACGCGCCAATGAGTAGGTCAATAGCCAGACATTTGTATCAACAATTATTTTAAGATAGAATTAATCTTTCATGTAAACCAATTTAAATAAAGAAGTTCAGTTGATTCTCGATACACAGAACATACAGTCGTGTTTTTATTCGCGAGGTCTTTTTTTTAAATATAAAACGCCTTCCTTTGTACAAAATTCGCGCGCAGACCTTTTGCAGATCTTTTGCTAGTTCGTTTTACATGTTGTTCTTATCAGAATGCTTAAGCTTGCACACTGAAAAAAAAATTAATAAATACAACCTGAATATTTTCACGATAATATGCAATTTTTTTCAGCAATAACATTTTTGCTATAAAATAGGCTCACTAAAAAAAATAATATAATAAAAAAAAAAAAAAAAAAATTATTGAAAAAGAAAATATGAAAAATTTTTTTAAAACCATTCAACTTACATACACTACCACTCGTCATTTACAAACTAAAATTTTTTTGTCATTACATAAAATGAGCACAAGAAAAAAATAAAAATAAAAATAAATAAAAATATAAAATAAATAACTTATATATAACGGGAAAACAATATTAAATAATTAGAGATAGTTAGTGACTAGAAATAAAAGGCGGATAAGATTAGTTTATACTCCTTTCACATAACGAAACGATAACACCAATGGAGAAACACAATTAAATGAAACAAATTTACAAAACAAAGAATACGAAAAAAAATTAATCATAAACTTAGTATATACGAATTAGGTGTGTTACGAATACGATGAGATTGACAAGATTTTAGTAAATGTTATTAAATTTATATTGTTTAAAAAATCTAACTCTAAGCGTTAAGATTTCAACTATGATACCATCTATAAAATATAAAACCAAGTTTGGATGAATATGAATTTGAAACCATGAGTGTAGCTATTTTTGATTTTCCGTAGGCATGGGAATTTAATGGAATTGTGTAAAAACAATATGGGGTCTTCACCCAACGACTTTCGTTGAAGACCATGGTAGGGTGGGTGTAGAACAGGTGGGTCGCAGAACATCTAAGACCACACCGCGATTCTTGTCATCAAAATCGGTGGACCAACTAACGTGTATTTTTTTTATAGATAGATTACCGCCAACGCGTCGTGTCGTCGACCGTAGGCATGGCTAGGGGTTTTTCGTGGAGTATCGGCTCCGACAAAAGAGTAAGTTTTATGAGGGACTGACTCTATAATAAAACCTTAGGTAACGCCGAACAGCAGCAGCAGCAACAACCCACCCCATCCCGGAAGAGCTAGAAATTAATGGGTCCCGCCCCGCTGTTTTCGCTGCTGATCAATAGAGCTGGTTGGAGGATGTATCGGGAACAACATGTTTGCCTCGCCAAGCTCGTTTAGGCATGTGGGCTACAAAGTTCTTGTCGCCCAAGTGAGCCGGACCGTTACAAAAGTTTTTGGCGCCCAACACGTGGAGCACGTTAGACGAATTTACATTCAGGTGTAAAGAGTTTAGCTAGGCCCACACAAAGTGAATTTGTGAAGCAGAAGAAAAGCTTTGAATTTGTAACTGAAAGCAGGTTCTAGGAATTTGTTTTATTTTTCGTGCGGTGAATAAGAGCAACCAGTAACAACTTTTATGTACAAATTTCCAATTCTTTTGAGTTATGACCGCAATATATATTATTAGGCAGAGGCTTGAATATGTAAACGTAAGTTGATATTATATGGCAATGCATAATTTGGTCGTAGCTTTCGCAAGTCATTTTCAGTTTAGCTCGTTTGTTTTTCGAATGATATTTAGTAAAGTTTTGAAAGAGGTAGTTTAGTAGAGTTAATACTTAATATATCCCACTGGAATTCGAGTATTTGAGTGTTTGAATACTTCGACCGTGGATAAGGATATGTGGTAAGGCTTTGCGTTACTATAACGGCAGAAAATATTGAGTATCATTTAAATAGGATTTCGAAGAGGTGAAGATAAGAGATGAACAGTTTGTAGAATTGCTTTTTCTGGAATACTCAAAGTATGCGTATGTGTACTTGAGTCCGTTAAAGTGAGGTTAACTTATTAGTCATTTTAAGACGACACAGAAGTCCAAAGTAGTTACAATAGCCCAAATTAATTAATAATGTCCTAAGTTTTGATGCAAGAACTAAACTGCACAATTATATAAATCCCCAGTTTATGCCAAACGGAAATGGAAGTAAGAAAATTTATATAAAAAATAAAAATATTTAAAATGCCAGTAGAGCGTAGTGGAGGAAAGAGAAATGTTTCTGCCAATACTGGAGAAAATGTGGATGAAGATGTTTGCATAGTTTGTGGTGAAGCAATGGCAGATACGCAACCATGTACTATTACAACATGTCAGCATATCTTTCACAAACAATGTATTGAAACGCGGATTGAGGTGAATAAAAAATGTCCATCTTGTTTTACGTTAATTCATCCAAAAGATTTGAAAATTGTAGTAGGAAATTGCACTCCTAACCAAGATGCCAGGAAAAACTCAAATGTTCAGCCCGAACGTCCTAGGACACGTGCGGTGGCTAGGCAATTAAACTTAAGTGAGGAAGTACAGGCAGGTCTGCATGATCAATCTCGTAGCACGACACAGGATAACCTACCAGTAGAAGATAATCATGGCAGCCAAGTGGAAATAAATAAGAATCCAAACGGAGTCGCACAACGACGTGGTAGACCAAGGCGACAGCCTAGACGAGGAAATGTTCGATATAATAATCCTGAGGCTCAACCTGATATAGAGACTCTAGTCAGAGAAACGGTGGTGCGAGTATTGTCCTCTCTTAATATATCTAGCAATCAATCGCCAGTACAAGAACCAGTTTTGTCGAGAGGGCAAGAATCTAATTCTATGTCACAAAGTTATACATCTCAGCCAAGGAATTATTTTAGTGCTATAAAAGTCGCGGATATAATCCAAAAATGGGGCGTTAAGTTCGACGGAACTCCTGAGGGCTTAGCGGTTGAAGAGTTTTTGTACAGAGTTAAAGTTTTGACCAGAGAATACCTCAATAATGATATTGAGGCATTAAGCCGAAATGTTCATCAGCTTTTGGGGGGAAAAGCTAGCTATTGGTTTTGGAGGTACCACAAGCGAGTGGAAAATTTTACTTGGTCTCAGTTCTGTGAAGCATTGAGATCGCAATATAAAGATAGTTGCTCTGTTAACGAATTGCGCGAGCAAATTCGAGCGCGGAATCAAAAACCAGGCGAGTCCTTTGACACTTTCTATGAAGCTATTTGTGAGCTTATGGATAAGTTGTTAATTCAATTCGACGAACAGGAATTAGTAGAAATAGTTCAGGCTAATTTACTAATCGACATTAAAGATAGATTGTTGTTTGAGGAAGTTTTTTCTATTGGGCAATTAAGATGTTTGGTGCAAAAACAAGAGAACTTCGTGAAAGACATCAGTCGCTCGCGACCAACCAAAGTTAAGCCAAGAGAAGCAGCACTTTATCGAGTGTATGCCGTAGATGAAGAGCGCAACGATGACCAAAGCCAAAACGAGCCAGAGGATTCGATTGGAGCTTTGCAACGCGTTTCATTGGCAAAAATCAAATGTTGGAATTGTGATTGTGATTTAGGTAACATGTGGCAAGATTGTTTAGCGGACAGACGGGTGTTTTGTTATGGATGTGGAGATCCACAAGTCTAAAATGCAAGACCAGGTCGGAAAACCGTCAGGGAGGGGCATCCACAAAGCCAAGGATGACCCCAGACTAAAGGAAACGGTAGTGCAGGGTTTTCAGAAACCAGAAGAAGAAGCTGAGGCAGTATCAAAGGCTGCTGAAATTTTAAAAAGCCCTGTCACGGATAATCGTTGTTCGGGAAACATTAGATTTAGACCATATGAAGAAAGGTTAAAAAATTATTATGTTATAAGGGAAAAAATATTTGGAGAAAATTATCAAACGCGAAGCAGCAAAATATAATTGCGACCATTATACAAGATAAGCTAGATAGGCGTAGCTATGCAAATGTATTATTTTTAGAATTTACTGAGTGGGGTTTGCTTGATTCAGGAGTAAACATTACGTTGTATTGGAGCAGAGTTGGCTCAAGCTGATTATAGTTCGTATCCTCAATTTAAGCCAATTGCCTCGCAGGTTAAAACTGCTGATGCTCAAGCCCACAAGGTAATAGGTATACTTAAAGTTAAAATCAAATACAAAGAAAATGAAAAAGATATTGAATTACATATTATACCATCTATCGCACAAAGACTTATATTAGGTATTGATTTTTGGCGAATTTTTGAATTGGCACCGGGTATAATCAGTTCTATTGAAGCTCGAGAAGACATAGATTGCTTGGAAGATGAATATCCATTGACAGAAGTTCAACGCAGACAATTAAACAGCGTTAAGGAATTGTTTCCTAATTTTGAAAAACAAGGTTTGGGTCGGACAGCTTTGATCAAACATCATATAGATATTGGCAACGCTACTCCTGTGAAACAAAGACATTATCCTTTTAGTCCAGCCGTTGAGAACTTGATGTTCGCGGAAATCGACAGAATGTTACAGTTGGGAGTGATTGAACCATCCGAGAGCGCTTGGAGTTCACCAATTCGATTAGTAGTTAAGCCAAATAAAGTTCGGTTATGTTTAGATGCAAGAAAATTAAATGATGCTACTAAAAAGGATGCGTATCCCTTGCAGAGCATCGATGGCATTTTCGCTCGTCTTCCAAAAGCAAATATTATTTCGAAATTGGATTTAAAGGATGCTTACTGGCAGATTGAGTTAACGGATGTAGCAAAACCATTGACAGCGTTTACAGTGCCTGGCAGATCTTTGTATCAATTTAAAGTTATGCCTTTTGGCCTCTGTAATGCACTTTCGACGATGTGTCGTCTAATGGACGACCTAATCCCTCCAGATTTGCGTCATTGTGTATTTGGATACTTGGACGATTTATTCATTGTTTTAGAAGATTTTCCGTCCCATCTTAATGTTCTTATCAGAATTTCAGATCAGTTCCGAAAAGCTAATCTGACGTTAAACATTAGTAAAAGTCAATTTTGTGTCAAAAAAGTTAATTATTTAGAATACGTGATAGGTAGTGGAGGTATTTCGACTGATCCAACAAAAATTGAGTGTGTTAAGAATTGGCCACCACCACGCAACATAAAACAACTTCGAGGTTTTTTAGGTGTCTGCGGATGGTATCGCCGTTTTATTCAAAACTTTGCCGAGGTCACATTTCCCATCACCGAAGTACTTTCCACAAAGAAATGTTTCAAATGGTCATCCGAAGCTCAAGAAGCAATGGAAAAGTTGAAGAAACTTTTAACCACAGCTCCAGTGATTCAGAATCCTGATTTCACTCGCAAGTTTTACTTACATTGTGACGCCAGTGATTATGGAATCGGGTCAGTGCTGGTACAGCTATCCAATGAAGGGGAAGAAAGACTGGTGGCATTTATGTCAAAAAAGTTGACAAAATCGCAAAGAAATTACAGCGTAACGGAACGCGAATGTTTGGCTGTAATACTGTCTATAGAAAAATTCCGCTGCTATTTGGAGTTGCAGGAATTTGAAGTTGTAACGGATCATTCAAGCCTGGTATGGCTTATGAGACAGCAAAACGTTTCCGGACGTTTGGCTAGATGGATTTTTTGATTACAAGCTTTTAAGTTTTCCATTTCGCACCGAAAAGGCAAGGATCATATTGTTCCAGACGCTTTGCCACGATTGCCGGAAAATGAGATTGATAGTATCGAGGCGGTAGGGCGAATTATTGACTTAGAGTCCCCATCTTTTCTTGATCAGAATTATCTTGATTTAAAATTGAGGGTCGAATAGAATGTTGAGAAATTTCCGGATTTGAGAGTGCACGGGAAGTATGTGTATATACGAACGGAGCACCCAACAGGAAATGCTGCTCAAGAAGCAGATAGTTGGAAACTATGGGTACCAGAAGGACTTAGAGGCGCTGCGATTAGCCAGGCGCATGACAATATAGTGTCTGCACATGGAGGAATGGGGAAGACGATTGAACGCTTGAGAAGAAACTTGTATTGGCCAGGCTTATCCAAACAATTTCGCGACTATGTACGTTCGTGTGACATTTGTAAGGAGACGAAAGCTCCAAACATGACACTCCGTCCACCTATGGGTGAGCAAAGTATATCTCTGAGACCATTTCAAAGGTTGTATGTTGATTTACTTAGTCCATCTCCACGTAGCAAAAAGGGTCACATAGGTCTATTAATTGTGTTAGATCATTTCAGTAGATATCGTTGGCTTTGTCCATTGAAGAAATTTACTACTGCGGCTATAAAAACATTCTTGTGTGAGCGTATCTTTGACGAGTTTGGAGTGCCAGAGTGTATAGTCAGTGATAACGGCTCTCAGTTCAAATCCAACGAGTTTGAGGCAATGTTGACCAAATATGGCATTCGACACATTTGTACCGCACTGTATTCACCTCAAAGCAATGCTGCTGAAAGAGTGAATCGTTCGTTGTTGGCAGCTGTTCGGGCATATCTTCAAACAGATGAGACTGATTGGGATAAACACTTGACTAGTACTTCGGCAGCATTACGTTCTAGTATTCATCAAGCTATTGGTTGCTAGCCCTATAAGGCTTTATTTGGCTTTAATATGATCAACCACGGATCGGATTATTATCTGTGTAAAAAGTTGTCTCTGTTAGAAGAATCGCCACGGATAGAAAGAACTGATAAGCTTTTGTTGCTCAGAGAGGCAATAAAAGACAATAGTCGCCAAGCGTATGGGGGAAATGCTAACCAGTATAACCTTAGAGCAAAACTAGTTTCTTATAAGGAAGGACAAGAAGTTTTTAAAAGAAATTTTCATTTGAGCAATTTTAGGCAGAATTTCAATAAGAAATTAAGTAAGCAGTTCTCCAAATGTAGAGTAAAGAAAAAATTGGGAAACGCTTTTTATTTATTAGAGACCTTGCAGGGTAAGGAGATTGGAACGTTTCATGCAAAAGACATACGTGTGTAACAAAATACCAGCTAATCGTGCCTCGTAGACTCGTTAGATTATCTGGTGGTGTAATGTCCCCATACAAAAAAATTTTGGTTCGATTTTTTTAAATCAAACTATTACGCGCCTTAGTGCAGCAATGAATATATGCATCGATACCAATATGGCAACGCCAAGTGACAGGTGCATATTCACCACTTGGTGAGTACCAAATCGGAATGCAGAATAAGGGTCGTCGGGTCGGTCGCATCTGACCTCGATCTCTTTGCTGCAATATCGTCGCGCTGACCAGTTGGCTTGTAGTATGCACATATATTGAGAGTACACTGTGCTCAGTACATTTCAATAATATTGAACAGCAACACTTTGTTGCTGCATAAACATAAACCAAAACAACAACACTTTGTTGTTATATAAACACCCAGCACATTTCAAGTGCATAGTAATACCCCGATTCCATTAGGCTGCATCTTTCATTTACAGCGAGTGAAAGATGTAGGTGATTCCACTATAAATCCAATTGCATAGTTGCATCTTGATTTAACAGGGTCTGTAAAAAGACAGCAGACAGCTGTTTGTGTATGATACGTTTATATTTAATTGGAAGCAAATATGAGTTCGAACACAAATAAAATTAGTGAAGCTAAAAAAGTAAAAATTATTGCTTTAATTTTTGCGCAAAATGCAAACATGGTTTAACGAATATCCCAGTTTGTTTGGACAGGCACTTGATGACAAGCTGTTTTACTCAAATTGGCACTGTTAAAACCAAGTATCGATTACAAATTTCATACTATCGGCTATGTTAAAGCTCTGTTCAGTGCTCTGTAATGTTAACTTCTAACATTCCCAGTTGGTCGGTTTCGAACCAACTGGGAATGCAGCCGACCAACGGGGAAAATTTGAATAAGATTCCCATTGTACAAATGGGATTCTAATACAAAAAGATGCGGCATCTTCGAATACCAATTACATACTTGCATCTTGCTCTAGTGGAATCGGGGTATTACATGATCGCATGAGAATGTGGCGGGTACAATTAAAGCCGCGAGAGCATTCTCATGCATTGACCACTAGCCATATATATGTACATTACTCTCACTCTCCAACTTATATACTTTATACATTATGTACGGCTCTGACGGTGGCTTCTCTGCCGAAGCAGCGTGCAGCCTTCTTAGCTAAGCTAGTTCATAAGAGAACAATTTAAAGACATTCGAAATAAAGCCAACTAACGGAGCAGACGCTCTACAAAACATAACGGTCTTCTTATTGTTACATGCGCCAGAGGCGACATTTAATTCCACAGGCTGAACCAAGAAGATTTTTAGAAAAACAAGTTTCGGAAGCACACAGGCATCCAATATAATCTAAAAGTTATTGTGGCATCCGTATAACTAGATGCTGAATAAACACAAAATAATATTGGAAATAGGATTGTCGAGCCGGCAAGGTAAATATTTCGATAAAAATTACCTTAAAAAAATTAAAACTATAATCCATGAAGAGTAATAGCGAAATTCTGTAATTATTAGGCTTCGCTCGGGTTAAATCCGAATTTAATTATGGTTACGTCTAAAATCTGAGAAAGCGCCAAGCATAGGTTAGCGCAGGAAAATTTCCGGAGGAGAGCAGAATTTGGCCCAGAAAACCATTAGGCACTATTCTCGAGGGCAACCAGCAATCAGAGAGGAAGACAGTGTGATTTACGTGGCCGAGTAAAAAAATAAACTACGACCTGAATAGGTTACCAGAATCAAAAATGAAAAAAAAAAACAATAAAAAAAAAACAAAGAAATTGAACGATAAAATTACGATGAACGACATACATGTTATCAGTTAACAGCGTAAAATAAAATACGAGATCCAAAGCCGACAAGCTACAATACAAAACATATGCATACAAGTTAAAGACAGACTAAAACGTAGATAATAGAAGAA
This sequence comes from Scaptomyza flava, assembly GCA_030179655.1. NCBI lineage: Eukaryota > Metazoa > Arthropoda > Insecta > Diptera > Drosophilidae > Scaptomyza > Scaptomyza flava. The sequence goes on from JARNME010000404.1 coordinate 62,568,654, forward strand.
CTTAATGTAACAACAAGTCAGCATCGACAAAGTGGTATGTGTGTGCAGGTGTAAAGAAAGAAATACAAGAAAACGCCTACTAATAGCAAAATTGTTCTGCTAGTTGTAAAACACAAATAATGCAAAGTGATAATACAAATAATTACTTACTCTAACTTACACGTACCAACAATAAAATAAATAGGTACATCAGTCTTCGACTAACTCTTGTCGTGTGCGGTTGTCTTTAAAAAACGAACCCTGTGATCGTTTACTCACTTTCGTACGAAGAGAATTACCACAGCAAAATTCTTATCAGTTCTTTTGTTTTCGTTTTTTCTCAACTATCTCATTCGTTCACTCAACATTAAGCGACGTAAACTTTTAACCGGCGATGCCATGGCATCTGCCGTTATAAAAACGAATACTTCAAGAAAGAAAAGTGATAAAAAGAAAAATTCTGACTCTTCCCCATACTCAAACTATTATCGCCCTCTACAAACAATTGAAAATGACAATATTGATGATATTGAAATAGAAACTCATGTTGAATTAAAAACCAAACCACCTCCTATCACCTTGCTCAAACAAAATACGAAACTAGTTCATGAGATCATGACTTTACTGAAAATTGAAATATACTATATCAAAACTATCTCCATTGGTATTAAAATATTTCTAGAAGACATGGAATGTGCTAAGCAGTTATTAATAAAACTTGAGGAATTAGATTACGAGTTCTATACTTACGATAACAAAACCACTAAACCATATAAAGCAGTACTGTCTGGAATGGATAAACTTCCCACAAGTAGTATTAAGTCCATGCTAGTTGACATGGGCTTACAATGCACAGATGTTAAAATAGTTGAGAAGAGAACCAAATCAGGTTACGATCTTGTACTTTACATTGTTTATTTTGTAAACAAAAGTGTAACAGTACAACACTTGCGCGAAAATTTCATGTACATCAACCACATGAAGGTACGATGGGATCACAAAGTGAAATCACCAAATAAAATAACACAGTGTTACAACTGCCAATTGTTTGGACACGGGTCAAATAACTGCTCAGTTAATACTTCTTGTGCTCACTGTGCCGGATCTCACCCAACGGCTTCATGTGCGAACTTAAACAACAAAAAATGTGCCAATTGTAAAGGCAATCATTCATCCACTGATATGACTTGTCCGTGCCGGCTGTCTTACCTCAACTTAATCTCGAAACGTTCAGCAATGCGAACGAGAAGAAACAACATAGAAAATAATAATACAGTACAGAGAAATGACAATACTCTCTTGAACGCACAGACTAAAAGCTTGCTATCCTGCTCTACCCAAATTAAGAGAATCTTTCCATCGATGCCCGGCAACTATAGAGACGCACATACCAATACCTGCACACCACCCAACTCTTCAACAAATAACTCTGAGCTTTTTTCAGCAGATGAAATGAATTCGTTATTAATAGAATTAATAAGTAAATCAGGCACTTGCTCCAGTAAAGGAGAACAATTCCAGGTTATTTCAAACTTAGCTATTAAGTATGTATATGCTAACAAATAACTCCCTGGATATTTTAAATGTTATGGCATGGAATGCCCGCGCTGTTAAACACAAACGCGTAGAGCTTGTTAAGTTCTTAGATGACAATAAAATTCATGTAGCTGCATTAAGTGAAACATGGCTCACTCAAGACGATCGGTTTAACATACCAAACTATAATATTTATAGATGTGATAGAACAGAAGGTAAAGGAGGCGGTGTCGCCATTGTTGTTAGCAACAAAATTGAACATGAACAAATTACTAACCTAAAAACCCATCTCATTGAAAATGTTGGAATTCAAATTAAAACAAACCACAATAATAACAGCTTAAAAATATACTCTGTTTACTTCCCTGGCTACACAGCAAAATGTCTGTTAAACTCGTGCAATGAATCTGGAGACCGCAATCATTTAAAAAATCAGTACAGATCCGACTTATTGAAAATATCTAGAACGCAGGGACATTTTATAGCATGCGGTGACCTAAACTCTCGGCATAGATCATGGAACTGCATACGAGCCATCTGTTGGGGTAACATTCTCAACGAAATTTCAGACATAGGGAAACTAAACATATTGTACACAAGCCACCCCACTTACATTCCAGCGTGCCATAACGCTACGGCCTGTACTATAGATCTCTGCCTTACAAACTCTCCCAATCAGACTGCCAACCCAATAGTTTCAAATGAACTATCCTCCGACCATTTACCAATATTAACAAAATATTCTATCAATCTCACACTAGTTGATAGACCCCATCCAATCATCAGTAAATCAAATTGGAATAAATTTAAAGAAACTGTCAATGACAAATTATTAGACATGCAATCTAGCCATAATTCCTCGATTTCGTCCCCCGATGTCGACCTCCTTGTTGACACATTTACAAAAGTAATCAATAATGCCTTTTTAGAATCAGTTCCACATAAGAATATAACATCTAAGCATTACAAGATTCCCCGGCATATATCTGAACTTTTTATACCCTTAACCCATAAAATGGGTAAATACGGGTATAATGGTTTTGTGCAAAAGTATGTAACAGGCAGAAGGAAGCATCTCCGACCCTATAAAGTATATATATTCTTGATCAGCATCAACAGCCGAGACGATATAGCCATGTCCGTCTGTCCGTCTGTCTGTCCGTCTGTCCGTCTGTATGAACGCGTGGATCTCAGAGACTACAAGAGCTAGAGACTTCAGATTTTGGATTTAAGTTCTCCTATACCATGAGCAGAACAAGTTTGCTTCAAATTATCGATAACTATTCTGGTTTCCGATATACACATAATATCGATAACAATAAAATATCGAATTTGGAAAATCTAAAAATGAGGGTTGAAGTAATGGATAATGATAGAACTTTTCTGAAAATTTCGTCCAAATCCGTTGAGAAACACCAGAGATATTGAACTTAATCGATGGAAGCTAAGCCAGTATACCAAAGTCTTATATAAATTAAATATATTTATTGCAACTGGGTTCAGGGTATCTTCTAGTCGGGCTCTCCCGACTAGAGCCTTCTTACTTGTTAAAAAAAGAAATATAATTCAGAAGCAATGGATTAGGTCAAGACTGCCCCTGCTTAAAGCTAGATGTAACCACTTAAATTATATTATCAGACAGAAGTTATCCATTTATAATAACGAACAATGGAATAAAAAGCTTCAAAATCTAGATAAATGTAGCAAACCCTTCTGGAATACTACAAAAGCGTTAAAAAAGAGGAAACAATTTATACCCTGTAAATATACTTGCAGACTCCTTTGAGCAAAAGCATAAGCTAACAACTTCTTACTCAAACTCAGAAACAGTCAACCTAGTTAGTTCATCTCTACAGTCCTTAGCAAATAACCATATCGCTCACTCTCAAATCTCTAAAGTCACAAATTCAGAAATTTGTAATATTATTAAAGCTCTTGTGACAAAAAAATCTCCAGGAGATGATGGGATACGCAATGTCTGTCTGAAAAACCTTCCCCCACTCGCTATTAGTTTCCTATCTCAACTTTTTAACCATTGTTTTCTCGTTGGCTATTTTCCTAAAGTATGGAAAACAGCCAAAGTAGTACCAATTGCCAAACCAGGAAAACCTGCTAGCAGACCCGATAGTTATAGACCAATTAGTCTGCTATGTGGATTATCCAAAATATTAGAAAAACTAATTAAAGCTCGTTTGGTTGACTATCTGGACACACATAGAATATTACCCCCCATACAACATGGGTTTAGATCTGGGTCCAATTGCACAACTCCCTGCCTAAAACTTAAGAACTTCATAACAGACAATATGGCAAATAAAAATCAGTTGGACTAGTTACGCTAGATATTGAAGCTGCCTTTGATACGGTCTGGCATGAAGGATTAGTGCACAAATTATTAAATATAGAAGCACCCTCATATCTCATTAAAATAATTCAAAACTTTTTAACAGAGCGCATGTTTTACATTGATTCAAATGGTGACAAATCCACTCAAAGACACATTTTGGCTGGAGTCCCACAGGGTTCAGTCCTTGGGCCAGTTCTATTTAACATATACACTTATGATATACCACTCTCTGTAAACTGTAAGCTTTCTCTTTTTGCTGACGACGCACAGTGGCGCCCGTAGAACAAGTCAAGTGTCAAAAATCAAAAATTGCATGTGCCTCTAAAAAATATTGAATGAACCTGCTTTATAGGAAATTTTCCAGCGATTTCAAATCTGCAATCCATAATGTAACCGGATTTTTTTGTTTAGAAGATATAGCTTTTCAAAGTTGTCTGATTTTTTGTGTTACATAAAAATCACAATTTTAAGGTAATTTGGTCGGCTTTGAGATACAATATCTCAAAAACTAAGTTACGGATCGTCATTATTTTTGGTTCTATTGATAGATCTATTTAGAAAAGAATAAAAAAAAAATTATACTGTTTGCTTTGCGTTTGGCCAGGCAATTCAATATTTACCAACTATCCACTTTTTCACTATTGCTCAACTTTGATGGAAAATAAAAAAAATTATATCACATTGTATCGGCTATTTTTTTAAATTAATTTCTTTGATTATTCCTCTATTAAATGCAAAAAGTTTCATGTGCCCGTTTTTGCCCCTTTTTTTTAAATGTAAAAAAAGTGAAAAAAGTCATAGGAAAAAAATGTGTTGCATGCATTTTTGGGCAATTTATGACATATAACCGTGAAAACCCATTTTTGTTGTTGTTGTTACGTTCGTTATTGTGAAGATACTTGACTTTTGTTTTTCATTCTGTAATGCTTACCTGAGATCATTTGTCAAATCCTGGTCCCTAAATTCAGGTGCAGTTACAGGATATACAAATAAATTACCAGGTACGCACCAAATACAGAAAATACATTGAATGTAATTACGAGTTCCACCTAACCATGGTTGACGGAAAAGTGGTCAACGAACTGACAAACAGAAGGTCAACTTTGTCATGCCCAATTTGCAAAAAGACGCAAAAAAACTTCGACAATTTAAGTGATTCTGCAAATGAAGAAAATTATAAGTTTGGGATCTCACCCTTGCATGCAAGAATAAGGTGTATGGAGTTCTTGCTGAAATTAGCGTATACGCTTCCACAAGAGGATGAAAACTTTGACGAAAACACATCAAACAAAGATAAGGAAAATATCAGAAAGAAGCGAATACAGGATGCGTTTTTCAAACAAGTTGGACTTAAAGTAGACTGCCCCAAGTACGGATACGGAAACTCAAACGATGGAAACACTTCAAGGAGATTTTTTGAGAATGATGAAGCTGTAACTCAAATCACAGGGATAAACAACCAAATCGTTAAGAGATTGGGAACGATCTTAAATGTTTTGAACTGCAAGGAAAAAGTTGATTCTGCCAAATATGGAGAATATGCTTCAAAAACTGCATCACTTTTAGCAGAATTATATCCGCAGAAAAAGTTGACCCCGACAATCCATAAAATATTGGCGCATGGCAAGGATATAATTGAGTATCAGTCTTTGCCAATTGGAGAGCTCTCTGAAGAAGCACAAGAGTCCCTTAATAAGTTTTATAAAAAATACAGATTGCTAAACACTTTCAAAGCTTCAAGGGTGAGACAAAATGAGGACCTCTTCAACATGTTAGCAGCATCTTCAGATCCACTAATTTCATCACTGAGGCATGTTAAGTCACGAAAAGAATTAGAAAATACTTATAGTTCAGAGATGATTTCTCTTTTAGACATACCATCTTTTACGGATTGTGATGAATATTTTACAAAAAATTAATAAAAAAAAAAAAAAAATTATTTTGAATTATTTTAATATTAATTTTAGATTATAAAAACCATTAAAACGAAACAATAAAAATCAAAAAATTTAAAAAATATTTTTTTTCCTTCCCGTAAAGTTGATTTTTCCACAAATTTCAACTTTGCATACCCATAAATAGGCACAGAAAAATCGTAGAATTCATTTCAAACGCTCATTTTATTGGTTGATTAATTATCTATCATATGATTTTTAAATTAATCGATTATCTCATTTGGTTCAAAAGTTATGATTTTTGATATGAAAAAACTCAAATGGCCCCACTGTGCGACGCAGCCATCTACACCGCCGATATATTATACGTAGAAATTAAAAATAAAATACAAAACTATCTTAATGAACTACAACAATACTACCACAAGTGGAAAATTAAAATAAATCCCTGCAAAACAAATGCCATATTTTTTACAAAAAGAAGAAAATGCTGTTACGTTCCGAATAGCTGCCTCCAAGTATGCAATACACCCATCCAATGGGTGGAAAACATTAGGTATTTAGGAATTCTTTTTGATAAAAGACTTACCTTTAAATATCATATAGGATTTACAATAGATAAAATAAATAAAATCATTTGCATCATGTATCCTATCATAAACCGAAAATCAAAACTATCAACACAAAATAAACTTATAATCTTTAGAACCATATTTACACCAGTCCTTATGTATGGATGTTCCATCTGGGGAAAATGTGCTCCGACACATATTAAAAAAGCTCAAGTTGCCCAAAACAAACTTTTAAAACTAATTTTGAATTTACCATATTACGCAAGAACCGAATATGTACATAAAATAGCCGGAATTCGAACTGTTCAGCAATACATAGACTGTAAAAAGGTTTAAAATTTAGTTTTAAGTTGAATCAAGGTTTTTCATCCCATTTTTCCTTGGCAACCAAAATTTAAAAATAAACAAATAAACTCATTGTAATAATAACAAAATATTTCAGTTGAAAAGCAATATGCTAACCTCTGTATATAATCATTACATATCATAAGCTTTAAATGGATGTACAAAATTAAGGTTAATAAAGCACAACAATAAAAAATAAATAAATAGGTACAAGAATATTAAATTTAATTATATTAACTCAAACCTAATACACGTAAAGTAAATATGCAATTAATATTACCCTAACCTATTTAAATCAAACACCGAACCATCAAGAAGGCCTTCTTCGAGGATAATAATGGGTGAGTGGTAAAAGAAAAGAATAATGTTTAATAAAGCAAAAGGCTTGAGGCGCTGTAAGCAATATTGATGTTTGTTGCTTAGTGTAAAAAAATTGTTGACGCCAGCATAAAGCTTATCAGTGACGCGCGCAGACCTTTTGCAGATCTTTTTCTAGTTCGTTTTACATGTTGTTCTTATTGGAATGCTTAAGCATGTACACTGAAAAAAAAAATTAATAAATAGAACCTGAATATTTTCACGATAATATTCATTTTTTTTCAGCAATAACATTTTTGCTATAAAATAGGCTCACTAAAAAAATAATATAATAATAAAAAAAAACAAGTGGAAACGTTGCAGTCGGACGCAACCGACTGCGGTATACTCGATACCAGTATTAAAAATTTTGATGCCCATCCATGTGGGATGTCAATTGCTATCTTCATACCAAATTTGGTGACTCTAGCTCGAAGTTTGTATAAAGTGGGGAAAGGGGGGCTGGGGGCGGTATGGTTGGGCGTGGCATTCAAATTTTTGCGCAGATCTATGTGGGATGTCAATTGCTATCTTCATAGCGAATTTGTTGACTCTAGCTCGAAGTTTGTATAAAGTGGGGAAAGGGGGGCTGGGGGCGGTATGGTTGGGCGTGGCATCCAAATTTTTGCTGCAGATCCTTGTGGAATGTCAAATGCTACCTTCATACCAAATTTGGTGACTCTAGCTCAAAGTTTGTATAAAGTGGGGAAAGGGGGGCTGGGGGCGGTATGGTTGGGCGTGGCATCCAAATTTTGCTGCAGATCCTTGTGGAATGTCAAATGCTACCTTCATACCAAATTTGGTGACTCTAGCTCAAAGTTTGTATAAAGTGGGGAAAGGGGGGCTGGGGGCGGTATGGTTGGGCGTGGCATCCAAATTTTTGCTGCAGATCCTTGTGGAATGTCAAATGCTACCTTCATACCAAATTTGGTGACTCTAGCTCGAAGTTTGTAAAAAGTTAGAAAAGGGGGGGGGGGGGCTGGGGGCGTTATGGGTAGGCATGGCATCCAAATTTTTGATGCAGATCTTTGTGGAATGTCAATTGCTATCTTCATACCAAATTTGGTGACTCTAGCTGAAAGTTTGTAAATGGTGGGGAAAGGGGGGCGGAATGGGTGGGCTTGGCTCCAAAACTTTGATGCAGATTTTTGAAAGTCACAGCCAGCTATCTTCCTACCAAATTTGGTGGCTCTAGCTCCACAACTCTGGAAGATACACGCATTCCCGTTTTTGACAAAGCGTTGGGGTGGATGGGGGCGGCTAGGGTAGGATCGGTGGGCGTGGCATCCAAACTTTTGATGCAGTTTTTAGGGGGTCATCATCACCTATCTTGGCACCAAATTTGGTGGCTCTAGCTCAAAAACTTTGGGAGATATAGCCATTTCTGATTTCAAAATGCGGGGGGGCTGGGGGCGGAATGGGTGGGCGCGGCTCCAAAACTTTGATGCAGTTTTTTGGGGATCGCTACTAGCTATCTTCCCACCAAATTTGGAAGCTCTAGCTCCACAACTCTGGAAGATACACGCATTCCCGTTTTTGACGAAGCGTTGGGGTGGATGGGGGTAGCTAGGGCAGTGTCGGTGGGCGTGGCATCCAAACTTTTGATGCAGTTTTTAGGGGGTCATCAGCACCTATCTTGGCACCAAATTTGGTGGCTATAGCTCAAAAACTGAGGGAGATATATGCTTTTTTGACTTTAGAATTCGGGGGGGCTGGGGGCGGAATGGGGGGGCGCGGCTCCAAAATTATTGATGCAGTTTTTTGGGGGTTGCTAGTAGCTATCTTTTTACCAAATTCGGTAGTTCTAGCTGTAAGGATGTGCGAAATATGTGGATTTATCGGTTTTGAGTTATCGAATTTATCGATTTGCCAGCCCCCCAGTTATCGTAGAACCCCCATCTTGACACTTTAATTTACTATCCCATAGATAAAGAGAATTGGAAAGTTTCAAGTCTCTAGCTTGAAGGGTGTGGAAAAAACTTGCATACATACGGACGGACAGACGGACAGACGGACAGACACCATGACGGACATTGCACAAAACCAATATACTAGTTACCTTCGGTATCGAGTATAAAAAAAATGATTGAAAAAGAAAATATGAAAAATTTTTTTAAAACCATTCAACTTACATACACTACCACTCGTCATTTACAAACTAAAATTTTTTTGTCATTACATAAAATGAACACAAAAAAAATCAAAATAAAAATAAATAAAAATATAAAATAAATAACTTATATATAACGGGAAAACAATATTAAATAATTAGAGATAGTTAGTGACTAGAAATAAAAGGCGGATAAGATTAGTTTATACTCCTTTCACATAACGAAACGATAACACCAATGGAGAAACACAATTAAATGAAACAAATTTACAAAACAAAGAATACGAAAAAAAATTAATCATAAACTTAGTATAACGAATTAGGTGTGTTACGAATACGATGAGATTGACAAGATTTTAGTAAATATTATTAAATTTATATTGTTTAAAAAAATCTAACTCTAAGCGTTAAGATGATACCATCTATAAAATATAAAACCAAGTTTGGATGAATATGAATTTGAAACCATGATTGTGTAGTTATTTTTGATTTTCCGTAGGCATGGGAATTTAATGGAATTGTGTAAAAACAATATGGGGTCTTCACCCAACAACTTTCGTTGAAGACCATGGTAGGGTGGGTACAGAACAGGTGGGTCACACAACATCTAAGACCACACCGCGTTTCTTGTCATCAAAATCGGTGGACCAACTAACGTGTATTTTTTTTTATACCCTTAACCCATAAAATGGGTAAATAAGGGTATAATGGTTTTGTGCAAAAGTATGTAACAGGCAGAAGGAAGCATCTCCGACCCTATAAAGTGTATATATTCTTGATCAGCATCAACAGCCGAGACGATATGGCCATGTCCGTCTGTCCGTCTGTATGAACGCGTGGATCTCAGAGACTACAAGAGCTAGAGACTTCAGATTTTGTATTTAAGTTCTCCTATACCATGAGCAGAACAAGTTTGCTTCAAATTATCGATAACTATTCTGGTTTCCGATATACACATAATATCAATAACAATAAAATATCGAATTTGGAAAATCTAAAAATGAGGGTTGAAGTAATGGATAATGATAGAACTTTTCTGAAAATTTCGTCCAAATCGGTTGAGAAACACCGGAGATATTGAACTTAATCGATGGAAGCAAAGCCAGTATACCAAATATATACTTATATAAATTAAATATATTTATTGCAACTGGGTTCAGGGTATCTTCTAGTCGGGCTCTCCCGACTAGAGCCTTCTTACTTGTTATAGATAGATTACCGCCAACGCTTCGTGTCGTCGACCGTAGGCATGGCTAGAGGTTTTTCGTGGAGTATCGGCTCCGACAAAAGAGTAAGTTTTATGAGGGACTCTATAATAAAACCTTAGGTAACGCCGAACAGCAGCAGCAGCAACAACCCACCCCATCCCGGAAGAGCTAGAAATTAATGGGTCCCGCCCCGCTGTTTTCGCTGCTGATCAATAGAGCTGGTTGGAGGATGTATCGGGAACAACATGTTTGCCTCGCCAAGCTCGTTTAGACATGTGGGCTACAAAGTTCTTGTCGCCCAAGTGAGCTGGACCATTACAGCGATTAAAATTTTTCCTTTTCAGCATATATATGTATATGACAGGGTGTCATTACGATTATCTTCCAGATTGGTATTCATTGTTCATTGCCTATGGCCAAAGACCATGGAATATCAAGATGTTGCAATTGTTAAAAAAACTTTGTCTCAGGGGTTTGCCTCAGAAATATTTCATATGGTATACAGAATAACAGAAGCACTAAGCCATAAGTGTGAGGGAGCGCAATAGCGGATGGGCAGACGTTTTTTTTCAGTTGCACATGCACTCAGCGGCCCGTCAAGTGTCCGACAAGCGGCAGGCCAGCGGCAACCAAGAACTAGAACAAATTTTTCATTTTCATTTTTAAATTTATTTATTTATTGCAAGCAGCAAATTTAATAACACAAATGGCAAACTCAGCTAAAACGATAGCGAACAGCTGATTGTGCAAATTTAATAGACTTGTTTTGTTCAATTTGGTGTTCACGACAGCGGTGTTGCAAAGTAAAGGCAGAACCAAACGATACTTTCGTGCATGCAGAGCCGCTGCACGCAAAGTTTTAACATATGCTACGTCGTGTATCCGCCCAAGCGATGCTTATGTACGGTTTCGTTCACTTTTGGTTTTTAACGAATTCTGCGACGCCGCATGCATAGTTTCACTGAAATGAAACCATGCAGAAATGCATTGGGCATAGAGTTGTCGCAGTCTTTTTATTGTATGCAAAATATTTAAAAAAATTCTTAATTCTTCATTTTATTGTTTATAAACACATTTATATAGTATACTTGATCTATGAACCATGTGTTATCTTTATTATTAGCATAACATTACATAAAATGTTAACATTTATTTTTTAATGGAATAAAAATCAAACATGTGGTAACAATGGTTGGCAAAAAGAAAGGAGAAGAAGAGACAAAGCACTTAAGCACTTAATGTGTTGATGCTGAATGCTTTAGCATGCATTTCGTTCGTTCTTGCAGCGGGTCTGCATGCACGAAATCCTCGTTTGGTTTTGCCTTTACACTTTTGTACACATGCAGCACAAAATAAACACCCTAAGGGCCAGTTTCTCAATGTCTGGTTAAAGTAAGAATTAGCTAACGACCAGATAAATTTAACGCTCGCGTTAAGCCAATTTGGTTTTCTCAATGAATAGTTAAGTTAAATCGATATGATAATATCGCATTGATTGTGCTGCCACCCTGTTCGAGCCCTTTTCGAGCAAAACAGCTGTTTTTGTTTGGTATTTATTGTTTTGTGACTGCCAAATTCTTCTGTCAACTCAAAAATAAGAATTAAAAAAATGGAAATGAGTAAACAAACAAGTTTAATGAGCTCAATTGAGAACAAGAAGCGGCCACATTGCGTGGATGTAAAAAATTCTTTGATACGATGCCATTTTGCTTGAATAATAAAATATAAACAATGCAAGTGTCAGCCACAGTCAGCTGTTTGCCTAACGATGATTTCATCGATATTTATATCGGCACTTAACGAGAGAACAAATTTTAGCCGGCACTCAGGCCTCATGTTAGTTTTAATCACGAACAACCCTAACCAGACATTGAGAAACTCAATTTTGACTAACCAACACCTAGTTAAGCTAACCATATGTTAGTTTACCTAACCAGACATTGAAAAACTTGCCCTAAAGGTGTTTATAAACAATAAAATAAAGATTTAACTGTAAAGCATTTATCTGTATTCCTATCGATTGTCTATTTTATGTTAATATATACCGATATTTTTATTTATTTATTTATTTATAGTCAGCTAAGAGCAGCTGACATAAAAATGAATCAAATTTAATTTGAATTAAAAATAGTTCAAATAATTAAATTAAGTAAAATATAGAATAATATATAAATCTGAAAATATAATTAAAAGTTAACGTTAAGGCTCTGCGAAATTCAATAAAAAACTGAGAAGTCCAACATTTGTTGCGAGGATTGGGAAAAACCCAGAAAAACCCAATCAGACCAGCGTTAGATTAGTAATTAGTGGTTACGATTAGATAAAGCAAACAGGATCGATCTTGTTAGTACTGGAATTGAGGCCTTTAAGGAGACAACAGAATAAAGTTTGTTATAGTCAGAACATATAACACGAAATGGTTCATGAATTAAATAGTTGCTTAAGCAACGATCCAGGCTAAGGTGTAAAAAGTTACATGAAGATGTAATTGGGACATTTAATTTAATTCGACTCAAAAAAACTGATGAGTCGATTTCATCATTAAGTAGGTTAGTAATAAGTAATACTCCATGCATAGTTCTACGGTTTAACAGGGAGGGAAGATTAATCAAAAGGAGTGTACTTGAATACGGGGGTAAGTCAACTCCAGGAACCCAGTTAAAGCTTCTAAGGGCAAATTGAAGAAATTTCTTCTGCACAGATTCAATTCTTTCCTGGTGAATCGAGTATTGTGGGGACCACAAACAAGATCCATACTCCAGGATGGGACGTACTAGGGATGTATAAAGCGTTTTAGTGGTGTAGGGATCGTTAAACTCTTTCGACCACCGCTTGATGAAGCCAAGGACATTGATGGCCTTATTGACCATATACGAAATATGAGCGTCAAACTTTAATTTAGGATCAAGAATAATGCCTAACTCTTTAATTTCAAACACGCGGTCAAGTGGTGAAGCATCAAGCAAGTAGTGAGAAGTATGAGGGGCACTTCTACAAAAAGACATGACCTTACATTTTGAACAATTTAAGTTTAGTAAGTTAGTACGGCACCAGGCTGACAAAGCACCCAAATCCAACTGTAGTAAACTACACAGGGAAGCGTCATTAATGGTGAAACATAGCTTCACATCATCAGCAAACATATACACAAAAGAGTTAGTAATAACAGCTGGGAGATCGTTAATAAACAAATTAAATAGCAAAGGACCCTGGGGAACACCAGAGGTAACAATAATAGGTTAAGATACAGACGATTTATGAAGCAACAGAGAATGACTGACAGAATCAAATGCCTTATTTAAATCGGTGTAAACAACGTCCGTTTGCATTTTTTCCTGAAACCAATTCAAGAAGGTTAGTGGTAGTACATCTACGCCTAACAAAACCATGTTGATAAGGCTATATAATTGAACTACATCCGTGTTGCAGTTGAGAACATATAATTTTTTCAAAGACTTTTGGTATGGCAGACAACTTGGATATACCCCTCTAATTTTTAACGTGTGATTTTGAAGAATTCTTATGGAGTGGAATTATAAAGGATTCCTTCCATATATCAGGGAACACAGTTGAATCAACAGACAGGTTAAATAATTTATTTAATAATAAGAAGAATACAACCTGACACTCCATCAGGACCAGGCAAGTAGCCAGGTTTAATAGAGTTAAATTCACTCAGGAGCGTAGACTCAGTAACTACTGGGACATATATGCAATTTGACGTTTGAACTTGAAAAGGGTAGGAATTACTACTACTATACATATTCGATGAGTATACAGATTGGAAATATTCAACAAATATATCGGCTACTGCCTGATCAGAATTTGCTTTTGTATAGGATAGCAAGCAAGAAGACTTACGTTTAGAGTTAACAAATTTATAAAACTGTTTGGGGTCACGTGAAAAGTTTAGTCTACAACGATTAAGATAATTATTATAACAAGATGTGTTAACAGAAAGAAAACTAGATTTTGCTACCAAATACGAAGATAAATCTAAAGTGGTTCCCGATTTTTTAAATTTTTATATGATCTTGTCTTCGCGTTTTTCAATTGCGATGGTTCCCTCGTAAACCAAGGTGGTTTATTATCACTTGAAGAACAAGTGAGGGGAACACAAATATCCAAAAGCGAATTCAAGGTCCTATAAAATATTGCAATAGCAGTTTCTATATCAGTACAAGAATAAAGCCGAGACCAATTAGTATGCTGTAGAAGATAATTTAATTTAGTAAAGTTGGTTTTACGAAAAAAACGTGTTTTAAAGTATTATTAGATACTGAAATAGGGTTAAGAATTTCGATGGATAATTCTAAGGTTGGATGGTAGGTATCTTCCAGAAGCACTAGAGGGGGTATTCTACCAGCATTACTGCAATCTGGGTAAGAAAAAAATATTAAGTCCAACATTCTACCACTATAGTTATGCACCCTGTTTACTTGCAATACGCCTAACTCCAGTAGGCCATCGATAAAAGCATCAGAAGTGACTAGTAATACCACCGAAGATGTGTCATTCACAGACCATACAACATGTGGCAGATTAAAATCACCAACCACTATCAGATTATCCATATCGGTCAACAATGACGAAACAAGTTGCAGGGCACTCAAATGGGATGAGTAAATGTTAACATCAGATTGAGGAGGAATATAAGAGCAATTAACATAAAGTGAACGGCCGTTTAGTAATATTTTAACACATAAAAACTCTGTGTCCGGAAGATGCTGAGAATGAATCTGTTCAGAGGAAATACAGGAGTCAACAGCAATTAGAACACCACCCCCCTTGCGGGATGTGCGATCGCATCTGTACAAGTTATATTTAGAAGGAAAAATGGAATAATCAGAAATATCAGGTTTTAACCCGGTTTCAGTGAGTGTAATTTAGCCAGTTTAGTGTTAAGGCCTCTAACATTTTGATAGGCCAAGCTAATTACTTCTGTTAGTTTTTTGCCGCCGAGGTGGAGGCAACAGAATGGCTAACAGGCGGTGTACTATTGATCCTTATACCATTATTATTATTAATTCGCCTATTCGTATAATCCTTATCGTAAGCTAGTATTTGAGGTATCAGTGTTGGTATTAGGTGTTATCAGAAAAGTGTGGTTCGGCCACACTGATCGTGCCTCTGTCTCTTTCCCGGTGAACCTTATGCCAAGCGCGCGCAATTATTAACACCATATTTTAGCGAATAAATAAGAGCTTTACAGCTCAGAAGTGGGATAGCCTTAACGCCCAATAATTATTCGACGCCCATAAGGTGGAAGTCCCGCCATATGTGACGATAGCACAAATACTCAAACTAGTGTCAGACTTGGCAAAGTCTTCTGCCGCCTCGCCATCCTCTGCCCTGCGATAACTCCGCTGCCATGTCGAACGCTCCTGCTGCTGCCCCGCTGTCTGCTGTTGCAGCATTAACCCCGCCGTCGGCTGCTTCTGCTGATGCCCCGCCGTCTGCTGTTGCAGCGTTAACCCCACCGTCGACTGCTTCTGCTGATGCCCCGCCGACTGCTGTTCCAACAGTATCCCTGCAGTCAACTGCTCCTGCTGCTGCCCCGCCATTTGCTGTTCTCGTGACAACCCAGCTTCCAGTGTGGTTGAATCTAGATTAACAATTGGCTAATCTGCGTCAACAGAAGAAGGTACTGGAATTATAACAGCAAATTACGAGTTTGCAGCAGCAGCTTGGTGTCTCTCCTGGCGTACTTAATCAGCGGGTAACAGACATAAGTGTGATCAAGTCCATGGTACCGCAGTTTTCGGTAGACAACGCTTACGATGTCAACAAGTGGATCAGCGACTCCACACTGGATGCCCGTCTGCGATTCGTCGCATGTCGTCGGTTGTTGGAGGGCACGGCAGCAATATTCATGCGGAACCAACGTCTTAAGCCAGGGGAGGGGTACCTGCGGTATGCTATTGAGATGCGAGAGATTGCAATGAGTGCCACCATCCCTGAGGCTGAGTTGGTGGATCTCATCGTTAATGGACTCCGAGACAGCTCGACAGCAGTGGGCATGTAATACATACGAGAGACGACGAATTCAATTCAATGTGAGAAAACAAGTGGCGGCCGTGAACCAGCGTCTGCCTGGACAACCTGTCGTTACAAGTATTTCCCTTCCATCCACGAATGCCGTCCCTGCTGTAAGAGATGTTCGGTGTTACAACTTCTCGTCATTTTGACACTACAAGTCCCAGTGCCCGAAGCCTACGAGATCAGCGAATTCGTGTTTCAAGAGCGGGAAAACGGATCACATGTATAGGAACTGCCCATTCAAGATTGGGAATGCCATCGCCACCAATGCCGCCGCTGCCGACGCCGTTGCCGACTCCTGTTGCGGAGACACCTTAGTAGATAAAGTAGAACATCTACAGATGGTGAGTGTTGCCTTTGTGTCTAATCAAGTGAAAAGCAGTGAGTTTACAAATATTTTCTCCCTCCTTGATTCGGGTAGTCCAAGAAGTTTCATTCGGCAATCTGAAGTGCCTTTTACCTGTAGCCTGAAGTTAAACCCGTTAAACTGCCGTGTTCTGGGGAACCACCAACTTATGTCATTAGGAAAAGTTCAATGTGCCATCCGTATCTTTAGTCAAACAGTATTACACACATTTGATGTACTGCCGAACAGTGCCACAAATTTGCCAATGATTTTGGACAGAGATTTCTTTCGTAAAACGAATAAAAAATGATTTAAATTTAAAATCAAATATACCAAAAGTCAATTGTTGTCTTAAAATGTAAATGTAATGTGAAACTCATTGCTGTCCTTAATTCACTTGATTTGTTTAGAACAGCGTTAAGACGCACAATAACCAAAAAGTTTCAACCCGGTTGTTTGGTGAAAATGAGTTTATGCCTGCCGAATCACAGTCGTGTACCACTGAAAGACAGTGTCTCGTCATGTTTGACCATTCGCTGGATGAGGCCCTGATGTCTGCAAAGTTGCCTTATTTCAGCCTCATATGTTGATGTCCCGTCCAATTAAACTGATTAAACCGACCAATTACGAAATGAAAATCGAATTGACAAGTCTGACTCCCATTTTGTAATGACTTGCTAAGTGCCGGCATTATCCGTCATAGTAGTTCCCCTTACGCTTCCGCTAAAGTGCCCGTTCGAAAAAAATATAATACCTTGCGGAAATGTGTTGATTATCGCCCGCTGAACAAAATTGATCATTTCCCGATTCCGCTGTTAGAGGATTGTGTTGAACATATAAAGGGTGAATCGTTATTTACGGTACTCGATTTAAAGAATGGATTTCACCATGTCAAAATGCATCTTGATTCATTTAAATGCACTGCCTTTCTAACACCTGATGGTCAATTTGAGTACGTACGCATGCCGTTTGGCTTATGTAATGGTCCCCCAGTCTTCGCTAGATTTATTTTTTATTTTTATTGAAAGTTGTTGACAACTCTAGAGTCAACTTTAAAAAAAAAAAAATAAGTTACAATAAAATAGTAGTAGTAAAAAGCCTAGGCTGAGAACAAAAATGTCTAATAACATCACCGACCGATGGGGGTGTTTTATTTGCCAGTCCGGCCAGCTATGCCCCTTTCCACAGCCAAAAATGTCAGTTATATTATAGACTCTATACTTAAAACAGAGATGTTAGTAGAAAATAGAAAAGAAAAACTTAAATGTGAAAACTAAAAATAAATGTTAAAAAATAAAAAAAATAAAAAAAAATTATAATAATAGTAATAAAAATAAATAAAATAGAATAAAAAATATTTATATATATATGACCCGATGAAGGAAGAATTGACAGTCCAGCAGGCTCAGCCCCGTTTCATAGCTGAGAGCGGTCATTAACTTCCCGAAGATAAACTGAAAGGAATGGTTTGATTAAGGAGAGAGAGGTCTCATTAGAGAACACGTGGTATAGATTATTAAATTGGACGCATAAACACGAAATGGACTGTGCATAGCGTAATCTGTTGTGCACGTTTTCAAAAATAACGGGCGAAAGTTTCTAGTAGGTCTGGAGGGAATAGAGAAATGGAGATGACCTAACAGAAAAGAAGAATCTATATCACCATTAATCAACTTGTACAGGAAGGCAACACCAAGGACTATCCTACGATTGTTCAACGACGGGAGGTTAAGGAGAATAAGCCTACTGGAATATGAAGGCAAGCGAAGGTTAAAAACTGCTTCTGAACAGATTCGATACGATACGATCCTGTTTATTTCTATATGGGGGGCTCCATATACAAGAGCAGTACTCTAGGATAGGGCGAACAAGGGAAGTGTACAGAGTTTTCGTAACGTAAGGATCGTTTAACTCTTTAGACGAACGTTTAATGAAACCAAGAACACCTTTGGCCTCATTAACAATAGTAGAAATATGAAGTCCGAATGAGAGTTTGGAGTCAAAAAGAACACCAAGGTCCTTGACTGTAAAAAAACGTTACAACGGGGTACTGTCAATTAAGTAGTTGGTAATGAAGGGGTTATTTCGGCTGAAAGTCATAAACATACATTTAGAACAATTGAGAAGCAACTGATTAGTCTTACACCAAAGATGCATTGAATTTAAATCATCTTGTAAGCAAGTATGATTTAGAGAACTACAGTAGGAGAAAATAAGGTTCACATCGTCTGCGTACATGAGAATGCGAGAATGAGATAAAACTGAGGGAAGATCATTTATAAAAAGAGTGAAGAGTAAAGGACCAAGATGACTACCCTGAGGTACTCCAGAAGTAACATTAACTTGTTTCGAGGTAGCCAATCTTAGGAGTACTCTTTGTGTCTGACCCTTAAAATAAGAAGAAATCCAAGATATAAGTGAGGGAGGGAAACCAATACGGACAAGCTTGAGAAGTAATAGGTCATGGTGTACAGTGTCGAAAGCTTTACTGAAGTCTGTGTAAATGACGTCAGTTTGCATTTTCGAGAGGGAAGCCTCATTTACTAAAGTTGTGAATTCTAATAGATTGGTCATGGTTGACCGATTTTTTACGAAGCCATGTTGAGCAGGGGATAAGACTGATTTGCCGAAATGTTGCAGAGATGAAGTAATAATTTTTTCAAATAATTTAGGGATAGCGGACAATTTTGCAATGCCCCAATAATTTTCAATATTGGACTTCCCACCTTTTTTGTGAAGATGGATTATTAAAGATTCTTTCCAAAGAGATGGAAAGACAGAAGATTCAGGGGAGAGATTAAAAAGCTTAAGCAATGGGCGAAGAAGAGAAGCATTGCACTCTTTAAGAAGACAACTAGGTATATTGTCAGGTCCAGGAGAGTAAGAAGACTTTAACGAATTTAAAGCTGATAGCAGAGTGGACTGAGAGATGGTAGGAGCAGGAATATAATCTATGGAAGCAATACTATAAGGGTAAGGTATGTTAATAGGGGATGCAGAAGAGTAAGTTGATTGGAAGCAATTGGCAAAAATATTAGCGGATTCGCTATCGATGCTAGATTTATCCATCCCAAACATGAAAGATGACGGTAAAGTGGAAGATTTACGCTTAAAATTGACAAAACTATAAAATTGTTTGGGATTTAGCGTAAATTGCCGTTTGCAACAAATAAGTTAATTCTCATAGCACTGTGAATTCAGCAGAAGAAAGTTTGATTTGGCTATAATGTATTTAGACAAGTCAGCACTCAAGCCAGACCTGCTAAATTTTTTATAATATTTAGATTTAGTATTTTGTAAAGTTGATAGTCTTGGAGTGAACCAAGGGGGCTTAGAAGAAACGGACAACGGAGCAGAGTAAGGGATACATTCGTCCAATAGAGAATTTAAGGTGCTATAAAAAGATTTTAGGGCAATATTTATATCAACCGAATCATATATAAAAGACCAATCAGTTGCCAGAATACGTTGATTTAATAATGAGTAATTTCCTTTGCGAAAGCAACGGCCAGGCAGGTTAAACACTGGAGAAGACATAACAGGATTGCTAACAGACAATGTAACTTCTAAAGTAGGATGATATGAATCCTCAGGGACAGACAGAGGGGATGACCTAGATACATTGGCAATACAGTAGTTGTTAATAAATACAAGATCGAGTGTTCTAATCAAATGATTAGAAATTGAATTGATCTGAAACAATGGAAGATCAAGCATTTCTTCTAAGAAGTCATGCTGGGCAGAAGGTACAAGATAATTTATGGTGTCGGATGAAGACCAGGGGATGGTTGGTAAATTAAAGTCACCCAGTACGATAAAAATATCATTATCACGGATATGAGCAGAAATTTCTTTAATACAAGTTAGGCGTTGAAGATAAACTTGAATGTCAGAAGAAGGAGGGATGTAAGAGCAAGTGATATGAACAACATGTGAAGGGAGAGTTATTTTAACAGAAATAATCTCAGCATCATTAACGGCAGAAAAACAGAATGGTTCCGACTGGAGAGTAGCTGAAACAGCAATTAATACCCCACCACCTCGGCGAATCAGTCGATCAGCTCTATAGCCGATAAAATTATTTGAAAAAAGATCACAATTAGATATACTTGGATTTAACCAAGTTTCAGTAAATGAAATTATATCAGCATGGAACGAAAAGCTATTCAAAAACTAGTTTTTAAGTTTTGAGACCAGACCCCTAACATTCTGATAAATAATAGATATTTCAACAGAATTTAGTTTTTTGAAACGACAGAGTTATTATTTGAGAAGGTTGCAGCTGGAAGGTTAACAGGTAAAGGCAGAGTTTTTTTTTTTTTGCAAAAACTCATAAACAACCGTATGAGCGGGCCAAAATTTGGGATCACAGATGATTGAAAACGATTCTAGAGAAACATTAATTTTAAAAGATGATATTTCGCGAGGAGAAGAAAAGTTAAATTTTTTAATAGAGACGCTAGCTTTAGTTTTGCTAGCAATATAGGCAGCAACAGCGGAAAGTCGCGACACAAACACTTGCTTGCGAGGAGCCACTACTGTTAAAATAGGAGGTGGCTGGGGTATGGGGACAGATAGATAATTATTTACCGCGTTTACCTCGGCAGAATCCAAGACGGGAACAATATTACTAATTGCAGGGGATACTGCAGGAGATATACTCGGACAATCGCTTGGAGTTGGAGATAATGATAGAACTGGCGACAATTCTACGTTACTAGGCACGGGTGAAAGCGACGAGGGTGAAGGGGCAAACATTAACGGAACATTCAAAAATTCAGACTCCAACCGGCGAGTAGACAATGAAATTTAAAATTATTGAGAAATTCCAAACTCGAATCAATGTCAGTCACTAGCATGCTTGCCGTCTTTTTTAGTTTTGAAAACTGATTTCTCACAGAGTTATACATTCTAGAGAAATCAATTTGCTTATCAATGCACATAGGGCATGACCAACGCACACCACCACAGCCGGGCTTGGCTACAGCAGTGATCTTGTCACATTCACGCCCAGTAAGACCTGCAAATTTAGCATGCATAAAATTTTCACACAACCAGCAATGAACATATTGAGGCCGTGCAGAATCGTCAGACTGCTTAAATGTAAAAGACTTTTTGCAGCATGACATATTTACCACTGGGGTCAAACTAACAAAAATAGGTTGCGAGAGCACAGAACGGACAAAACGGCGCACAGAAAATCTAAGAGCAATCACACAAATTAAGAGGAATCGTAACACAAATACTTCTTGTTTGGAGCGATTTGCAACAACAAAAATGTATTAAAGCACGACAAGCAAGGTAGATAACGCTTAAACGAACAAACACACAAACAAGTGTATGCGCAGCGAATAAACACACAAACAAGAGTAAACGCAGCGAACAAACACACAAACAAATAAGTGCACGAATAAGCGGCAGATTTGCAGAATATCAAAAACAGACACTAACAACCACACAGAACTGACGCCGAAATTGGTAAAATATAATAATTAGCAAATTACACGACGCACTACAAGAAGCACTTTGCACAGATTACGTTTTACGAACAGAAAATTAATAAGTTGTTCGGAGCTTAAGTAAAACACGTCAATCACACTCAAACTGAGATCTCTCTCTTGATTTGTATACTTTGTACTGAAAGACTTGATAAATAAAGGTCAAATAGTGATGTACATGGACGATATCTTAATTGCGCCGAGTGATTTTTAAACCCATCTTCAAGAGGAACTTTATACCTTACGAGTGAATGGGTTACGCCTTAAATGATCAAAGTGTCGTTTTGCGCATAAAGAGTTGGAGTATTTGGGGTATTAAGCGAATTCTTCCGGTATCACCGGAACCAAGAGATAGGAAAGAATTGGAACGCTGTCTGGGTCTCTTTTCTTACTTCCGCCATTTTGTACCAAACTTTGCCAAAATTGCTTATCCGAACACTACAGTCTTAACTGATCGAGTCACCGGTGCTGTCTATTTATAACCCGAAGTCTGAAACTGAATTACATTGTAATGCTAGTTCCACCGGTTTTGGAGCGATGCCCCTGCAGAAACAAACTGATGACTGAAGACCGCTTCCGTCCCAGAATCCAAATAGAATCCATAGTTATGAATTGGAAACCCTGGGTATTGTGTACGCCTTAGAGCGTTTTGAGACAAACCTGAAGTTCATTCCGTTTAAGATAATAACAGATTGCAATTCATTAGCGTTAACCCTTAAGAATGGTGGATCTTCCGCAAAAATTGCCCGCTGGGCATTACTTTTAGAAAATTATAGCTATACCATTGTACATCGGTTCGGTATTTGTATGCCTCATGTTGATGCACTTAGTAGACTAGAAACTTCTGCATATGTGGAAGATGTGAACCTGGACTTCCTACTACAACTGACGCAAAACCGTGATCCAGAAATTGTCAAACTTTGGAGTGTCTTGGAGAACCAAGAGGTTGCTGGCTTTGAATTGCAGGATGGTGTCGTATATCGCCGATCACCAGCCGACGCACTTCAGCTTTATGTCCCTGCCGAAATTATTAATATTGTACATGAGATGTTAGGCCATTTGTCCACTGAAAAGTGTTGTATACAGATTAAAAAGCATTTTTGGTTTCCGTTTATGAAATCTGACGTCAATAACTTTAGTAAGAACTGCCTAAAATGCATTTACTATTCCCCTTCCGCTCATAATAATAATGATACCCTGCATTGCATTCCGAAAACCCCTATGCCGTTTGATACTCTTCATGTTGACCACTTAGGACCCCTTCAGTCCATACAGTTTAGGAAACAATATCTGATAGTAGTTATTGATGCCTTTACCAAACTTGTCAAATTGTACCCTGCCGCTACTACTAGTTCTCGGGAAGCATGTTACACTCTAGAGATGCAGTATTTCTCCAACTATAGTCGGCCCCGGCGAATTATTAGCGATCGAGGTACGTGCTTCACCTCTGCTGAGTTTGCTGATTTCCTGCAGTCCCATCATTTAGTCCAGGTCCAGAATGCCATCCCTTGGCTAATGGTCAAGTGGAACGTGCCAACCCTGTCAACCGTGTTTTATGCCCCATGCTTGGAAAATTGTCTGAACCATTATATCATGAGGATTGAGTTAAACAACTTCCGAAAATTGAGTTCACCTTGAATAATTCAATCCGTCCTCATTTTTGGAGTCGAACAGCGTGGTGCTGTTATAGATGAGTTGACTGAGCATTTAGATGATAAATTGATTGATGAAGTGTCCCCACGGAATAACCGTATGATTGCCCTGCAGAACATTGTCAAATCCCAACAGTACAAGACATAATACTTTGGTAAATATCATCGCCCTGCTGTTATTTTTGAAGAAGGTGATTTTGTCGTCATCAAAAATGTTGACACGATGGCTGGCTTAAACACAAAACTCATTAAGCGATACCGTGGTCGCTATGTCATTTATAAGAAACTTACGAATGACTGGGACGTCATCCGGGATATGGAAGGTTCTCAGCTCACACAGCTTCCGTATGACGGTGTGCTGGAATCAACCAAACTGAAATTGTGGCTCACTCCTGATTCAAATTGTGCTTTAGATGTCTGGCCGCAGGCAATACCCTATCGTCTGGTATGGCCCCGAGCCTTCTATAATTTAGAGTAAGTGCAATCGAGGTCGAATCGCTGTCAGGACGGCCGAGTTGTAAAGTATTTATATGTATTCCTATCGATTGTTTATGTTATGTTAAAATAAACCGATATATCGTATACAATTTATATGATATCAATCCAGTTTATATGATATTTAAATTGTATCTTATTAATTTATAAATATATTTTAATTCAATACTTCTTGCGCAGCATTGACTGCCAAAACAATAAGTATGGCTCTATTGGAGCCTGAATTAGGTCAACTTTTTTTGCGACCGTAAATAGCTGCTGTAAGCTATTTACTGCCGTAACATTTCAACATAATATTTTAAATGTTAAAATGTTAGTACGGTACGGACGCTGTACGAGACCATTTTTTTATATGAAGTTTTTGCTGTACGGCAGCTGTACGGGCTTCTGCATACAGGCTTTTAAAAATTTCATTTAGAGGTCACGCGAAAAATAAAGTTCTTAAGATAATAATTAAAAGCTTCAACGTTTTTCTAATCCGACGCATCACAACCCTACAATCCTATTTGCGAAGCCCCCCGACATTATCATGGTCCTTCGAGCTAGATATTTTTAAGAAATCAGACGAAATCCTATATAGTTTTCGGCAGCACGAGGAGAAAGAAAAAGAAAAATATAAAATACATGAAAAATATTGGCATATGATCCGCCATATTTGTTCCGTCCGCCAAAGTGCTTAACAAGTAAAAAGGGGAAACTATTCCTTCGCTTTCCACTGTCCATGTTCCAATTGGACTACTCGTTTATACATTAATATGCGCAAGTCTGATTGCGCGTTTTATATATTTCCATCCATGTATGTGTATACACATACTTCCGCGCAACTTATTTCCGTTCTGTTATCCGAGTTCCACTGATTAAGTTTTCCAGAACAGCACAAACCATAAAGACAATAACAATACGTTTTTATTAATACTTAAACAAAACCACCACCAATTGATCGGCACTTTCAAGCGCGCAAGCGTACATGTACATATGTATGTAATTACATACACAATTAAACGCAGAAAAAGCCGCACTTGCAAGTGAATTATTTCCAACACTTGTCAAGTCGCCGGCACTTCATAACATAAGCAAAATACATATATTTACTTTAAAACATAAAACAAAACACTGGCCGATCATACAAAGAGATTAAATTTAATAAAGACTTTATTTTTCCTTGTTTTTTTTTTGCGTATTTTTGCCGGCATAAATTACAATAACACTATAAAAACCGACATATGCATATGTAAGCTTTGCTAGTTACGCTCTTGTGAATTAGTAAAGTGTAACACAGAATACTTTGCATACAGACGCTAAGGTGTGTAGTGCGATATATCGTGTTCGTCAACATTCCGACTTTTGACTCAATTTAAAAGTATAAATGTTAATCTATTATTAATTTCCGTTCTGTTTTTTCCGTTCGTATCTCTGTTGCGATTCCATTTCGTTCCGAATGGAATATTCCATATGATATATAAATATTCCCCTATAAATTATTTTAAGTCCGTTAAAGGGTGAAATTGTAAATATTTTTAACAATCTAAATTTCATTGTTCCGTTTCCATTTTGTTCCAAGTGGAATATTCAAAATAATTTATAAAAAATCGTTACGAAATTATTTTAAGTCTGTAAACGGGAGAAATTGTAAATATTCTCTTACAATATAAATATCTCTGTTCCGTTTCCATTCCGTTCAGAGTGAAATACTCAAAAATAATTTATAAATATTCGTTTGTAAACTATTTTAAGTCCGTTAACGGGTAAAATTGTAAATATTCTTTAACAATTTTAGCTACTCTGATCCGATTTTATTTCGTTCCGAGTGGAATCCTCTAAATAATTTATAAATATTCTTTTGTAATATTTTTTTAGTCCTATAACGGGTGAAAGGTTGTAAAAATTCTTTTAAAATTTTCTCTCCGTTCCGATTCTATTTTGTTGCAAGTGAGTGGAATATCCGAATAATTCATAAATATTCTTTAACAAAGTATTCTTAAGTCCATCTATCGGGGTTATATTTGTACATAGTCTTTTACAAATATTTTCTAGCCCATTTTAATGTGGTCAATCCTGACTACAATAAATATTCCCTCAAATTCCTGATTTTTTTCTTGCTTGTCACCTGCTCCAACTCATACAAAATAAGTAATCACTTATTTTTTGAGGACGGATAATGCCGATAGGGCCAGGTCAAGGAGAGAAGAAACAGTTGAACCTTCCGTCCGTGAAGAGCCAAAGAAGAAGTTCGCTTGCCTCACCAAATCTCCCGGTGAGACCGCTACGCCACTTGCCAAAGCACATATTTTAAGTTTGAAGCAAATAGCCACTCGGGCCGCTACCAAGCTAATCTCCAAGGCGAATATGCCAATGGCCGATTTTATCTCCGCTTCCGATAAGCTGACCCAATTCGAATCAAGAATTAATAGTGCGTCGCGACCATTTAAAGGCTCTCTGGGAGAAGGTTGAAAAAGAGTACGAGACCAGCTCTAGGGCCCTTATCCAAGGTTGTGGGAGTAGCGATGGTACGTCGTTAACGATGACATTCGACAATTGCTACTCCGTATACGAACGGTGTACGGCACAGTTATGCGAGCAAATAGAAAGGCTTACCTCCAATAATAGGCAACCAGCAGTTCCGATAGCGTCTGTTTCTCGGGGCTGTAGTCTCCCGCGTGTAGACACAGAAGTGTTTTATGGAAACTACTTAAAATGGAAAAAATTTCGCGACCTGTTACGGTGATTTGCATTGATAGCCCTCGACTCACTCCGGTCGAAAAAGTTTTTCAGCTCAAATCCAAAACTGGAGGTGGAGCTAAGGCAATTGTTTCGAAGTCTCCGCTCACCCATGACGGTTTTGCTTCTGCGTGGCAGGCGTTGTATGAGCGTTTCCAAAAACAGCGGCGTCTGGCTCATAGCCAACTTAAAATCGTGTTCAATTTGCCGAAACTGGTTCCGCCCTGAAAGGGTTTCAGATTTCTATCCAAAAATGTCTCACAGCTCTGGACATTCCGACGTATCGACTGAAAATTGGGACTGCCTCTTTGTATTCTTGAGGTCTTCTAAGATACCACAGTGCACATTGTCTCTGTGGGAACAGTCCCTTTCAGATAATGTGGCGATTCCAAAATTTGAGGACTTGGTGAACGCTATAGGAGGCTGGAAGAAATTGAGTATATAAAGCCTAGCTCCAGCGTTCAAACCTATCCAAGGCCTAGTAAGCCTCAAGCGTCGGCTAGGAATGTTCAAAGATTCAAGGCAAAGGTGCATTCCAAGGAAAAATCTTTCAATGCATGCTCCAAGGATGACCTCCAAATCCGCTTATGTTCTAAGTTCTTACAGATGTCAGTTTCCGAAAGAGCCAACCTCGTTAAACAGCGGAGTCTATGTTTGAACTGTTTCGCAAAGAACCACCAACTTCAAGACTGCACAAGTATTCACAATTACATCACGTGCAAGGGCCGCCATAACACGCTTTTGCATAATGGCAGCCCTCCTTCAGTGACCGCTAGTTCAGTTCATCAAATGCAAAATAACAATCCAGTTCAAATACAGTCCACTTCGAACCAACCCTGCGTTCAAAACTATTTTCCAACTGATACGCGTGGTATGCTCTTAAGCACAGCCCTAATGAATGTTATCCATCTGGGCACTTAGTTCACGGCGAGAGCGCTAAGAGATTGTTTGACAAAATCAAATTGCCTTTCCCAAGGATTGAAGTCAACGTCTTAGGGCTCAATCAAGCGGTTGCAGCCAAACCCCGGAAGCTATGCCATTTCCATGTTGGGTCTCCTATAAGGCCCAGACTTCAAATTGAAGTTTCGGCATATGTGCTTCCAGAGCTGTAGGGAAATTTACCGTCATATTCAATTCCTCCAACCTTACTAGAGGATCTACCAGACTTCCAACGGGCAGATCCGTTATTCTTCCAAAGTGCACAAATTTATGTTCTTTTAGGGGCGAATATCCCCCGTCCATTCTCTTGGGTGCTTCTCGTCCTATTGTATGTGGCAGTGTTTTCGGGCAAGAGACGGTCTTTGGCTGGATACTTACCGGCCCGATCTGAAAGACCACACCCAATTCCATCTCGTAATTCTGCACACGCGTTTCTGTTAAGTCCGAGTCACGACTAGAGCAACTTCTCACAAAATTTTGGGAGGTGGAGGATCTTCCAGTGAGACTAATTAAAGAACCTGATTCCTTTTGTGAGAAGAACTTTGTCAAAACGACCACAATAAATCCGGAGGGCAAGATTACTATAAAGTAGGTAACTCGAAATTCATGGTGCTTGCTCAATTTTTTAAAGAAAGAGAGCCGTCGGAAGAGAGATCTTTCCCTCAAGAAGCAAGACGGCTTCGTCTACTATTAACAGATGGCAACGTTTGAAGGCTTTAAACCAGCAAAATTGAAAACGCTGGAAAGAACAGTACTTAAAGGAGCTCCACAAGCACAACAAATGGCAGTCCCCAAAACGAGATCTTCAAATTGACGATAAGGTTATCGTAAAAGAAGATAACCTCCCAGCCAAAGAGTGGCGTCTAGGTCGTGTCAAGGCCACCTATCCTGGGTTGGAAAATAAGGTCTGGGTGGTGGACGCTCTCACCAGCCAAGGAGTTTTAAAGCGATCCGCCGCTAAACTACTCCTACTTCCTATGGACATTTCCGTTCCTAGTTCCTAGCGATTTTCCGCGTACTCCCTAATTTTGAGCAATATCCATGGTGCAAACTTGAGTACATGTTTTCTTATTTTTTTTCATTATACAGAATGGCACCAAGGAAGGCACAAGCGGTGGAATCCCGTCGCGTACGCGGAGTACAGTCATTCCGCTGCCGTGTCTGCAGTGGCATCCACCCACTGCGTAAATGTAAGAAGTTCCTGCGGCTGCCGGGCGACAAACGCCTTCGAGCGGTTTTGAAAAACAAGTATTGCCCAAATTACTTGGCCCACCAGCACTCGGGAGACACCTGCCGCAGCAAGGACAATAGCCGCGTGCCACCAAACGCTGTTCCAGGAAGCGATCCGCATCACCACCAGAGAGTCCCCAGCCGGCGATGTCAACGTCGTTGATGTCGCTACTTGAGTTCAAGTAGATTACACACCTGCCGAATGTCTCCTTCTTTCTCAACAATGGGAAAACCTCGTTAAAGCTGGCCGTGCTCGTGAGCATCAGCACTTCTTTGGCCAAGGACTTCGGCCTGCCCATAACCAGCGTTGGTGCGGATGAGGCCTGTACGGTGTTGCTCCACGACCAAGTGGCTACATTCACGAGGGGGGCAGTTTTAAAGGTGGAAGAGGGCGTCCAGACCATGAAGCCAGCTAAACTGATCCCGGAGAGCGTCCAGGCACATTTCGCCATCATTGTGCCATCGGACGACACTTGGTTTCGTCCAAAGCCTGTGTCCCTGGTGCTTGGAGCTGATTTGTATCAGGAACTTCAGGTGCCAGGACTCGTTCCCGGCCAGAAAAGCCTTTCGGTGGCACAAAACACTATATTTGGTGTCGGGGTCGTGTCCAGCGTAATCCCGTCAGCGTAATCCCGTAATTTCCGGCATAATTTACGATCCCCACTTCCGTCCTACTCTTGCAATCCTTGCAAAGGGGGGAGTATGTTTATGCCAAACAGCTATAAAAACCGCCAACCGCGCAGCATTGCTGCCGTCGCTAGAAACTCACCACAAGCCGAGCATTAAAGCCGACGGCAGCCTTTAACATAGGCTTCAGCTACGTGAAGCTGAAGCTGTAGCAATTAGTTTTTCTCTACAAGTGTCATTTAGAGTTCACGCGAAAAATAAAGTTCTTAAGACATAGTTAAAAACCTCAACGTTGTTCTAATCCGAAGCATCACAACTCTACAATCTTACGTTCGAAGCCCCCTGACATTTTCATGGTGTTATCAGAAAAGTGTGGTCTTTCATTGCTTTAAGAAATTTTTTTATGTAAGTTGTTACCAGAAGTTTCATGAAACATGAAACGATAAAACGATCTGTTGAACGCCCCAATTGCTTGTACAGTTGTAAAACTGTAAGCCTAGCAAATTCCCCAAGAATCCGAATTTTTCGTTGGCTTTCTTCCATAATGAAAAACAAATCAATCGTTTTTGCTTCTTCTAATCGTAACCACTAATCACTAATCTAACTCTGGTCTGATTGGGGTTTTCTGGGTATCCCAATCCACGCAACAAAAGTTGGACAACTAATTTTATTGATGAATTTCCCAGAGCTTTAACGCTAACTTAATAAATTTTGTACCTAAACTTGCTTTCAATTTACATATAATTTTATTTTACTTAATTTTAATTTCAATTTTAAGTTTTATTTTAATTTTAATTAATTGGGATTATATGTCTGCTGATCATAGTTGACAAAAAACATATAAATAAATTTATACCATTATGTTTTTGTTGTGTGCATTTATATTAATGTTTTTTACTTTCTATTCATATGACGGTGACCTGACCTCCACCGTATGGGACAACACAAGCGGAACAATATGCAAATGCCTTTCACACGCTTGCCGCTGCCATAAACTTGCGCAGGGAAAACGCCGAGTGCTACATGCTGCTGGGCTGTGAGTGTTTACTGTAGCAAGCATTCTGATTTAATTAAAATTTATTTCATGCAGTGTGTTTGCGAAAACTGTTCCTCAACTTTGCACTTTTTTGCTATGAAATCGGACGACTAGTCCAGGCAACAGAGCACTACAATCGATTCATGAGCCATGGTCAGGACCTGTTGCTGCCTACTGAAGTAAGTCTTGTGTTCTTTCAACAAGCCCAATCGCTACTGACTGTGGCACATATGAATTAATATTCGTGATCATTTGGCCACAATAAAAACCAGTGTATACGGTGCAGTTGGAAGCAACGGACTGCGATACACTCGTTACCAGTAATTAAACCGGTAAAAAGAGTCCTGATTGCAAAAGGGGTACGGATGCGGAAGGGATGCGGATTCTCCGATGCAGATGGGGATGCCACCAGCTGTCTTCGATCTTCTGTCTTCTTCGGTGGGCGTGGCTTTAAAACTTTGATGCAAATCTTTGGGGGTCGTTACTAAGTATCTTCATACCAAATTTGGTGGCTCTAAATCAAACAATATGTTTGACACACGCATTCCCGTTTTTGACGAAGAGTTGGGGCGGCTTGGGCGGTATTGGTGGGCGTGGCATCCAAACTTGTAATGCAGTTTTTGGGGGTCAACTTCACCCATATTGGCACCAAATTTGGTGGGTCTTGCCCAAAAACTGTTGGAGATATAGGCTCTTTTGACTTCAAAATGCTGGGGGCGTAATGGGTGGGCGTTGCTCCAAAGTTTTTTGGGGTTGCTAGTGGCTATTTTCTTACCGAATTTGGTGGTTCTAGCTGTAGGGATGTGCGAAATATGTGGATTTATCGGTTTTGCGTTATCTATTTATCGATATGCCAGCCCCCCTCGTTATCGTAAAACCCCAATCTTGACACTTTATCTGTCCCGGCCATAGATGAAGATATATGAAAAGTTGAAAGTCTTTAGCTTGTAGGTTGTGAAAAGAGTTGCGTTCATACAGACAGACGGATGGACGGACAGACACCATGACAGACATTGCACAAACCCAATATACTCCTTACCTTCAGTAACGAGTACAAACTCTTTAAATTATTTTACAGACAGTTGCGAGCACGAAAATAATAGTGCTGTGGTGTACCGACTTTAAACTGTTTTATCAAATGTTAAGGGCCCAATTCTCAATGTCCGGTTAGCTAAACCACTAGCCAAATAATGTTATAGATACAAAATTACAAACAATGGTTCTGGGCCATCCACATTCCAGAAAAAAAATACTACAGTGGCAGGAAAATTTAATTTTTGGTGCTGATCGAACATTTGCAGGAACAGGCGAACAGGAAAATAAACAAGCGTCTAGTAAAATAGGTAGGCGAATATCAGTTTTGCATTGCATGTCATACATTCTCTTTCATGTTTTTAGCTCTATGACACTTTCCAACAATTTTGCCATCGCAATTACCATAC
This sequence comes from Scaptomyza flava, assembly GCA_030179655.1. Lineage (NCBI taxonomy): Eukaryota > Metazoa > Arthropoda > Insecta > Diptera > Drosophilidae > Scaptomyza > Scaptomyza flava. The sequence goes on from JARNME010000404.1 coordinate 62,601,025, forward strand.
AGTTGTGCAGCGATGCGCACAAATGCCAAAAGTTTATTCAATTGTGCATAAGTAGAATAAACTTAAAAGCAGAAATAACAAAACTCTCAACAAGCAGGCCCAGCAAGAAATGTAAACATGTGGAAACGTTGCAGTGGGACGCAACCGACTGCGGTATACTCGTTACCTGTATTAAAAACGGTAAAAAGCGTGGCATCGAAATTTTTGACGCAGGTTTTTGAGGGTCATCATCACATATCTTGGCAAAAACTTTGAAAGTTATAGGCGTTTCTGATTAGAAACTGCGGGTGGCTTCCCAAAGTTTTGAAATAGTTTTTTGGGGGTTGCTAGTAGCTATCTTCTCACCGAATTTGGTAGGTCAGGCTGTGGGGATGTGCGACATATGTGGATTTATCGATTTTGAGCTATCGAGTATATCGATTTGCACTCTAGTTATCGTAGAACCCCAATCTTGACACTTTGTTTGTCCCGGACATAGATAAAGATATTTAGAAAGTTTTGAGTGTCTACCTTAAGGGTGTTGAAAGAAGTTGCGAACGTACGGACGGACAGACACCATGACGGACATTGCACAAACCCAATATACTCTTCACTTTATGTGTCGAGTGCAAAAATGCCAATGTTAACGCTGCACCGCTCATTTGAAATTGACGTGGGTTAATTATTCAAAATAAAGCAACAAATGAAAATGTTAACGTCTTACCACATGTGCAATCTACAATAAAACGTGAAGAGCAACAAACGGGCCATATGGCTGCACTTTTATTGCACGCAAAAAGTGTACATTCAGGGCCACAAAATACTTCGACTGCTATAAGTGTAATTGCAAGTAAAACCTCGGAAACTGCCCCCACAGCAACGTATTTTTAAATCCGAACGCCTTTTCCTTCCACAGATATTAAGCTTACAAGTAAAATCGGTGCAGTTGGACGCAACTGGAGCCCGTAGAACAAAAGAGGTTTTAAAATGCAATGTTACCCTAAAAATAGTTGAATAGTTTTACATTTTGTAGGGAATAATTCAACGATTTTAAAGATGCTCCTTATATTACAAGCAGGTTATATTTTCAGTCCTATAGTCCTTCAAAGTTTACAATTTTTCAGTGTTTAAGAAAATATAATTTTTAAGTAACATGGTCCGCTGTCAGCTACAATATCTCATAAACTAGTTAAGAGATAGATAACAGATTCTATTGATACATCCATTTATTGTTCAGATAAATCAATATTTGCATTTTTTGTTTTTGTAATTGCCATACTTACAAAATGAGTTATTGATTATTTATTAACCTAATGCATACATTCCTAGCTGCGCTTGTTTTCCCTTATTTTTGCTAGAGGTAAAATTGTTAAATAACTATATATAATTAAAAAAAAAATTAAAAACAAGCTTTTTAATATTATTGATCTATAAATTTTAAAATTAATTTGCAAAATAAAATAAAACCTCAACATTGTCATTTCCAATTTTCAAAAGGACGCAAAAGAACATCTACAATTTGTACCATTCAACAAACGAAGAGAATTATGAATATGAAGTTTCACTATAGCACGCAAAAACAAGGAGCATGGAGTTCTTGTTAAAATTGGCGTTTACCCTTCCACAAGAAGAAGGAACACATTGATGAAAATAGATCAACAAAGATAAGAAAAAGATAAAAAAGAATATCATACAGGACGTGTTTTTCAAACAAGTTGGACTTAAAGTAGACCACCCCAAGAAAGGATACAAAAAGTCAAACGATACACAGACTACAAGGAGATTTTTTAAAAATAATGAGGCTGTTACTCGAACTACTTTGACAAACATTCAAATCATTAAGATATTGAGAACGATTTCGAATGTCTAAAATTGCAAGGAAAAAGTTTATTCTGTAAAACATGGAGAATATGTTTCGAAAACTGCATCACTTTAAGCCAAATTATATCTTCCGAATAAGTAAACCCCGACAGTCCATATATATTGGCGCATGACACAGATATAAAGTTATCTGCATTCACAAATTTTTGATCGCCGCACCCACCCCTGCCAATAGTATACCCCCTTTGAAAACAGACTTTTAAACAAACGTTTTCATAATGCTAGCAAAATATTTATCTTACAAAACTTGCATTTGTATAGCAGCTTTATGTTGTGGTTGTCCGATCTGGCCGATGTTGACAAATGATCTAGCTGCAACATAAGAACTAATGGACTAGTTTGCACAGCTACATAGGACATTCAGTCAGATGGACATTGCCATATCGACTCAGCTTGCGATGCTTATCAAGAATATATATATATACATACAAACTTTGAAAACGACTAAAATTAAAAATTACGGGATAAAGGAAAACGTATTTGAAACTTTTGACACCGCTAGGATTCACTTTGATAAACTGATTTTTTTCAGTGTTTTTAAAAATGGATCAAAATTGTGGTTGTTAATTTACAAGTGAAAACGTTGCAGTCAGCAGCAACCAACTGCCGAATTCTCTATTAAAGCTTAGTACGCAGGAACTAGAATTATTTCTGATAGAAATTTACACATTATTTCTAATGTGTATCCTAAAACCCTGTGTGCCCCTTAAAAATACCGGAAAATCCCAAAAACCCAAAAAATGGCAAAACAAAATGGTAAAAGAGTAAAACGGGCACACTTGTGCCTTGAAATAATGTGCTGCTCATTTTTTCTAGCAGAAATTCAGCTGTTCAATGCCATCCACACGATCCACTTCAATGTAATCGATGTGGCAACTCTCAAAATTTTTTGAGTATACATTTCTAGCTGCTGCATATACTCATTAGAAATGACTCTAGAAATTATGTCCAGAAATTATTTCTAGCGTTTTTTTTATATGGAGTTTGACACAACTAGAAATATTTCTAGTTTCTGCGTACTAAGCTTAACAGTGTAAAAATTTGTGGACATGGTGTGGTTGCATAGGGGCCTTATAGGTGGCTGGTATATGGCACGGCCTTTAAAAACTTTTTGCTACAGATATTTGGGAGACGTAACCAACAATATTTATTTACTTATTTATTTGTATTTTTAAGCATTCCCAACGCTACAGCATTTCTGCTTTAACATTGCCGCGTTAGTCACAACATAGCATATAATTAGACTTAAACATTATGGTTTTTATAGTAATTTACAAGAACATTTTAACAATTAACATTTATATTATTATAATTATTTTCTTAAAACATATGCATTTTGGTTTACCTAGTGTTTGCTTGATAGATATTCTTTCATTTTAACAACAAATTTAGGTGTTCTACTGATGGTTTTAATTTCGTGTGGGAGCTGATTCCAAAGCCGAACAGCATAGGAGTAAAAGTGTCTATTAGAATTTGATAATTTTGCTCTAATCGGAACAATATTGTTGGTTAGCTGGGAGGAGGATGGTCTTTGGTAAATATGTCATATAAATAGTCAGGTTGTTTTGTGTAAATGATTTTATGGAAAAATGATAAGACTTTTACCTCTATCCATACCTTTAGGTTTAGTCGAAAAATCTTCTCGGCATAACATGTAACATGGTCAAATCTTCTTAAGTTGAACACATAACGAGCTATACTATTAAACGCAACATTAAGTTTATTTTGGCTGGCAGCATCACAATTTGCAAAAATCTCAATTCCATAGAACAATACAGACGTTACACAGAGTTTTGCCACCATGAGACGAATGTGTGTGGGGAGGTATTGTTGGGTTAGCGACAATTTTCTTAGAATACCATATGTCTTACCTACCGATTTATTGACATGATCAGACCATGAGAGGGTGTTATTTAACGTAATACCCAAATTTTCCCTAAGGACATACTCAATTTCTCTGCCTTCAATAGACAGTTTTTGTATGTTATTGGTACATAGATTCTTTTTATAAATAACAAGACATTTACACTTAGACGGATTTAAGCTAAGACCATTACTACCAGACCACTTACTAACACAAGATAATTCAAAATTATACATAATTACATATTCACTAATTTGACTCAACGGACAGCTAACATATAATTGAACATCATCTGCATACATATGAACTTCACAATTTGACAATACAGTTGGTAGATTGTTAATATACATGGTAAACAGTAAGGGTCCCAGGACAGAGCCCTGAGGAACACCACGCAACAAGGACACATAGTGCGACTTCTTATCATTAACTACAACTGCTTGCTTCCTATTACTTAAATATGAACGCATAAGCTTCAGTGCAGTTTCTGAGAAGTTATATAGCAAACTCAATTTGGTCAAAAGAATTTCGTGGTTCACCGTGTCAAAAGCTTTGCTAAAGTCAAAAAGAGTCAACAACGTTACATGGCTATTATCTACATTACATCTAATATCTTCGACGACTTTAATAATGCTCGTAGTGCAGCTTCTGTTCTTCCTAAAACCTGATTATTTTTTTATACAAAGTACAGCCTTGGTTCAGAAATTTATTAATCTGGGCCAGAACCAAGAACCAAAAACCAGATGCTCATAAGTTTTGGACAGAAATGGTAAAATGCTAATTGGCCTTAAATCTCCATTTGATTTTGGGGTTGGAATAATTTTTGCTATTTTTCATTGATCTGGAAAGGTGGATGAGGCTATAGCTGCATTAATTATGTGTGTTATATGCCCTAAGATTTGCGGCAGTAGCATTTTTATGAATTTAGGGTTTGCATCCTCCAGTCCTTCAGCATTAGACTTAATTTTAAGTATGGACTCTGAGACATCACATTGATTGACACAGACAAATTCAAACATATTTTCACAATTATTTGACAGAACTGGACATACATAAGAGCTAGCATTAGCTTCAGGTACATTAAGGTTAGTAAATTTAGTGTTTAGGTCATTTATATCAATATCATCATTAATCCTTGTTACGTCATTGCCTATTCCTATGTTTTTAATTACTTTCCATGTCTGTCCAGTATTTATTGCACTTTCGAACTTAGCAGAATAGTATCTTTGATTAGCATGCCTTATTAAATCATTGACTCTTTGCCTACTTTTCTTGTACTGTTTGAAATAAAAGTCAATTTTGTAGCTGTTCCACTTGTGATAAATATTATCTCTTTGCTTAATTGCATTTTGTATGTGGGTATTAAACCACGATCTAGCAACTGGCTTTAGAATTTTAGTTTTAATTGGAACAAAAGTCTTGTATAGATAGGTGACGTTATGCTTAAATATCTGAATTTTTTGGTCAACTGATGGCATAGTGTAAATCTCACTCCAGTCACACAGCCGGCATTCACTTAATAATATATCACAGCTAATACCCCTAAATTTTCTATACATAATAACTTTATCTTTATAGTCAAGTTTTATATGATACGTCAGGAAAATTAAATCATGCTTTGAAAAAGCAGGTATCACATAATATAATATTATTATTACTACTGACCAGGATTATATCTAACAGTGTATTACTTGTCCTAGTAAAATGATCGGGTACCACAGTATTAACCAGATGCAAGTCGAGTGATACCATCTCATCTGAAAAATTATTTTCAACTAAAATATTGCTGTTAAGGTCACCGGTAAGAATGATATCTGTATATCCTAACGAAAGATTACTTAGTACATCCACTAAGCAAGTGAAGTAAATTTTGTTTATTAGGCCTATAAATGCAGCCAACAAGCGTTAAATTTGAAATTTCATGAAGAATATATTATATTTCACTTCCATTTGACTGTTTATGTACAAGCTTGCATTTAAGTCTTGTGCTGACATAGATAGCAACACCACCAGCATGACTAATACGATCAGAACGAAAGACATTATAACCATCACAAACAATTAATGAGTCACATAAATCATGAACAAACCACGCTTCTGACACACATATAATATCAACATAAGAATTGACAAAGACAGTAGTAGGGAACTGGTGGTTCTACCCCAAAGGGAAGCCGACAATTTATGACCCCATTAAATTTTATGACCCTTTTATCGCCCCCTTGTTTTTTGAGCCTTTTATCGCCCCCTTCAATATGATAATTTATGACCCTTTTTTCCCATGATCGTGCCCGCTTTAATTAGAGTAGGGTGGAGAACAAAGGATTAACATTCCTAGGCCACCACTTTACCAGCAGCATCTTTGAGAATTAGTGATCAAAGGATTTGGAGTCAAGTGCGCGCCTGTTAAACCTGCGTTGCATTATACACCTGCAAGCAGGTGATCAGAGGAACAGATTTGGCTATTTGCCTAACTAGTGTTCGAGTCAATTGTGCGCCTCTTTGACGTGCGTGGCATTGTAAACCTGTTTATGGTCATGAGGTGCAGTGTGCACAGGAAGAAAGGATAGATAAGAGAGAGTCAAGTGCGCACCTGTTTGACGTGCGCTGCATTGTTAACCTGAAAGCAAGCAATCATGAATGAATGTTTATGTTCATCAGTAGTAGTGATCAAAGGATCTGGAATCGAGAGGGCGCCTCTTTGACGTGAGTGGCATTGTAAACCTGTTTATGGTCATGAGTAGCAGTGTGCAAAGGAAGGAAGCATAGAACATAGAGAAAGCGAGCGCTTGTTCGATGTACGTTGCATTATTAGGTCAACAGCAACAACAACAACAACAAGAACATACAGATTCGTGGGGTTCTGTGAACAAGGGATGCAAATTTTGCTACGCAGCAGGAGCAGCAGCGGCAGGATCAATTCGTTGATCTTTATGACTGTGTGAATGAGAGGATCAGTTTTAGCTATTTAACCATTTAAAGCTAGAGTCAAGTGTGCTTCAGTTTTAAATACGTTGCTCTGCACACGTGCATTGTAATTGTCAACAACATCAACAACAACCTTTGTGGGGGCGTTATGTGTGCAAGGATGGGAATTTTCTTTTGCAGCGGCAGCAGCAGCAAGATCAACACATTGTTTTTAAACAAGAGTATTGATACTTGTACATATAGATTATAAAGAGTTAGAGGGAGAAGGTGTAAGAGGGGAGTGTTAGAGGGAGAAGGTGTCATGGGGGAAAGGATAGATGGGGAAAGTGTTAGAGGGAGAAGGTGTTAGAGGAGGAAAGAGTTAGAAGGGGATAGTGTTAGAAGGATACTGTGTGCAAGAAAGTGTAAGAGGGAGGAAGACTTAGAGACAAGTTTGTGCATGCTTGATTGTGCTTTTTTGAAGTACGCTGGTCAAAGGGCAGTACATTCGTAGGCCGCATTCTTATGATCAAAAGCAACACCACTAGCAACAACAACTACAACCTTCGTGGGGCTCTTTGAACAAGGGATGGAACTTTTCTTACGCAGCAGTAGCAGCAGCAATGTCAATACGTTGAGCTTATGTTTGATAATGACAGGATCAGTTTTTGCTATTTAACCAATTAGTGTTAGAGTCAAGTATGCTACTGTTTTAAATACATTGCTCTGCACACGTACATTGTTATTGTCAACAGCAACAACAACATCCTTCGTGGGGGGTTATGTGTGCAAGGATGGGAATTGTCTTTCGCAGCAGCAGCAGCAGCAAGATCAACACATTGTTTTTAAACAAGAGTATTGATACTTGTACATATAGATTATAAAGAGTTAGAGGGAAAAGGTGTAAGAGGGGGAAAGGATAGAGTGGGAAAGTGTTAGAGGGAGAAGGTGTTAGATACGAATAAGTAGATAAGAGGGAGTCGAGAGGGCGGCTGTTTGACGTGCGTTGCCTTGCACACCTGCAGGCAAAACATAAACAATGAATGTTTGTGAAAACCTGTGATCAAAGAATAAAAGGATTGAGACAAGATTGTGCTTGTTTGAAGTACGCTAGTCAAAGGGCAGTACATTCGTAGGCCGCATTGTTATGATCAAAAGCATCAGCAACAACAACAAGAACAACAACATTCGTGAGTGTTATGTAAGCAAGGGATGGGAATTTTTTCGCAGCAGCAGCAGCAAGATCAACACAAGAGTATTGAGACTTGCAGATTCAGTTTGAAATATTATAGGGGGAAGTTGTAAGAGGAGGAAAGTGTTAGAGGGAGAAAGAGAGAGTTAGTATTAGAGAGAGTAAGTGTTAGAGGGGGAAAGTGTTATAGGGGAAAGTGATCCTTGATGTATTATTATATTAAAACACGCTCCCTTATGCGATTCTATACACGAGCGTCTATAAAATGCAGGTGGTATGTTAATTGATTGTCCCTCCTTCTAACGCACACCCAACTTATTCGCTACTTACGTTTATAACCTTTATTTGCATATATCTGTTTTGATTATTGCACTGACTTCTGTTACTTTTATAGAGCTAATTAGTATAACTTTTTAATAAACCAATGAAAATTTTTTAAGTTGGTGTTCTTTGTTAAGAAACTATCAAATTATGTTTTTTTTATGGGAATGTTTTAATTTTATTTCATATATATATATTTTTATTTTTTTTTTTTATGGATTTTTGTAGTATGTTAAATTTAAGATTTATATTAAGCTTGTTCCGTTGAGGGATTTAGAAAACACAAACACCGAACATTAAGATTAATGACAAGCCGGTAGAACACACAAGTCATACTCCATGATTTTGTTTCGGCTTTATAAAAAGCTTTTTTAAGTCAATATTATAAGCCTTAGTTCTAGTACTCACTTGAAAGCTTAACGAAGTTCATGTAGCTGGTATAATAAATCATGTTTTAACAAACTAATTTTGATCTTAATATTTATACTTCATCGTTTATTGAGATTATTGTTATTATTATTGTTTTTTTAATCCCCATATATTGGATTCCGTTCTATCTCAGTAATAATTTATTTTGCTTATACATTCTTTAAATTCTTTAAGGTAATCTTTTAGGCTTATCAAATAATCATTTCCTTAACTTTCCCTCTGCTCGCTTTAAGATTTTCATCAAATGACACTTTTCATATTTAAGATATCCGTCAAACTATTTCTAAAATAAAGAAAATGAAAACACTAAGATTTTCTTAGCAGCTTGATTTTTTTTTTTTTTTATAAACGGGTTTTACCAACTCTTTCTCAGTATGCTACCTACGATAAAAATGTATAAAGAATGTGTCTTTTACTTATTTACTGACGTCAAAAATTCTTCTATTGACGTTGTATGATACCCTATCTTAATTTGTGTTATATTTAATCGTTTTCTTCAACTTAGTATTCTACAGATTTGTAAAAATTTTATGTTATGTAGTTAGCTATTTTGACTGGGCTTTACGCTTAAAACGACATAGATTGTATTATTGTCCTTAACAAGTTAACTTAATTTTAACAGGGAAATCGATCGGACATTAATTTTTTTTCCACTTAATAATTGATTGCTTTAATATATTTTAACTGTCAACCTATGTACATTTCTACTTTTTTAGTGATTATGTTAGATTTTTATATTTCCAAACTCATTGCTTGAACTTACAAAATTTCGTTACTAATTTCTTATAATTGATGGATGGTAATATTTTATTTCATTATTCTCCCCATTTTTCTTGCATTTAATAAGGAAGTGCATTGAACAAGCTTATCAGTTCGAGATATGAGTCTTACACTGTTTCGAAAAGTATGAATACGTTATGTGTTTTAATTTATGGGTTCAGTATCTATTAGATGCCATGTTATTAGGGCGTATTTATTCATAGAATTATTATAATTATTTCTTAAGGAGACTTATTTTCTTTAGTGCTCAAAACTTATTGACGCTAAAGGATTTATTTTTTCATGATCTGAGCTATTTATTTAATTCGTGAAACCATTGTATTGTGTTTTATTATTCTTGAACCTTTGCATTAGTATTGAATTTGGATGGCAAAATACGGTTGTGATGTTCTAAAGCTCGAGATGACTTGAGAGTCGGTATTTTGCAAAACGGGCGGTAGAGTACTTAAAATTTTTAATTGTAGTGTGTTTTTAAAATAATGTACTTTAACTATCACCAGATTGGTTTATACCCACTAAATATTGGTATTTTCGGTTTCTTCTTCCTTTGTATTAGTCGTTTTATACACCCTAGCTCATGATCCTGTTTTTTGATTTTAGATTAGGGTTTGATTTTATTGTATACTGTTTGTGGAGGAGGCTCCAAATAATAAGATTTGGTTTAATAATTGTATGGTAAGATTTATTCTTCTTTTGTATGTTGGTAAAGCACTAGTTGTGTGTATGTTAAACTTATAAAAAGAGCGCAAACAAGTCATTTACAATAATTTTCACTAACTTAGGATTCATGGTCTTAAGACCGTTTAGACTTCATCGTAAGTAGTTTTGCTATACTATATTCTATTATGATTCTTGTGGGTTATAATTCGTACATTGAAAGAGCGAGATAAAGCTGTTCTTGTTTAGGTCCACAATCTATTTTCTTGGTCCATTTTCCTTTACATATAATACGGCAGGGAGTAAGATTTAAAAGTAGTATGTCATTCCATTCTAGTAATATTTTTTTGCCTCTCAATTTTTGAACCGAGAAATAGTATTTTTTTTTTTTTTTTTCTGTGCTGCATAAACGAAAGCATGCTTGATCCCAGATGTGTTTATTCTTAATCAATATTTAGATCAACACCGTTGGCTTTCAAGTAATATATGTCTGTCTCAATATTTTATCAGCTTTTAGGTATTGAGATTAAATTTTGCTCAGAATCTATTCGCTAACTTAAACACATGAGTGTTACAACTTTCACACTTTAGGATCTTCAGGTCTTTTCGTTTCAAAGTGTTTACTATTTGACGCTTTTAAGAACATTTGCTTGCCTGAGCTAGGTAGGTTATACAGTAAAAACAATTAGTGGAAAGACGGAACTGTCTTACAGAATTTCTTCAACATTATTAGTTGGTTGTTTCCGTTTCGCATTTTATCACGCACTTTGAGATTATTATATTACTTAATGGAATGTGCTCTATGTTCCTAAATGTTTGCTGATTATTGTTGTTAATTATTATTTTGTTTATTTATTTCTTTTGCATCTCATATAGTATTTTTCCCTTATGTTTCTTTTTTATTGCGCTCCACTTCTATACTTACTTTAATAATTTTCGATGTTTCCTACAATTTATATTCAATCGCCATTTATTTGACAAAAACTGGGCTGTTAAAAACGGAAGCCAATTAATCTATCAAACTGATGGAAGGGAATAGTTGTGATTATTTTTCATTTAAAAATAAAAATAGGCTGTTATACGGGTACACAAAATATTTACTTATATTAAATTAAAAGTACTGTTACTATTTACGGCAGCCTGGCATCCTAAAGAGACTCAATCGCTCACCATCATCACTTGACACCCCACCCACCCATACGACGAAGCGATCCTCACCTGGACCATCACTCGTACACACATAATTAACTTTTACCTAGATAATGTACGGTTTGCATGTAGGCGCCTTATTTGAATAGTATTTCATTGTTCTACTCTGTACCGATTTTGGATCCCCTGATTTATATTATTTCCAGCTACTTTCCAAGGCTAACACCTTTGACTTTTAATACACCAGCCCACAAAACATATAATTTGGATATAAAAACATTAGACAACGACTATCAAGCACCAAGAGCTATTAAACAAATTTATAAAGTATTCGGGGGAAATTTGATCGAACAATGTAACACCCAAAATATTTATTATGGTTTACATTAAATCGTGAAGTCATAGTCGAGTCTACTACGTACTTCACATTTTGCCATGAGTTGTTCCCATCTAAAACCCCTATCAATTTATCCGTTTTTGTTATTATTATTTTGTTTTTTTAACCAAGTATGTCTGTAAGTTCGGTAGCCTCACAGTCAGTCAATATGTTTGTTATAGGGATTTTGTATTGTATTTCTATGTTTTTAAACCTTAAAAATCCCTGTTGTTAACAGTAAAAATTTACACCCCCCCTCCCCTCAACTGTTTTCAAACCGGAAAAATTGCAGTCAAACAACAACTTGATTCTTGAAAACCACAAAAATAACAGCTTAACAGCCCCAGTATTTTTTTTTTTTTTTTGATTATTATTTTATTAAGGCATACGGAGTAAGCTAGAAACCCCTTTGTGTCCTTGGTTTCTCTTCATTCAGCCCTTATGGGCGCACCGGCTAACGAAAATTAGCTGTAGCAATATAAATAACAATAACAATAACAATAACATATATACAAATACAATAACAAAAATACAAAATAACAAATGCAATTATGCGTCAGCTTCTGACCGTCATCAAAGGAGATCGAGCCATGAGATCTTGTGGTTGTCGTCTATTGAGCCTCCTTGATGGTCGAGGTCTGGTAAGACTGTTTGCCAGCCGATTTCTATGGCGGCCCAGTCTATCATTATAGCGGCTCGAATGCTGATTTATTTCGTCGAAAACCGTGGACAGTTTTAGGTCCCTTTGCAGCGTGGTATTCCGCACAAACCACCCGCAACCGGTGATGATCCTTGCAATCCTATTTTGGTCGACCTGAATTCTGCGAATTTGGCTGTCGCAGGCCAGGCCCCAGATTTGGCAGCCGTATTTCCATATTGGTGATATGATTTGCTTGTAAATTGTCACTTTGTTGGACAGTGACAATTTACTGCGCGAGCAGAGAAGCCAGTAGTGTTTTTTCACCGCAGCACGTACTCGCGTTCTTATGACTCCAAGATATTTTGCAGCATTCGACTGTGGAACAGGGGCCCCCTCCACAAGCACAGCCGGTGGCGTTCTCCGCCTAAGAGTAAAGCAAACGTTAGACGATTTTTCGCTATTGATGCCGATGTTCCAGCGTCTAGCCCAATCCGCAAACTTAGTAGCATAGTCCTGGATGCCGTCAGCTGCATCGTGTTCGCATCGAGACCTGTAGGTGACGCACACGTCATCGGCAAATGTGGCAAGAATAGATGTCCCGTACAAGCTTTCATCTGGCTGCGGCATGTCGTGGCTATACAGGCAGTAAAGCAGGGGACCAAGGACACTACCCTGTGGTACTCCAGCTGCCACATCATGTTCAGTAGGGAGGGCCGAGTGAAACCGGACCGCAAATCGTCTTCCCTCAAGATACGACCTAAGTAGGCCAAAATATGGCGCAGGCAGCGTTTGCTTGATTTTAAGCAGTATTCCGGTGTGCCACACTCGATCAAAGGCTTCCCGAATATCCAAAAAGAGAGCGTTACAATACTCCTTACTATCGTAGGCAGTCAGAATTTGCTCGACAACCCGATGTAACTGCTCAACAAAGCAGTGGCCAGCACGGAATCCGAACTGGTGCTCAGGAATAATCCCTTCAGCTTCCATGATCCTGACCATCCGGGTCAGGATTTTCTCAAACACCTTGGAGATGGAAGGGAGAAGGCTAATCGGCCGATATGAAGCGGGTTCCCTTTCTGACTTGCCAGGTTTGTGTATCATAGAGATTATCCCGAGTTTCCACTGAGGAGGAAAGTATTGCAACCTTACAATGGCGTGAACACCAACGCAATGAAGATGATCGCTTGACTGGGCAGTGCCTTTAAAGTGGCATTGCAGATGGCGTCATGGCCTGGTGCCCTTTTGGTACTCTGGCTTGCAATAACATCAGCTATCTCGCTAGGATCAAATGGCTTGATGGGCAGGTCCATTTGAAGCGCTTGAGTCAGCTGGTCGTGTGTCGCTTCAATCTGCTGGAGACTGGCATAATTGAATGGCTGAAAGCGTTCAGCGAGGTGTGCAGCAAACACATCAGCTTGACTCTGGTCAGTTCGACACCATGTCCCGTTACTGTCCACCAGTGGCGCTTTTCTTGCGCAACGCCTTTTAATAGCGCGTGTGGCCTTCCAGAGCGAGTGCGTCGCTTCGCTTTCGACTCCAGTATTGGCTAGCCTGTCATCAAACCATGCTGATTTATGTGCCACCAATACGCGATGAAGCCTATTCTGCGCTCTGTTCCACTCTGCTTTGTCCAATGGGTGACGAGACCTCATCCACCTAGTACGTAAGCGCCTCTATTCAGCGATGAGCAGCAGAATTTCTCTCGTTATCGGGATTCTGTCTGCTGTGGGCCTCCGAGATGGGGTGCGAGTAGCCATTCTAGCTGCTGTCTTGATTTTATGTGTGAACGAGTCGATAGCATCAACTATGTCCTTTTCGTTGTTAAACGTTGTGTTGAGGTCCAGTGAAGACTCAAGCTGCTCTTTAAACAATTCGAGGTTAGTACATCTGCTGATTATCCGCTCCGTCTAAGGGTATGCTATTGCTGCCGCATCCAGCGTAATTACGAGCGGTAGGTGGTCGGAGCTAAGCTCAACAACCGGCCGTATATCTGCATGGATACCCAGGACACCCCTTGTCAGCGCAAAATCAATATATCCTGGTGAGCCTCTACTGCTGTACGGGTACCTCGTTGGGCCTCCTGTTGCAAGTGAGTTCACCTCTGAACTCAAGACAAGATTTGCTAGCGCATTGCCTCTTTGGTTGCACCTCCCTGCTCCCCAAAGCCAGTGAGACGCATTCCAGTCTCCCGCAACGATGAACTTGGAGCGCTGCTGTTCCAAAATGGTCTTAAATTCATCCGTAGTCCATATAAATATCGGGGGACAGTATACCGCACCAAAATTGATAGGTCCGAGCACTATTTCTATAGCTGCTGAAGCAAGTTGCACCTTGTCAGTAGCTACAGGTATGAGCGGGAAGTGAACCAGGTTAAACCTGATCAGGATCGCTGCACCACCTTTGGCGTTGCCAGAGCTCGGATCATTAGCACTATACGCCTCAAATCCGAATAGTTTGGGTGCCTCTGACCCTTTGCAGTGTGTCTCGCTGAGCAGTAAGACATCTATCTCATGTCGCCGAACAAAGCACTCTACTTCGTGCAGCTTCGTAGATACGCCGCACAGTGGGGCCTTTGCTCATTTAGCTTATCAAAAATCATATCTTCTAAACTAATGAAGCGATTTAAAAAAAAAAGCAATTAATAGACGACTTTTCAAGCTTTAAAATGAATGTTCGCCAAGAGTGCTAGGTATCCGTGGTGCTTAAATATTCAAGGTCAAAGTCAAGAAATATTTCCAGCACATTTTACCTGTAAAATTCCAATTAAAAACGTTTGTTTTTAATCATAACTGAAAATTTTTTATAACTTCAGTGACTATTTCGCATTTTTTGTTGTTTTTATTCGATTTTCTAACTTAAATACATAAAATTTAAATTCTTATTTTTGGGTGATTTTTTGAGGTTAATTTTTAATATTTGCTATCGATGGCTGATTTTCAACCAAATAATCATCAACATTAATGCTAGTAAGGTTAACATCTAATAAACTCAACATTTCGGAACTATAGTTGCTATCTTCCAAATCGTTTCGTGATCGCACATGTCTCAGCGATGCAAGAAGTGGATCCGATGAGGCTGCCAGCATGTTGAAAAGGTCTCCATTTTGTCACACCCGAGAAATTTTGCACGTATTAGTGTATCTGAACCTCTTGAAGTCCTTGTTTTTACATTCCTGTGCTTCTTCGGACAGCTCTCCAATAGGTAAGCACTGATATTCTATTAAGTCCTTTCCATGAGCCAAAATCCTATGTACCGTGGGGGTTAGTTTTTTCTGAGGATACAATCCAGTCAAAAGTTGAGCTGTTTTTGATGCGTATTCGCCAAATTTTGCACCATCTATCATTTCTTTGCAGTTTATAACATTTAGGATAACAGCAAACTTTTTAATTATCTCATTATGAACACCTGTTATCAAAGTTGTTATTTGATCATTTTCAAAAAATCTCCTCGAAGTATTTCCATCATTCGTATTCCCGTATCCGTGCTTTGGACAGTCAACTTTTATTCCTAGCTTCCGAGAGAACTCAGCTTGTATAACTTCCTTTCTTCTCTGTATATCCTCACGAGGCGTATTATCCGTTTTTGTTTCTCCTGGCCGAGGAAGTGTGTACGCGAGCTTCAAAATAAATTCCATACACTTTATTCTGCAATGCAACGGAGAAATTCCATATTCGTAGCAGTTCTCCTCACCCGTTGAGTCGTCTAAACTGTGAAAGTCTTTTTGAGTTTTTTTTACAAATGGGACACCTCAATGTTGAGGAGGTGTTTGTAATTTCATTTAAGACTTTTCCATCAATCATTGTCAGGAAGAAATCAAACTTCACCGTGAATGTTTTTCCACTCTTGGTTTGAAAAACAGTAGGCTTCAGTTGGCTAATTTGATTTTGTATGTCGGTTAGACGACTCCTTCGCATATTTGAAGAAAATAGGGCGACAATAATGAATCGATGATGGTCGGCGATTTTTCCAATGTTCAGAAGTTTCACTCCTAAGGCGTAAGGGAACTACAGAAGCCATAAACATATTTTCTTCAGAAATAGTTTCGTCATCTGTCTGTATAATTTGTTTGTATATGCTTTGTCCAGACGATCCATTACATCCCCACTTATTGAGTAGAGTCAGATTTTCAGGAAGAAGCTCGACCTCTCCATCAGGCAAACTTTCAACTATACGCCTAGCAGTGTGATCCATTAAATCCTGGAGTTTTACTTCTACAGATGTCTCTGTTATTATTGTATTAGGTGGCACTGCTTCCTTTTTGGGAAATACAATTTTTTTATATCCGGGAAGAACTTTGACGTTATGTTTTTTTAAGGAGCTGCGTAAAATATCATATTTCTCCTTAGTCAGTCCCAAGTCCATAAATAGGGAAAACGCTTCTTCGTGAGTGTACTTAATTCCGACTGAGTTTGGAGGCGTGGGAATACTTTCCTTAATCCTATACAGCCGTAAAGGACTGGCAACCTGCACAGCTTTCGTAATTGTCGCTCTTGTCCTCTCTTGTTCCTTCATATACTTGGATGAAAGTGCTTCCGACAGATGTTCAGCTGTTAAGCTATCCGTAGCATCCTCAAGCTTACGTTTCCTTGTAACACATGAACACTCCTCCATACTTTTTTGCGGCCTTCCTCTTCCTCGGCTAGTCGATGGGTAAACTTCTTCCTGTTCTGAATATCCGAATGCTGTACATTCCTCCAACCAATTTTCATGCTTTTTTATGAAAGCCGACATGGTTCTATGGACCAAGTTCCATTTTCGCTTCAAGTTAGCGTGAATGAATTTAATTTGTGTCTGAAGCGCAGGCGCAGACGCAGTCCGAACCAGAAACGAAGATGAACCAGAAACGAAGATGCTTAAAAAAAACGAGGTGCACTCAATATACAAACTTCAGCTTTTACTTCACCGAAGAATCACCGTAGAAGAACCGCACAAACGAAACGGTCCGGTACAATGTATGAACTGCCAAGAGTACGGCCATACAAAAGCCTACTGTACACTGCGCTCGGTATGCGTATACTGTGGGGAACTGCACAGCTCCGCAAGTTGCCCAGTAAGCAAAGAAGACTCTAGCAAAAAATTCTGCAACAACTGCGAAGGCAAGCATACAGCCAACTACAGAGGCTGCCAAGTCTACAAGGAACTTAAAAATCGTATCCATCAGCGCTGTACCACTGCACGCTCGCAACACGCATCGACTACCTTCACTCCATCGAAACACAACCCAGACGTCTTCTTTTCATCTGCAGCCAGATCCTCACTTAGCCCCGAGTTCTCAACCAATAACGCAACTTATGCAAGCGCCCTAAGATCCGGACTGGCTCTTCCTGCCTCAAACACACCGTACTTACAACCAAAACAAGTGAGCACAAACGCTGCACAGGAGCAGCAACAAAGTAACCTCGAAGCACTCGTATGTACCCTGCAGTAGAGCATGAACGAGTTTATGTCATTCATGAAAACAACTATGCAGGAACTAATGTGTAATCAAAATCTCTTGATACAAATGCTTGAATCACAACAGTCAAAATAATCAATGGCTGAGATACGAATATCTACGTGGAACGCTAATGGCGTCTCACAGCATAAACTTGAATTAGCTCAATTCCTACTCGATAAGCACATCGACGTAATGCTACTTTCCGAAACACACCTTACAAACAAATATAACTTTAACATAAGTGGATACTTATTCTATGGTAAAAATCATCCCGATGGTAAAGCACACGGTGGAACTGGTATTTTGATCAGAAGCCGCCTCAAGCACCACTACTATAAACAGTTTGCTGAAAACTTTCTACAGGCCACATCTCTAAAAATACATTTAAACAGTGGGAACCAACTTACTCTTGCCGCTGTATACTGCCCTCCGCGTTATACCATATCTGAAGACCAATTTATGGAATTTTTTAACTCACTAGGAGAATGCTTTATAGCGGCAGGAGACTACAATGCCAAGCACACACACTGGGGATCTCGTCTAGTGAATCCAAAAGGAAAGCAGCTCTACAATGCAATTATAAAAGCTAACAACAAGCTCGACTACGTTTCTCCTGGCAGACCAACATACTGGCCGACAGATCCCAAAAAACTACCCGATTTGATTGACTTTGCAGTTACCAAAAACATTACGCGTAGACTGATAAGTGCAGAGTGCCTTTCGGATCTATCATCCGATCACTCCCCAGTCCTAATAAATCTGCAACGACACCCTGAATACATAAATCGACCCAGTAAGTTAACTTCACATAAAACTAACTGGCTCAGATACAAAAAATATATAAGCTCACACATTGAGCTTAAGCCACGTCTCGTTGATGTAGCTGACATTGACAGTTTTGTTAACACTCTGGAGACTGTCTTCGTCGCCGCAGCTCGCGCAGCTACGCCTCAAATACCAAAAACAATACACAACCAAAGGACAACAAATCTACAAATTGAACAGCTCGTTCTTGAAAAGCGGCGCTTACGACGTGATTGGCAATCGAACAGATCGCCATCGGCAAAGCAAAAACTAAAAGACGCCACACGTAAACTCACCAAAGCGTTAAAAATCGAGGACGAGCGCGCTCAACGCCGTTACATCGAGCAATTATCAACCACCAGTACGAAAAACTCATTGTGGAGAGCTCACCCAACTCTAAGCTCACCAACAGAAACAGTAATGCCTATAAGAAACTTCGCAGGCGGCTGGGCTGAAGAAAGAGCTAACACATTTGCTACTCATCTCCAAAAAGTGTTCCAACCTAACCCTGCAACAAATACGTTTGCACTACCGACTTCTTCAAACGGCTCTCAGCTTCAAGATGATCCAATCAAGTTTCGCCCGAATGAAATCGTTTGAATCATTAAAGAGCAACTGAACCCAAAAAAATCTCCAGGAGGTGACCAAATAACCCCAAAGATGATTATTGAGCTTCCTTACTGTGCAATCTGCATAATTGCCCAGCTCTTCAATGCTATCACCAAACTTGGCCACTATCCAGACAGATGGAAAAAGTCAATTATCATTATGATACCAAAGCCTGGAAAAGATCACACAGTTCCCACGTCGTATAGACCTATAAGCTTATTACCGTGTCTATCAAAACTTTTTGAAAAATGTTTGCTGTCCCGGATAAATCCATTCCTGAATCTTCATAACATAATCCCGTCACACCAATTTGGCTTTCGTGAAAAGCATGGAACAATTGAGCAGGTTAACAGAATAACATCAGAGATACGAAGCGCGTTCGAAAATAGAGAATACTGCACTGCAATATTTCTGGATGTTTCTCAGGCATTCGAAAAAATTTGGTTGGAAGGTCTAATGCATAAGATCAAAGCAATGCTCCCAAACAACACACATAAGCTGCTTAAGTCGTACCTATACGACAGGAAGTTCGCAGTAAGATGTAACACTGCAATGTCTGACGAACACAGTATCGAAGCTGGTGTTCCACAGGGCAGCGTACTGGGACCAACACTGTACGTGCTTTTCACAGCAGACATCCCAATAAGCAGCCGATTGACAACATCTACCTTTGCTGATGATACAGCTATTCTCAGCCGCTCCAGATGCCCAATACAAGCAACAGCGCAACTAGCCCTTCATCTGGTCAACGTGGAAAAATGGTTATCAGATTGGCGAATTAAGGTAAACGAACAAAAATGTAAGCAAGTAACTTTCAGCCTTAACAGGCAAGATTGTCCACCGCTCACGTTAAACAACACCACACTTCCAAAAACAAACGATGTAACGTATCTGGGCGTACACTTAGACAGAAGACTAACATGGCGGCGACACATTGAAGCTAAAAGAACACATCTCAAACTGAAAGCCAATAGCCTCCACTGTCTCATCAATGCTCGCTCTTCCATTTGTTTGGACTACAAGGTCCTGCTTTACAACTCTGTTCTAAAACCAATCTGGACCTATGGTTCCCAGTTATGGGGGAACGCTAGCCACAGCAGCATCGACATTGTCCAGAGAGCCCAGTCAAAAATATTGAGAACCATTACCGGGGCACCGTGGTATGTTCGAAACGAAAACATTCATAAAGACTTAAACATCTCAACAGTCAAGGAGGAAATAGAGGGACAAAAAGTAAAATATCTTATCAAGCTCTCATCGCACACAAATCATCTCGCGAGAGGTCTCACAAGGCTGCGCAGCCGATCCCGTCTTCGTCGTAACGACTTACCAACCCAGCGATGATTTTTAGGGACGCGCACTCAGAATACAGTCAAAAACAAAAATGAACTGTTAGCTAAGATTTATTTATAAGATTTGTATACTTATTGCTAGTTTTCTAATTCACTAGAAAAGATTCAATAAATAAGACCAGCAATTTAAAAAAAAAAAAAAAAGCGCACAACTAGCGTTTTCGAGTACGCCAATCTCTTTAAGCAATGCCACTTGAAAATCGTTAATATTTTCAGTAGCACGAAAAAGATCAAAAATCTTTGAATTTGTTAAATCCACTATTGCGCTTATTTGTCAAAATTTATGAATTATATTGAAAATACTATTCAATCTGAAAATTTCTTATTGTTCGCAGCAATAAACAACAAGTGTTTCCTCTTATGAAGTAATGAAATAACTGCTGCCATCAAGTGACATATTTTGCACTTTATACCATATTTTTGAGTTAGCTAGGTAAGCAAGCAAAATTGGTATAACCCTTTTCCAATTAGCTAGGTAAAAAACAAAATATACCTAAGGTATTGATTTACATTAAAAATAGGTAAACGGGGAAATACAGAAATTAAAAACAAAAAAAACCTGTAGTACCGCAACTTTCCATCAACTACAATTATATTTACCTGCCTCTTCAGACCTTATCCATTCAGGTAACTAGAAAGGATAGGAAGGAAAAAAGGATTAGAAGGGATATATATAGACAGGAAGTACTTATAATACAACATTTAGAAATGTTTGCATGCGCTCTTCTTCTTCCTTATACCTGCCGCGTGTTTTTAACTCGAGGTATCCCTAGTTTTGTGGCTCGCGTTTCCAAAATGCAGATTTTCGCAGATTGTGACTATATACATATGAAAGGTATATATTATAGCTTTCAAATGCATGTGGTCCCACCGTGACTCTGAGAGATACTTTTTTGTTATAGTCCACGAAAGTTCAAAAAATGCCAAAATTTAGTGTATTTTTTAAACGATTCTAATTTAATAAGTATTTCAGCTATATTTAAACTGTATACAGAAAAACACTGAGATTGAACATACTTTTCAGAGAAAGAAAAAAGATTGAAGATCGGTTGTGTACGTCGCCCAATATTCAGTTCGAAAGTGGTAAATTTCTGTAAAAATTGTCATTTTTTCGTACTCACGTAAAATTTCTCAACTTTGAGGAGCTCTACCACCCATAATTATTAACTGATTTAAAAAATCTTTTGGATCCATAATCTTTGAAGTATTCTCTATCGATTACATATTTCACTTTTGCCAAACGCGTTCATGAAAAAAATGATTTTTGATAAGCTATCCGAGAAAAGGCCCCACTGTGCGTCGTTTCGGCTTATATTAAGCATTCTTCACGGAGCCTGCATAATATTTTGTGTTTTTTTTAATTTTTTTATTTTTTTTTTTTATAATTAATATACAAAAACAAATTTAAAAGCAACCAATTATGAATACACGAATACATACATCTTTTTCACTTAAAGCATTGTCATCATATATAAAATAAAATTAAAATTAAAC
The DNA here is from genome assembly GCA_030179655.1 of Scaptomyza flava. Taxonomy (NCBI): domain Eukaryota; kingdom Metazoa; phylum Arthropoda; class Insecta; order Diptera; family Drosophilidae; genus Scaptomyza; species Scaptomyza flava. The sequence continues at coordinate 62,622,896 of JARNME010000404.1, forward strand.
TAATTTCTATCGACGTTGGTCGTTTTTGTCCGTTTTGTATGTTTGCTGCTGTAGTCATCTGTTATTTCTGCTGAATAAATGTTGTTTGTCTGTTCTAAGTCTTCTTTGTGGTTTACAGCGTTCATGCTGCTTTGTTGTATTCGTAAGCTTTCTAGCGTCAGTCTCGTTCTCTCTCTCCGTTCAATGTCCAACAGTTTTGCGTTTTCGAAGTCAGCTGTGTGACCTGTTGTTGTTGTGTGCTGTGCAAGAGCTGTGGTCATTTTTCCCTTTTTCGCATCCCCCCGGTGTTCGTTGAGTCTCGCTCCAAACGCTCTCTTGGTTGTCCCGATATAAACCCCATTACATCGCTCTCCCTCTCTTCCCATGCAACTGATTTGGTAGATGACGTTTTGTTGTTGTTAATGATTTGTTTGATAACTCTGGAAACAGACTCCTAGCGGATATAGCGAGCTTGCTCAGAATCAAGAGGCGAAACAGACACATATATCAGACAACGCATAGCCCTCAAGACAAGGCAGTATGGCTAAGATCTGAGAGGGAGCTTAAGGAGGCACTACGCAGGCTTAAAAGTGAAACTTTTACTAGGAGGTTAGAGAGTATGGATTACACACGTGATGCTGGCTACTCTCTGTGGCGTGCCACCCGTAGCCTAAAGCGTCAACCTTGGAGAACTGTACCGCTTCGCTGTCCTGGCAACGGGCACTGCCAAACTGACGACGAGCAAGCTGAGACGTTTTCAAGTCAGCTTGAAGAACGCTTTACGCCGCTTGACTTAGCTGATCAGATTAACCTCAATGAGACCACCCAAGTACTGGAGACTCCGCTGCAGATGTCTCTGCCCATCAACCCCATCAGAGTGGAGGAGGTCAAGGAAGCGATTAAAATTCTTCCTAGATCTAAGGCTCCTGGCAATGACGGAATTTGCCACACCACCCTGAAGGCCCTGCCAGTTCGAGCGCTCCTTTTTATAACGTTGATTTTCAACGCTATTTTAAGAACCCAGCACTTTCCTGCCCAGTGGAAGTTAGCAAGGATCCACATGATTCATAAGTCGGGTAAGCCGGAGGATGACCCTGAGTCATATCGACCGATCAGCCTCTTGCCATCTCTGTCTAAGGTTTGGGAGAGGCTTATTGCTGCACGGCTTGTTAGGCTTATGGATAATATGACCATTCTTCCTGACCACCAATTTGGGTTCAGGAGAGGGCGTGGTGCAATTGAACAGGTACACAGAGTGGTTAACCACATACTCAAGGCATACGATGACAAGAACTATTGCTATGGTATTTTTCTGAATTTTTCAAAAAATAAAAACGCAACTCCCAGCTCCCTATTTCATGCTTATGCATTCATACCTAACGGAACGCAGATTTGAAGTTAAGGTGAGAGCTGCGATCTCTTCCACGCGGGCAATGAAGGCAGCGTACTAGGCCCTTTCCTATACAACATGTACACGGCGGACATACTCACTCCTGATGATCTTGAAGACCTCCCCTCACCAGGTAGTTTTCTCATTGCCACATTTGCTGACGACGTGGCAGCATTCCACTATGCCTCTTGCGAGTATGAGGCTGCTGACGGAGCCCAGGAATATATCCACATCCTTGAGAGCTGGGCTCGCAGGTGGAACATCAAGCTCAACGCCTCGAAGAGCCAAGCTGTCAACTTTACACTGAGACGTGGAGAAGCACCGGCAGTCTGGCTTGATGGTTGTCCCTTGCAGCTTGGAAATCATGCTCGATACCTGGGGATCACATTGGAAAAAAGGCTCTGTTTTCGCTCTCACTTTGATGGGCTCCTTACGTTATGTCGGTGTTAGCTGGCTAAAGTTAATTGGATGATAAACGCTAATAGCGCCTTGCCGCTACGCTGCAAACGGGCGGTGTATAATACTTTGGTTGCTCCGACTTGGAGATATGGCATACAGATTTGGGGCATTGCGTGTCGGACAAGTCGACAACGTATCCAGACACTCCAGAATTTAGCCTTGCGTCGAATAACTGGAGCTGCCTGGTACGTACGAAATTCAACCTTGCACAATGACCTCAGATTGAATACCATAGACAGCCAAGTTGAAGCTTATTCCATCAGATACAACGCACGTTTGCAGCGGCACCGAAGCTGGCTGGCTAAAGAGCTTGCGGGGAGAAGAGTCATTAGAAGACTTAAGCGCAGTTCATTTAGAAACCTATTACAATAGCCTGGTGACGATCCGAAGGACGTCAACCTCATCCGCAAGACCCACAACTACGCCTGAAGTCAACCAGGCTTGCCGAATTAACTAATGAAGATATCTGTGTTGAAATAAAAACTAACTGTGTTTTTGATCCGATGCATTTCATTTATATATAAAAAAAAAACACAAAATATTATGCAGGCTCCCTGAATAATGCTTAATATAAGCCGAAACGACGCAAGAGAGAATTGATGGGTTAATAAACAAAACACCATTATGACCAACAACGGCTTTTTATTCCGATAAAAACTATATTTATTATTTACTTTTTAGTCCAATGTTTTTAAAAAGCGTATTATTAAGGTTTTTCTATATATATTTATTGTAATAATAATTATTGTTACTGAATATTAACTATTAAATAATACAAAAAATCTATTAAAAAAACAAAATTGGACTAAAAAACTAAAATACCAAATTTACAACACGGGGATCCGAACCCGCACCTACCGGGTAAGAGTCTGGCACTCTTACTACTAGACTATATGAGAAAGTATCAAACAGTCTTTGAATCCCAATTTATTCTTTTTTTTTGAGTTACATACTCCGCCTCAAGTGAAGCTAATAAAATGCTATTAAAAAGTACATACACTGCTGTACAGACATGACTGGCAATACTAATTCTCTATTTTTCTACAACAATAGAGGACAAAGTTATGCCAAAAGAAATAACTACCGGAGTAATTATCACAATAGAGGTAATGGCAGAGGTAATTATAACAATTATGGCCGTGGAGGTTATCGCGGAAGCAATAGAAGCCGTGGCGCCAACTCCAATTATCGAGGTAGAGGTTTGCGCAGAAACTAAAACCAGGATGGAAATGATAATAGCCGCAATGTGCGTAATGTACAGGCGAAAAACGTGCAATCTGTCTTGAGCAACACCCAACAGTAATGGTGTGTAAGATCAATCTCAATTTTAGCGTTTTTGTTCAAGTATTAAATATCCTAACAAATACACAATTGTCGCTATAAAAAGACACAGGTGCCAACATTTCACTGCTTAAATGCAGAAATAACAAGTAAGAAGGCTCTAGTCGGGAGAGCCCGACTAGAAGGTACCCTGAAACCAGTTGCAAAATATATATTAAACTTATAAAAGACTTTGGTATACTGACATAGCTTCAATCGATTAAATTCGATATCTCCGGTGTTTCTTCACCGATTTGGACAAAATTTTCCAAGTTCGATATTTTATTGTTATCGATATTATGTGTATATCGGAAACCAGAATAGTTATCGATAACTTTAAGCAAACTTGTTCTGCTTATGGTATAGGAGAACTTAAATTCAAAATCTGAAGTCGTTCATACAGACGGACAGACGGACGGACAGACGGACATGGCTATTTCGTCTCGGCTGTTGATGCTGATCAATAATGTATATACTTTATGGGGTCGGAGACGCTTCCTTCTGCCTGTTACATACTTCTGCACAAAACCATTATGCCCTTTTTCCCCATTGAATTGGTAAGGGGTTTAATAATCTAGACTCAATAAACTCACTATTAAGGCTAATATATCTGGAATTGGGCATGGAACAATACAGTCTCTTGGAACAATAGAATTGCATATAAGTGCTAAAAACGTGATTATACCTTATGAGTTCCACGTAGTGCCAGACAATTTTCCTATACCAGGTGATGGCATAATAGGATTGAATGTCCTAAAAAAATACAATTGTATTTTAGATTTTCAAGACAAAGAAGATTGGTTCACAATCAGACCAAAAAACTTCAAACAAGGCAATATCCCAATGACACACTCCTTGGAAGACCAGATATAACTAACAGCTAGATCGGAAGTTGTCCAATACATAAAAACTAAATAAAATATACAAATATCTCGTGATTCCAAACGAGGAGTTGTCACTAAAGATAATAATAGCAAGTGCTTGAGAAGATTCCACAAATGCTATGATTCGCATAATCAATACAAGAGATAAAAACACTGTGCTGAACAGTGCTAAGATTACTAGCGAATCAACAAGTGATTATGACATATACGAAGAAAGAAAGTATTAAGAAAATTAAAATTTTCAGCTGCCTTTAAAAACGAAGTAACACAGTTATGCACCGCGTTTAGCGATTCTTTTGGCCTCGAAGCAGAGACCGTGTCAGCTAACAGTTTTTATAGACAAAAATTGTTTCTGAACGATAGAGCACCTATATATATTAAGAACTACCGAATGCAAGAAAGCCAAAGGCCTGAGATACAAAAGCCGGTAGACAAGTTAATATAAATGGTATTGTAGAAACATAAACATCTTTATTTAATAGCCCACTTCTCTTGGTACCCAAAAAACCATCGCCTGATTCTGCAGAAACAAGTGGCAACGTTGCAGTCGGACGCAACCGACTGTGGTACACTCGTTACCAGTATTTAAACCGGTAATAACAGGCCTGATTGGAAAGGAGTACGGATGCGGCAAAGGTGTACGCTGTGTACGATGCAGATGGGGATGCCACCAGCTGTCTTCGAAAGAGAGGCAGAATGGGTGAGCGTGGCTCCAAAACTTTGATGCAGATTTTTGGGGGTCGTTGCCAGCTATCTTCCTACCAAATTTGGTTGCTCTAGCTACACAGCTCTGGAAGATACACGCATTCCAGTTTTTGACGAAGCGTTATGGCGGGTGGTGACGGCTAAGGCAGTATTTGTGGGCGTGGCATCCAAACTTTTGATGCAGTTTTTGGGGGGTCATCATCACCTATCTTGGCACCAAATTTAATGGCTATAGCTCAAAAACTATGGAGATATAGACTTTTTTGACTTTAAATGCGGTGGGGCTGGGGGTGGAATGGGTGGGGCGTGGCTCCAACATTTTTGAAACAGTTTTTTGGGGGTTGCTAGTAGCTATCTTCTTACCAAATTTGGTAGTTCTAGCGGTAAGGATGTGCGAAATATGTGGATTTATCGGTTTTGAGCTATCGAATTTATCGATTGGCCAGCCCTCCAGTTATCGTAGAACCATAATCTTGACACTTTAGTTTACTTTGCCATAGATAAAGGGAATTGGAAAGTTTCAAGTCTCTAGCTTGTAGAGTGTGGAAAAAAGTTGCGTTCATATAGACGGATAGACGGACAGACACCATGACGGACATTGCACGAAGCCAAAACGCGAATCATCTGGACTAAAAATTGCTCCTAATTTCTTTCAACGCATGATGACCCTTTCATTTTCAGGCTTACAGCCTTCGCAAACATTTTTATATATGGATGATTTTGTTGTGATCGATGCTCTGAAAATCATATGTTCAGGAATATGACCAACGTCTTCAATCTGTGTAGACAACACAATTTGAAGCTGCATACAAAAAAATTGACTTTCTTTATGAAAGTTCTTTCTAAATGTACAGGAAAAGATATTTTGCCAGATGACACTTAATATGAGGACATTAAAAATTATCCACAACCAACAATTGCAGAAGAAGCTCGACGCTTCGTTGCATTTTGCACCTACTACAGGAGATTTATTAAAAACTTTTCTGATTACTCACGCCAGTTAACAAGGCTTTGTAAAAAGAATGTCTAGTCCGAATGGACATCAGATTGCAACAATGCATTTGAATATTTAAAATGGGAATTAATTAAACCTTCATTATTTCAGTACCGAGATTTCAACAAACAATTTTGCATAACCACAGATGCCAGTAAGCAGGCATGTGGAGTGGTACTAGCCCAAAACCATAACGGTCATTAGCTACCAGTGGCATAAGCTTTAAGATCCTTTACTCAAGGTGAAAGTAATAAGTCCACAACAGAACAAGAATTGGCCGCAATTCATTGGGCAATCCGCCATTTCAGACCTTTTATTTACGGCAGGCATTTCATGGTAAAAAGTGACCGCAGACCTTTGTCATAATTGTATTTAATGAAAAACCCAAGCTCCAAGCTAACGCGAATGCGATTAGATCTGGAAGAATATGACTTTACAGTGGAATACCTCAAGGGAAAGGATAATCATATAGCAGATGCGCTATTCCGAATAACAATCTGTGAGCTAAAGGACATAAATAGACAAATTCTGAAGGTAACTACGAGATCTTCAGCAAGACAGGAACATACATGCGCAAGTACAAATTCAAAATTTCAAGAACCAAAAGTTAAGAAAGAAATTAAAAAGCCCAATGTCTATCAGGTAGTCAATAATATTGACGCCAGAAAAAAACATAATTCTCAAAAATAGGCAAGCATAAGTGTATGTTGAAAAAAGGGAAAAATGTTATTGTAAGATTTGATGTGACCAATTTATACTCTAATGGAAAATTTGATTAAAATCATTTTTCCAAAGGCTCACTGGCATCGCAGCTCTGCGGCAATAGACCAAAATATACTTTAAGAAATGTTGTATAAATCATACACAGAAAGACATTGAAAGAATAAAGACGTTCAATCAAAACAAAATTACACGTGTCAAGTTTATTTAAATCCAAAACGGCAGTTAATGGAGCTTTCAAGATAAAAGCATCATTTGTTGCGGGACGCAAGCCTGGAACTAGCAAAGCACAAGACGGATGCAGTTCTCATAACGAGCAGAAAAAAAAATACATTTTAGGAGGTGAAGGTTGGTAATGTTAATATTAGATCAAAGCCATACATTAAGTATCTCGAAGTCATGCTGGACAACAGGCTGTGTTACCGGCCTAATATCGAGTATGTTGGTAAGAAGGCAGAAAACTGCAAGCAGCTCTCTCCCGTATGTTGCCAAACCTGGGAGGACCCAGCGGTGCAAGGCACTTTCTTTTTGGGAAAGTAATGGCGTCATTCGCTTTGTATGCTGCACCGATCTGCGCTGCTGCCCTGTACCGAAATACTACCCTTCGGAGGAAGCTGGCAGCGCCGTACCGATTAAGCGCATTACGAGTGATCTCGGGATTCCGTACTGACGCAGCACTTGTGTTAGCGAACATGATGCCTGTGGACCTGCTCGCTCGCGAGATGATGGAAAGCCACGCCTGGTGGGAGTCTATGGGAGGCAGAGAGATCAAGGAGGATTAATTAACTTCATTCTGACGCAGTTCCTAACCGCAGTTCCTATACCTAACCGGTATAGCAAATACTTGTGTAAGTCACGCCGCAACGTCCGGTCTGTCCGGGATGTGGGGAAGATAATGAGCATGTACCACTGCCCGAGATATCTAGCAGGAGCAACATTTCTACCCTTAGTGGAAGAGCTGGTGTCATACATGTTAGAATCCGACTCGAACTAGAATGCGGTAGTCCAGAGGATCGTCCGCATCCAGAAGGATCTCCGTAAGTGCGAAAGAGAGTGACACGAAGCACTAAGCGATACCCAGGTAAAAAAAAGGATGGTCCGAGAAATGGGTGAATAAGGATACGCCCTTTTTAGATATCCCATCCCCGAGAAGTTATATGTAATCGTGATCCCTTGGGGATGCGGCACGTTAATGTGTAGGGTGTGTTTAGAACGTGGAAAACGTCTATGTTTGGTGGCACGGGCCACCAGTATCTTTGAAAGATTCACACCCTTCAATGAGTGTTGGAATTCACTGGCGATGTGTTAACACATGTTTGTTGGTGTATTTGTACCAGTATTATTGCTATGAGCACGTTTTCTTGAACAAAAATAATATTTTATTGAAAATTGCGTTTACTTTTTGGATTATGGTTCATCATTCGTCAATTCATTCTCTTATTGAAGAAGTCCGCTGTGTTAATCTGTAAGTGTGAATGTATTCACAAACGAAGCAATACATAATTGTGCTAGACGAATGATAAATGTTGGATACTCTTATAATGTTGGAAGATGATATGTTATTTAACTGTTTTTAGTTATTTCTCAATTGTGTGCTAACGCCAACCTTTGCCAATCAAAATAATCAAAATATTCTGCTATGTGGCGTGAATTCCACTCCCGCAGACTCGTTCCACAATTTTCGTTTTAGATCCTTGCTTGGCACGTGCACACATTTTACACCAATTTCGCATCTCTTTTTACACAAAAAACAATATGGTGGCAAATTGAAAAGTCTCGCATAAAATCCCAAAGCAGCTAAAAATTCGTCCGTAGTCGTGCGTCGCTTGCTATGTTCGAATCGAGACTGAAACCCAAGGCATACTTATATAGGTAGTCCAGCTCTTTTGCTCGCTCTCTTTTTCTGTTGCCTTACGATTCAGTCTTGTTGCGAACGTTGTGAGCGACGCACATACGCGCACTATTATTTTTTGCGTTTTATTTTCGTAAGGCAACGAGAGAGCGGAGTGAGACTACCTATATAAGTATGCCTTGCTGAAAACGTAAGGCAACAGCAAAGAGGGCGACGTCGACGTCGCTGCCACCTTGTTAAATACGCCTTAGTTTGACCTACCGGCTGTGCCAAGGTTAACGTCTTTAGTCATGTAATATATATATGTTATAGCACAAAATGTGTAATTATGGGTTTGGATAATTCACAAGTGGGAGCGAATGCGGACACGGAAAACTTGTTAATTGCCTTTACATACATGTGCGTTGAACTTTGTCACAATTAAACGCACATAAATATGAAACGTTCATACGGAAAACAATTGTGAGCAAAAAGAAAAAAAAAAAAAAAAAAAAAAAAACTTGGCACCATGTACATATATATGCGTCAAGACGGAATTGCATTGGAATGCATGTACATATGTACATGCAGTTGGAGCAGACGCAACGGAAAAAGTGCAAGTACTAATTTTATCGGAGAATATTAAACGGACTGCGTTTAATACTGATAAAATAAATGCACACGGACAAATAATGGCACAAAAATGCAAATCATTACTTATCTGTGGTCTCTTTTGTAGGTTGTGTAGATGTGTGTGTGTGTGTGTTTGTGTGCGTATGTATGGATATTCCACTGAAGCTTCCTGGGGCGAGTGATGAATAATTAATCCTAATTCATCCGGCTCGAAGGACCATGAAAATGTAGAGGATGTGGTGGAACTTTCCAAAACTAAGCACTCGCGATCGACGCTAGTAAATTACTAGTTACTTTTGGGTCGAATAGACGAGGTGAACAAGTAAAAAAATAGTGCGGTTGTCTTTTAGTATTACTGCTTCGGTTTATTGGCGAATTGGTACTAAAAACTATGTAGACGCTGAGCTTGCTCAGCGGCTCTTAACATAATTAACATGGTGTTTAACATAAATTATGCTCAGAGAGGAAACAAAATACTGATTTTGGTGGGGAGTTGCAGATGTATATTTTTAGGCATAAATATTCCGGCCCCCTTGCAATATAATTGCAAACAAAAGAGACTGGAGGGGGGAGCGGACCTTATGGGCTGCACACTCCAGATAGGATCCACCCAAAAGCAGTTTTTTTGAGCCACTGGACCGTGGTCGATCGGAATAACGCCCTGTTGGATCACCAAGCCGTAGATATCGGCGCCCAACACTATGCTGACCGTCGAAGGAACCAGGCGTCATCCGCTAGGATAATATTGGGAACGCCCTTCCGTAATCGTTCGTCAATCAGCGTTGAAGGGGTCCGGAAGTTAAGCTGGGCCTCAATACGCAGGCGGACCTCCCGATCAAAACTTCCATTTGTGGATCGGATGCGAGCACTGACCCTCTCACCCGCATCGAGCCAGGTGGCGGAAAGGCCCAGTGCCTTTGCCAGTGAGGCTGCTCAGGCTACATGGATCCACCAGCGCTCGCATCTGGTACGTTTTCCCTTCGCGACGATGGCCTTGCTCACGGTGGGCAGGAGTGTGACGCCTTCGGGGATGGGTGAGCGAGCACGTGGACTGCGTTGCTGGATCGGCGATGGGCTCCTTGATGGACGGGGCGACTCTTGCTCATCCAGGTGGAGCAGGGTGTGATGCTTGCCATCGCAAATGCGACATTTGTCGCCGCTCCTGCAGGATCACCAAGAGTGCTGGTGTGCCAGACAGTTGGGGCAGTATTTGTTAATCAATACTGCCCGGAACCGCTTCTCAGCATTGAGGTGCATGAAACGCTGGCACTTTTTCAACGCGTGAATGCCCCGGCACACACGGCAGCGGAAGGACGCCGTGCCACGCAGCTGCTGAGCTGCCCTTTGTGCCCGTTGTGCCTTGATGGGTGCCATGTTGCTTTGTTCGGAAATCCTGGGAATACACAAAAAACAGAAATTAGAAAAATAACTATTGTTGACTGAAACGGCTAGTCACGATTTCAACAAAGGAGTTGGATTGTTGGGCTCGGAATGGAGTGGAAGGAGGATAAGTTTGGCCAAGGGCCTTTTAATAAGTCCGCGTGTAGTGAGCACGTCGACCACTCGGACCCGGTCATCCTGTCCTGGGTGGGTTTCCTTGACGCGTCCCAAGCGCCATTCGTTTGATGGAAGATTATTTTCCTTCACAACTACCATGTCACCCTGTTGTAGGTTCCTCTCGGGTAGTTGCCACTTTGTCCTCTTGTGTAGCTTCTTCAAGTACTCTTCCTTCCAACGGAACCAGAAGTGTTGGTTGAGAGCCTTGAGCCGTTGCCATCTATTTAAAATTAATGCTGCATTCCCTTCAATCTCCGGCTCCGCTACAGAAAGAAGTGGGCCTCCTACTAGGAAATGCCCTGGAGTAAGAGCCAGCAGATCTGTCACGTCTTCGGATAATGGACAGATTGGTCTCGAGTTCAAACAGGCTTCAATCTTGGAGAGCAGGGTGGAGAGCTCTTCAAATGTATATTTGAAGGTTGAGGTCGACTTGTAAAAGAGTGTCTTGAAGCTTATGACACCGGCTTCCCACAGGCCACCCATATGTGGCGCACCTGGTGGGTTGAAATGCCACGAGAGACAATGGTGACTATACGCTGCAAACGCTGCAAGAAATTTGTCCGAAGTCAAGTCGTAGGTGGCTTCAAGATGGATGCTGAAACACACAAAGACACATACATAGCCCTTGGTTATGAGGCAGGCACGACCCGTGTAGTTCTTTATGTCGAACGGACCAGCAAAGTCGATGCCAGTATGTGTAAAGGGACGTGAAAAAGTCGACCTCTCTTCGGGTAAGGTGCCCATGAGCTGAGTTTGGAGCGTTTTTTTGAACACGATGCAGACCCGACAGGAATTGGTCACGGATGTGATAAGCGTCTTAAGCTTGGGAATCCAATACTTGGAACGGATAAGGCGCATCATTAATTGATTTCCGCCATGCATCGATAATTTTATGCGTGAATTCAACGAGGAGACGATTGAACGAGCATGAATACGGAAGTATGACAGGATGCCGTTCATCATAATTCAGATTGCAGGATTTGCTGAGTCGACCAGAAGCTCTCATGATTCCTTGTGGATCAAGGAACGGATTGAAGTTAAGTATGTGGCTGGAAGCCGGCAAGCTATGCTTGTCAAGAAGGCACTTGTACTCTTTCGAATAAGAGGTTCGTTGAGTAAGGGCAACGAGTCGTTCTTGAACTTCTTGAAGTTCACTATTTTGGAGTAGCTGTGATGGAAACAGCACAGAGGATTGGCGACATCGTTTAGCAAATCGGAAAACGTAGGCGAGTACTCGTAACGCTCTGCCGAAATCGGAGAACCGTTCGAGTGGATCAGTCAGAGGCAGTTCAGCAATGTGGACCTTAACTGGACGCTGCTCTAGGTAAGTCTCCAGACATGAGTCAGCTGGAACAGGCCATTGCTTCTGAGGCAGACCCAGCCAGTCGGGTCCATTTCACCACAGATGGCTGTCTCTCAGCTCCTGTGGCGAGACTCCGCGGCTGGCTAAAACTGCTGGATCGTCTTCTGACCGCACGTGTGACCAGGTCCAACAATCAGTGATTTGGCCGATCTTGGAAACGCGGTTGGCGACAAACGTGGTCCAGGAGCAAGGAGATCTGCGAAGCCAGGCCAAAACGATGGTGGAGTCCGTCCAGTAAAACGATTCGCACTTTCCTATGGGCATCTGCGGGATGAGGGCTGAGGATAGTTCCGCGAGAAGAACAGCTCCACACAGTTCGAGTCGAGGGAGTGACACTGTCTTGACTGGAGCTACTCAAGTCTTGGACGTCAGAAGGTGGACGTATCCACGCGAACATACAGTGCTGCCCCGTAAGCCTTTTGAGAGGCGTCGCAGAAACCATGAATCTGGATGGATGCTTCCGGCTGAAAAGAGACCCAACGAGGTACTCGAATATCTCCAAGACGGGGATGATAGGAGAGAAAATCTTCCCAACGCTGAACCAGCTCGGACGGCAAGGGATCGTCCCACCCAAGCTCATGAAGCCAGATTTCCTGCATGAAAATCTTCGCACGAACGATGACAGGTGCCAGCCATCCCGCTGGATCGAAGGGCTTTGCTATTTCCGAAAGGAGTTCACGTTTTGTGGTGGATTTACTTGTAGGAATTTTGGAGGGCGCAAAGAAAAACTCATCTGTGTTGGCTTGCCATCGGATCCCCAAAGTCTTGGCAACGCTGGCCTCTTCGAATTCCAAGAAATCTTCTCTCAGAAGGTGGTCCTTGGGAATGTCTTGGAGGAGTTCCTTGTCGTTCGATGTCCATTTTCGAAGGGGAAAGCCCGCTGAACTCATAGCGTCTTGCAACTCCTTGATGCTGGAAATCGCGCATTGCCTGGTGTGAGCTCCTGCTAATACATCATCAACATACATATAATATGAAATGATGTCACTAGCACGCGGAAATCGTGCTAGCACATCTGTAGCGAGCTGCTGCAAAACGCGAATGGCCAGAAACGGTGCGCAATTTACGCCAAACGTAACTGTGTTGAGCTCATAGTCACAGAGCTCTCCATCCTTGTTCCGGTAAAGGATTCTTTGAAATGGCGTGTGTATTGGCTTTATTAGAATTTGACGATACATCTTAGTAATATCGGCGTTGAAGCCGTAACGAAAAAAACGCCATTTCAAGAATAGTCAGATCGTACTGTTAGACAGGACCTGCATGAAGGACATCATTAAGGCTCTTACCATTAGTGGATTGACTGGAGGCGTTAAATACAACGCGAACTTTTGTGGTAGTGTTTTCAGGTTTGAAAACCGCATGGTGTGGAAAATAAAAGTTCCCAGTATCTGTAGTAGGGGGGACTCATCTCATGTGACATAAGTCCAGATATTCCTGGATCACGGAGTCGTACTGCTCTTTTAATGGAGTGTTTCTGTTTAAACGGTTCTCGTTTTTTCGAAACTGAGCCAGTGCGATTGACCTTGAATGTCCTAGGTTGAATTGATCAGGTTCTTTGAAGGGGAAAGCGACAATATATTTGCCACTCTCATCTCTTGTTGTTGTGCGCATAAAGTAGTCTTCGCATATGGCATCAGACTCCTTTACTGGCTTCAATGGGAGATCCTCCATCTCCCAAAACTTTGTGAGGAGGTTTTCCAACCGTTGGTCATTCTTGACCGTGACTCGTGTTGAAAAAGCGGAGATAGAGGATGAAGCACAAGTAGTTATTGGGCCGGTACGAATCCAACCGAAAATGGTTTCTTGACCCAATAATGCGCCACAAATATTAGGAATAGAGCCGCCTAGTAGGATGGATGGAAGGATATCTGCGCCTAATAGCACATCTAGACAACTCTTGTAAAAATTAGGGTCGGCCAGCGGAATATTGGGAAGGTCTCGGAACGCACTTCCGGGAATCGGATGTAAAGGTAGAGTACCTGCCACATTTGGAAGCACAGACGCTGAAGCTTCAATGCGAACTCTCGGCTTCGATGGGGATCCTATGTTGAAGTGACATAACTTCTCAGGATTGGCTGATACAGCTTGGTTAAGTCCGGCAACTTGGGCTGTTACACGTTTAAACGGGAGTTTGATGATTCTAAACATTCGTTCTGAAATGAATGTGGCTTCGGAGCCAGAATCGATCAACGAGCCTTATAACATGTGCCAAGGTGGCATACGTTTATAATAGCAGTGCCTAAAAGAACACCTTCCGTGTTCGACGTGAAATAGTTGTGGATGTTTGCCGAACTTTGGTCTGAAGTGGACTGTATTGGTTGACTTGGAAGGTATGGAGTAGCAGCAGAACTTAACGATGACCTGGTGGTCGTTTGAGTAGGAGGGTCACCACGATGCAACAATGTATTGTGGCGACCTTTGCAAGTGAAGCAGTTATGGCTGCTTTTACATTCTTTAAGCTGATGTCCTCTGGTGAAACAGTTCAGACATAGCTGCTGCTGTTTAATGTAGGAGGCCCGATCTGTAACTGACATTTGCAGAAACCGTGGGCATACACGCACTGGATGATTCTCTTTGGAACAAAGCTTACAGGTAGAAATTGGCTTTGGAGCTTGTTTCTTTACCTTAACCTTCGCTTCGAAAGAGTTGATCTTCTTATTATTAAGATCCTTGCGATCGGATTGACTCGGGGCGTTCATAGGCCTCATGTCTTCTATCGCTTCCAGCGTACGATGGCGCTCATTCAGATAATTGTTAAATTATAGGAATACGAGCAAGCAATCCCAATTTTCGATGCTGACCTTAGCTAGCTCAAAAGCTGTCAAACACCCCTGGATTGTGCTCTGGAGCTCTTTTAGCGCCTTACCAGACTCTTGGGAAACCGAAGGTAGACTAAAAAAGATTCTAAGCTGACTGTTAACTGACAGCCGCTTATTTTCGAATCTTTCCGAAAGATTCTGCCACGCTGAGTGGAAACCGTTATTTGCCAATGGAGATTTTGAAACAATACCTTTTGCCTCGCCGCTTCTGTATCTTCTGTATCGATTGGTGGAAGACTACAACCTCTTGAGATGGAAGGAAGAGATGATTGTAGTTGCTTATTTTTTGAGGATGCTGCGTCTATACTTTCGCTCAATTGAGCTACGCATCGTTCATATACGGAATATGAATGATCATATTTCGCTTGCATACTTTGCAAATCTTCCATGGAACCGCCGTCTTTCAGAAGGGTTTGGGAACCTTGTTCAAACGCAAGCTCTACTTTTTCCCATAAGGATCGTATTTGATCCCGTCGCACCTGTAGCGTAAACAGTGATTCGCCGGCTGAATTGGAAAATCTCGCTTCGAATTGGCCTAGCCTGCCCGACACAGCAATGAACTCTTTGGACGACATTTTGGAATGAGCTATGATTTTCTTTGATTCCTGTCTGGTTGAACGGGCGCTGTCCTGCGGAATTGTTAAACTCTCTGCTTTGAGCTTAGGCTGATCACTAACTTGAAGTTTGGACGGACCAGCGGACGGTTTTGATTCCAGCTTATTACCAGACTTAGACTTGTCGCTTGGCGCTGAGGAGGAAGAACAAGGAAGAACGACGGACCTTTGAGAGGGAAGGACGATGTTTTGCTTTTTGCTTTTGGTCTTCTGACATAATAGGCTCTCTACGGAGCCGAAAACAAATGGACGAAGACCAAAGAAATGACAAAAAAAATACAAATCAACAGGCAACAGGCAACAAGCGGAACAAAAAATAAAATATACCAAAAAATACTAAAAAATACCTAAATGTGAGTATTTTTACAAACGGAACGTGTATATTTTGTTTAAAAAGGAAAAAAATATAACAAAAAATACTAAAAAATACCAAATGTAAGTATTGCAAGTTAACTCTTTAAAACGGGTATACCCAACTTGTAAGGAAAACATTTGTAGGGTATACTCCACCGTTGGTTTGACTTATGCTGTGTTATATGGAATTGGAACGTGTTAATATATATATATATGCAGTGGCACCGGTACTTTTGTATGTGTAAGTTTGATGACTTCGTTTGACCCAAGGCGTATTTAACAAGGTGGCAGCAGCGTCGACGTCGCGTTGCCTTACGAAAAATGAGAGCAATCGAGAGAAAGAGAGCGAGAGCAAGAGAGTAATAAACTCAAAGAAATTTGTTCTCGCATGTACATGTATACACACCATTACACACACACATATGAATTTTTCTTTTTTGCTGCGCATATACACATCTGTACATATTTTTGTTTGCTGCAATTAAAACCAAACTGACTAAATAAATGTTACAAAATAAATGAAAAATTTTAACAATATATTTATTTACTATTTTCTTATAATAAAATTTTTAAGATCTTTTTATTGCCTACAATTCTTTGTCTTTGTTTTTGAGTTTTTATTTTCTTGTTTAAACTTTTTATTCGAAAAAACATCATAGTTTAAAAAAAAAATTCTTTAATTTTTTGGTCTAGGGATATGTATGTAGCCTTACTAACTAAAATATCAATAATATTGTTTTTGATTGGTATTTTACCATCAGTATTTGTTAGCAGGAATATCTTTTCTACTTGAAAAATTGTTGCCTTAAATTCAAGTGAAGGCTTTTTTAAATATCCTGCCGACACTTGATTTACATAGCTGAAAAAATAGTTTTCCTTATTCTCTTCAATCAGATTTAAGTTTTTTATAATATATCCTGAAATACACTCTAGAGCGTCCTCCGTCAGCTCATCAATATCTGCATGTTGAGTTGTTACACAGGACAAATCGGGGACGTCTTCACTTTCTGCCATCTCAGGTAGCTGGTTTTCCGAAGCTGATACGTCTATATTTGGCCATGGCACGTCATCTGCTTCGACATTACTTTTTGAACCCAAGAGTTCAGTATTACGAGCTAAATTTAGGGGTGAACCGTATGTTATAGTTAGGTATATAGTTTGTTAAAATTATTCACACGTATTCAAACTTACTTTGAGACATATAGAATATAACTATAGACAGACATGAAAATAAAAACATTAGGACATTTACTAACTACTACATTTTACAAATTCACATTTAAATAAAGTATTATTTAAAATTACCAAGAATATATCTGCGCAACCTATACTTAAACTCAATAGGCGAAGGATGGTCATCAAGGCCACCCTTCGACCTGATTGCGCCAAAAAAATGCTCCAGCTGATCTTGACTTAGTCTGGAAGTCAGTATAAATTTCTTTGCATACCGCGCACACAAAAATAGCTGCATTTGCTGCAGCGATGTATTGCTAACTATGATGCCTTTCTGAAAGGGCAGACAACTTTTAATGAGCACTCCATGTGACTGTGAAGGAGCCTTTAAATTTGGCAATATCACAAATTCAGTCATTTTGTTCAAAATGTTTTGCTGTATTTGTAGCGAACAGCCATATGGCTGTTTTGCTGGCATACAGTTGTAATTCAGATCTGAATGTTTCGAGTTAAAAATGTCAAACCAGTCATTGACAAGTTTGATAAACTCTCACGTCTCCATAGCGTTGTCCACCTCCAAGCCCAAAGAATGACAGCGTAAAATAGCATTCGCCGTTGTGTTCGACATAAGTTGCGTTACCAACTTTACACGCTGTCTACCTGAACTTTGGACTTGAAGGTGATCATCAGAAATTTTCCATAATATGGATACTTCAGATGAGCCGCAGTGTCGCATCGCTTGCTTCACAGATTCTGATTTTAAGTATTTTCCGTCCCAAATTATTCCGGCATCTAGATAATGATTTCTTATGAGCTTGATAAGATGTGGGACATCTGCAAAAACAAACACCTTCAGCTCTGAATTGGACGGATGCTCGAACCATGTTGTGCCTGAAAAAAATCATTTAAACAATAAGGATTTAACTTTCAAAATAAATAAACGCATTCCTACCTGTGGAAATTCCTAGTTGCTTCCACAACTGCAAGTTTCCAGGGCCCATATCTGACACTGTTGCCGCGACATAATAGCCAGCACTGTACAATTTGGCTATTATGGTTTTTAAGACAGGTGCCGTCATTGGTTCGTCGTAGTCGACTTAAAAATGCCTTGCACCATTGCAACCTGCACGTATTCTTTTGGCGAGTGAACGGCTTTTCTTGATGCATCCCACTCAAATGTTGAAGCCACTTTCATTTCATCGAACATCAGGGCACACTCTGTCTCCTTCATCCATGTCTTGGGAGCTTTCCATAAGATTTATCAAAAAATCCAATGACCCGGGTTTGATATCAAGGAACTGGCTACGTTTTTGTAATGTGCTTACATGCGGTAGCGGAAAGCCTTTTTTTATACAGGTGCCGATATGCACGTGGCCCAGAAGCATGAAGGCAAATGGAGCTTGAAATATCATCCTGCGTCCAATAACACTGTCCTCCGGTTCGTTCTGTCTCCAGGCTTTTAACCTTTGTTTGCAGTCGCAAGTTTTCCAGCGCAATACCCACTTCAACAACTTCCTTCCTACAAATCGAATAACGCAATATTTTATTTGATGTATGTACGTGTGACACACACAAAACTGTACTTACTCTGTCTGGGAGTTAAAATCTTTTTTATTCGTATTAATCTCCACCTCAATATGTTCTGTGTAACAGAAATTTTCAACTTCAATTTGTTTGGGAAGTGCACCTTCGCGCAAACGTCGCACAGTGGGGCCTTTTCTCGGATAGCTTATCAAAAATCATTTTTTTCATGAACGCGTTTGGCAAAAGTGAAATATGTAATCGATAGAGAATACTTCAAAGATTATGGATCCAAAAGATTTTTTAAATCGGTTAATAATTATGGGTGGTAGAGCTCCTCAAAGTTGAGAAATTTTACGTGAGTACGAAAAAATGACAATTTTTACAGAAATTTACCACTTTCGAACCGAATATTGGGCGACGTACACAACCGATCTTCGATCTTTTTTCTTTATCTGAAAAGTATCTCAGTTCAATCTCAGTGTTTTTCTGTATACAGTTTAAATATAGCTGAAATACTTATTAAATTAGAATCGTTTAAAAAATACACTAAATTTTGAGTTTATTAGATGTTAACCTTACTAGCATTAATGTTGATGATTATTTGGTTGAAAATCAGCCATCGATAGCAAATATTAAAAATTAACCTCAAAAAATCACCCAAAAATAAGAATTTAAATTTTATGTATTTAAGTTAGAAAATCGAATAAAAACAACAAAAAATGCGAAATAGTCATTGAAGTTATAAAAAATTTGCTGGAAATATTTCTTGACTTTGACCTTGAATATTTAAGCACCACGGATACCTAGCACTCTTGGCGAACATTCATTTTAAAGCTTGAAAAGTCATCTATTAATTGCTTTTTTTTTTGAAATCGCTTTATTAGTTTAGAAGATATGATTTTTGATAAGCTGTGCGCTGTAACGTTGTACAGTGAAGTCAATTTTTGACTTATTTTGAAGTATTTATTTATTTATAATACTTACTTTAAATTAAGTTGTTAATTTGGTTCGTTGTTTTTTTTTTCAACAAAATTAATAAGTCGATATTAGACTATTTATACCCTTAACCCATAAAATGGGTAAATAAGGGTATAATGGTTTTGTGCAAAAGTATGTAACAGGCAGAAGGAAGCATCTCCGACCCTATAAAGTATATATATTCTTGATCAGCATCAGCAGCCGAGACGATATAGCCATGTCCGTCTGTCCGTCTGTCTGTCCGTCTGTCCGTCTGTATGAACGCGTGGATCTCAGAGACTACAAGAGCTAGAGACTTCAGATTTTGTATTTAAGTTCTCCTATACCATGAGCAGAACAAGTTTGCTTCAAATTATCGATAACTATTCTGGTTTCCGATATACACATAATATCGATAACAATAAAATATCGAATTTGGAAAATCTAAAGGAGGGTTGAAGTTATAGATAATGATAGAACTTTTCTGAAAATTTCGTCCAAATCGGTTGAGAAACACCGGAGATATTGAACTTAATCGATGGAAGCTAAGCCAGTATACCAAAGTCTTAAATAAATTAAATATATTTATTGCAACTGGATTCAGGGTATCTTCTAGTCGGGCTCTCCCGACTAGAGCCATCTTACTTGTTTTATTTTGCATACTATATAATAGTTAGTGTTTTCGCCACTGCCTGGCCGCGTGCGGATCGTGTATTTCTCGCAATAATAGGCTAAGCGCCAACACGTCTAGCTCGGTCGAAAAGTAATTTATTCTGATTCTTCTTCTTCTACTTATGCTAGGGCTACTTGTTCATTCAATATTCATTCAATACATCGATAAATCGATATTCATAGCGTTGTAAGTATGTAACTTAACTATTTCCTATCTGTTATACAAATTCCGTTAACATTTCAACTGCTCAATTCAACTTAAATATCAAACAAGTGGAAACGTTGCAGTCGGACGCAACCGACTGCGGTATACTCGATACCAGTATTAAAAATTTTGATGCCCATCCATGTGGGATGTCAATTGCTATCTTCATACCAAATTTGGTGACTCTAGCTCAAAGTTTGTATAAAGTGGGGAAAGGGGGGCTGGGGGCGGTATGGGTGGAATTGCATCCAAATTTTTGATGCAGATCTTTGTGGAATGTCAATTGCTACCTTCATACCAAATTTGGTGACTCTAGCTCAAAGTTTGTATAAAGTGGGGAAATGGGGGCTGGGGGCGGTATGTTTGGGCGTGGCATCCAAATTTTTGCTGCAGATCTATGTGAGATGTCAATTGCTATCTTCATACCAAATTTGGTGACTCTAGCTCGAAGTTTGTATAAAGTGGGGAAAGGGGGGCTGGGGGCGGTATGGTTGGGCGTGGCATCCAAATTTTTGCTGCAGATCCTTGTGGAATGTCAAATGCTACCTTCATACCAAATTTGGTGACTCTAGCTCAAAGTTTGTATAAGGTGGGGAAAGGGGGGCGGAATGGATGGGCTAGGCTCCAAAACTTTGATGCAGATTGTTGGGGGTCGTTGCCAGCTATCTTCCTACTAAATTTGGTGGCTCTAGCTCCACTACTCTGGAATATACACGCATTCCCGTTTTTGACGAAGCGTTGGGGCAGATGGGGGTGGCTAGGGCGGTATTGGTGGGCGTGGCATCCAAACTTTGGATGCAGTTTTTTGGGGGTCATCATCAGCTAAATTGGCACCAAATTTGGTGGCTCTAGCTCAAAAACTGTGGGAGATATAGCCATTTCTGATTTCAAAATGCAGGGGGGCTGGGGGCGGAATGGGTGGGCGTGGCTCCAAAACTTTGATGCAGTTTTTTGGGGGTCGTTACCAGCTAGCTTCCTACCAAATTTGGAGGCTCTAGCTCTACAACTCTGGAAGATACACGCATTCCCGTTTTTTACGAAGCGTTGGGGCATCTGGGGGCGGCTACGGCGGTATTGGTGGGCGTGGCATCCAAACTTTTGGTGCAGTTTTTGGGGGGTCATCATCAGCTAAATTGGCACCAAATTTGGTGGCTCTAGCTCAAAAACTGTGGGAGATATAGGCTTATTTGACTTTAAAATGCGGGGGGTCTGGGGGCGGAATGGGGGGGCGTGGCTCCAAAATTTTTAATGCAGTTTTTTGGGGGTTGCTAGTAGCTATCTTCTTACCAAATTTGGTAGTTCTAGCTGTAAGGATGTGCGAAATATGTGGATTTATCGGTTTTGAGTTATCGAATTTATCGATTTGCCAGCCCCCCAGTTATCGTAGAACCCCCATCTTGACACTTTAATTTACTATCCCATAGATAAAGAGAATTGGAAAGTTTCAAGTCTCTAGCTTGAAGGGTGTGGAAAAAACTTGCATACATACGGACGGACAGACGGACAGACGGACAGACACCATGACGGACATTGCACAAAACCAATGTACTCTTTACCTTCGGTATCGAGTATAAAAATATAATAAAATATCAAAAGGCGCTACTTCAGCGCCAACATACTCCCGGCCTTGGAAGCTCCTTCCAACAAAACTAATCAGTCTGCTATTGGCAGGGGGCAAATTCTATGTACGTTCCGCTTGTAGATTCCAGTCTTTGTTTTAAGAGTAACGACGCGAACCGCTCCATCAGCACCAGGATGAGTTTCTTGAATGCGACCGAAACCCAGTGTCCAGGTGGGGCATTGTCTTCCATTATAAGCACCAACGTGCCAATTTGAACATTGTTGCAGACGGATGTCCACTTGCTTCGCTGCCACAGCAAGGTAAGATATTCGGTGGACCAACGCTTCCAAAAGGACTGATGTACAGCCACGATTCGCTTCCATCTATGTGTAATTGACAACTTTAGGTCAGCTTCGTCGCAAGGTTCCACTAAAGCATTAAGCGGTCGTCCAATTAAGAAGTGACCTGGAGTCAACGGATCGAGGTCTGCAGGATCTGTGGACAACGGATGAAGCGGCCGTGAGTTCATTACAGCCTCAGCTTGCGATATGACTGTAACGAGCTCCTCATAATTGAGCGCTGTCCCATTGAAGCATCTGAGCAATAGCTGCTTGGCCACCTTGACGGCGCTTTCCCAAAGCCCGCCGAAATGAGGCGAGTGGGCGGTATGAAATGGAAGTCAATACCCCGATGAGTAAATTGATTGACAATTTGCTGCTTGTTTTCGTCATCCCACAACTGTTTGGTCATTGTCGTTAGTTCGCGAGACGCACCAACAAAATTAGTAGCATTGTCACAGTACAATTCGCAACTTAGTCCTCACCGAGAAAAGAATCGCTTTAGAGCCGCGATGAAGGCGTTCGAGCTTAGATCCGATACTAACTCTCTATTTTTCTACAACAATAGAGGACAAAGTTATGCCAAAAGAAATAACTACCGGAGTAATTATCACAATAGAGGTAATGGCAGAGGTAATTATAACAATTATGGCCGTTGAGGTTATCGCGGAAGCAATAGAAGCCGTGGCGCCAACTCCAATTATCGAGGTAGAGGTTTGCGCAGAAACTAAAACCAGGATGGAAATGATAATAGCCGCAATGTGCGTAATGTACAGGCGAAAAACGTGCAATCTGTCTTGAGCAACACCCAACAGTAATGGTGTGTAAGATCAATCTCAATTTTAGCGTTTTTGTTCAAGTATTAAATATCCTAACAAATACACAATTGTCGCTATAAAAAGACACAGGTGCCAACATTTCACTGCTTAAATGCAGAAATAACAAGTAAGAAGGCTCTAGTCGGGAGAGCCCGACTAGAAGGTACCCTGAAACCAGTTGCAAAATATATATTAAACTTATAAAAGACTTTGGTATACTGACTTAGCTTCAATCGATTAAATTCGATATCTCCGGTGTTTTTTCACCGATTTGGACAAAATTTTCTTAAAAATTCTATCGCTACCCATTACTTCAACCGTCATTTTTACATTTTCCAAGTTCGATATTTTATTGTTATCGATATTATGTGTATATCGGAAACCAGAATAGTTATCGATAATTTTAAGCAAACTTGTTCTGCTTATGGTATAGGAGAACTTACATTCAAAATCTGAAGTCTCGAGCTCCTGTAGTTCCTGAGATCCGCGCGTTCATACAGACGGACAGACGGACGGACAGACGGACATGGCTATTTCGACTCGGCTGTTGATGCTGATCAATAATGTATATACTTTATGGGGTCGGAGACGCTTCCTTCTGCCTGTTACATACTTCTGCACAAAACCATTATGCCCTTTTTCCCCATTGAATTGGTAAGGGGTTTAATAATCTAGACTCAATAAACTCATTATTAAGGCTAATATATCTGGAATTGGGCATGGAACAATACAGTCTCTTGGAACAATAGAGTTGCATATAAGTGCTAAAAACGTGATTATACCTTATGAGTTCCACGTAGTGCCAGACAATTTTCCTTTACCAGGTGATGGCATAATAGGATTGAATGTCCTAAAACAATACAATTGTATTTTAGATTTTCAAGACAAAGAAGATTGGTTCACAATCAGACCAAAAAACTTCAAACAAGGCAATATCCCAATGACACACTCCTTGGAAGACCAGATATAACTAACAGCTAGATCGGAAGTTGTCCAATACATAAAAACTAAATAAAATAAAACAAGTAAGAAGGCTCTAGTCGGGAGAGCCCGACTAGAAGATACCCTAAACCCAGTTGCAATAAATATATTTAATTTATATAAGACTTTGGAATACTGGCTTAGCTTCCATCGATTAAGTTCAATATCTCCGGTGTTTCTCAACCGATTTGGACGAAATTTTCAGAAAAGTTCTATCACTAAACATTACTTCAACCCTCATTTTTAGATTCTCCAAATTCAATATTTTATTGTTATGTGTATATCGGAAACCAGAATAGTTATCGATAATTTGAAGCAAACTTGTTCTGCTCATGGTATAGGAGAACTTAAATACAAAATCAGAAGTCTCTAGCTCTTGTAGTCTCTGAGATCCACGCGTTCATACAGACCGACAGACAGACGGACAGACGGACATGGCTATATCGTCTCGGCTGTTGATGCTGATCAAGAATATATATACTTTATAGGGTCGGAGATGCTTCCTTCTGCCTGTTACATACTTTTGCCCAAAACCATTATACCCTTATTTACCCATTTTATGGGTTAAGGGTATAAAAATATCTCGTGATTCCAAACGAGGAGTTGTCACTAAAGATAATAATAGCAAGTGCTTGAGAAGATTCCACAAATGCTATGATTCGCATAATCAATACAAGAGATAAAAACACTGTGCTGAACAGTGCTTAGATTACTAGCGAATCAACAAGTGATTATGACATATACGAAGAAAGAAAGTATTAAGAAAATTAAAATTTCCAGCTGCCTTTAAAAACGAAGTAACACAGTTATGCACCGCGTTTAGCGATTCTTTTGGCCTCGAAGCAGAGACCGTGTCAGCTAACAGTTTTTATAGACAAAAATTGTTTTTGAACGATAGAGCACCTATATATATTAAGAACTACCGAATGCAAGAAAGCCAAAGGCCTGAGATACAAAAGCCGGTAGACAAGTTAATATAAATGGTATTGTAGAAACATAAACATCTTTATTTAATAGCCCACTTCTCTTGGTACCCAAAAAACCATCGCCTGATTCTGCAGAAACAAGTGGCAACGTTGCAGTCGGACGCAACCGACTGTGGTACACTCGTTACCAGTATTTAAACCGGTAATAACAGGCCTGATTGGAAAGGAGTACGGATGCGGCAAAGGTGTACGCTGTGTACGATGCAGATGGGGATGCCACCAGCTGTCTTCGAAAGAGAGGCAAGATGGGTGAGCGTGGCTCCAAAACTTTGATTCAGATTTTTGGGGGTCGTTGCCAGCTATCTTCCTACCAAATTTGGTTGCTCTAGCTACACAGCTCTGGAAGATACACGCATTCCAGTTTTTGACGAAGCGTTATGGCGGGTGGTGACGGCTAAGGCAGTATTTGTGGGCGTGTCATCCAAACTTTTGATGCAGTTTTTGGGGGGTCATCATCACCTATCTTGGCACCAAATTTAATGGCTATAGCTCAAAAACTATGGGAGATATAGACTTTTTTGACTTTAAATGCGGTGGGGCTGGGGGTGGAATGGGTGGGGCGTGGCTCCAACATTTTTGAAACAGTTTTTTGGGGGTTGCTAGTAGCTATCTTCTTACCAAATTTGGTAGTTCTAGCGGTAAGGATGTGCGAAATATGTGGATTTATCGGTTTTGAGCTATCGAATTTATCGATTGGCCAGCCCCCCAGTTATCGTAGAACCATAATCTTGACACTTTAGTTTACTTTGCCATAGATAAAGGGAATTGGAAAGTTTCAAGTCTCTAGCTTGTAGAGTGTGGAAAAAAGTTGCGTTCATATAGACGGAT
The DNA here is from genome assembly GCA_030179655.1 of Scaptomyza flava. NCBI lineage: Eukaryota > Metazoa > Arthropoda > Insecta > Diptera > Drosophilidae > Scaptomyza > Scaptomyza flava. The sequence continues at coordinate 62,648,561 of JARNME010000404.1, forward strand.
AGACGGACAGACACCATGACGGACATTGCACGAAGCCAAAACGCGAATCATCTGGACTAAAAATTGCTCCTAATTTCTTTCAACGCATGATGACCCTTTCATTTTCAGGCTTACAGCCTTCGCAAACATTTTTATATATGGATGATTTTGTTGTGGTCGATGCTCTGAAAATCATATGTTCAGGAATATGACCAACGTCTTCAATCTGTGTAGACAACACAATTTGAAGCTGCATACAAAAAAATTGACTTTCTTTATGAAAGTTCTTTCTAAATGTACAGGAAAAGATATTTTGCCAGATGACACTTAATATGAGGACATTAAAAATTATCCACAACCAACAATTGCGGAAGAAGCTCGACGCTTCGTTGCATTTTGCACCTACTACAGGAGATTTATTAAAAACTTTTCTGATTACTCACGCCAGTTAACAAGGCTTTGTAAAAAGAATGTCTAGTCCGAATGGACATCAGATTGCAACAATGCATTTGAATATTTAAAATGGGAATTAATGAAACCTTCATTATTTCAGAACCGAGATTTCAACAAACAATTTTGCATAACCACAGACGCCAGTAAGCAGGCATGTGGAGTGGTACTAGCCCAAAACCATAACGGTCATTAGCTACCAGTGGCATAAGCTTTAAGATCCTTTACTCAAGGTGAAAGTAATAAGTCCACAACAGAACAAGAATTGGCCGCAATTCATTGGGCAATCCGCCATTTCAGACCTTTTATTTACGGCAGGCATTTCATGGTAAAAAGTGACCGCAGACCTTTGTCATAATTGTATTTAATGAAAAACCCAAGCTCCAAGCTAACGCGAATGCGATTAGATCTGGAAGAATATGACTTTACAGTGGAATACCTCAAGGGAAAGGATAATCATATAGCAGATGCGCTATTCCGAATAACAATCTGTGAGCTAAAGGACATAAATAGACAAATTCTGAAGGTAACTACGAGATCTTCAGCAAGACAGGAACATACATGCGCAAGTACAAGTTCAAAATTTCAAGAACCAAAAGTTAAGAAAGAAATTAAAAAGCCCAATGTCTATCAGGTAGTCAATAATATTGACGCCAGAAAAAAACATAATTCTCAAAAATAGGCAAGCATAAGTGTATGTTGAAAAAAGGGAAAAATGTTATTGTAAGATTTGATGTGACCAATTTATACTCTAATGGAAAATTTGATTAAAATCATTTTTCCAAAGGCTCACTGGCATCGCAGCTCTGCGGAAATAGACCAAAATATACTTTAAGAAATGTTGTATAAATCATACACAGAAAGACATTGAAAGAATAAAGACGTTCAATCAAAACAAAATTACACGTGTCAAGTTTATTTAAATCCAAAACGGCAGTTAATGGAGCTTTCAAGATAAAAGCATCATTTGTTGCGGGACGCAAGCCTGGAACTAGCAAAGCACAAGACGGATGCAGTTCTCATAACGAGCAGAAAAAAAAATAAATTTTAGGAGGTGAAGGTTGGTAATGTTAATATTAGATCAAAGCCATACATTAAGTATCTCGAAGTCATGCTGGACAACAGGCTGTGTTACCGGCCTAATATCGAGTATGTTGGTAAGAAGGCAGAAAACTGCAAGCAGCTCTCTCCCGTATGTTGCCAAACCTGGGAGGACCCAGCGGTGCAAGGCACTTTCTTTTTGGGAAAGTAATGGCGTCATTCGCTTTGTATGCTGCACCGATCTGCGCTGCTGCCCTGTACCGAAATACTACCCTTCTGAGGAAGCTGGCAGCGCCGTACCGATTAAGCGCATTACGAGTGATCTCGGGATTCCGTACTGACGCAGCACTTGTGTTAGCGAACATGATGCCTGTGGACCTGCTCGCTCGCGAGATGATGGAAAGCCACGCCTGGTGGGAGTCTATGGGAGGCAGAGAGATCAAGGAGGATTAATTAACTTCATTCTGACGCAGTTCCTAACCGCAGTTCCTATACCTAACCGGTATAGCAAATACTTGTGTAAGTCACGCCGCAACGTCCGGTCTGTCCGGGATGTGGGGAAGATAATGAGCATGTACCACTGCCCGAGATATGTAGCAGGAGCAACATTTCTACCCTTAGTGGAAGAGCTGGTGTCATACATGTTAGAATCCGACTCGAACTGGAATGCGGTAGTCCAGAGGATCGTTCGCATCCAGAAGGATCTCCGTAAGTGCGAAAGAGAGTGACACGAAGCACTAAGCGATACCCAGGTAAAAAAAAGGATGGTCCGAGAAATGGGTGAATAAGGATACGCCCTTTTTAGATATCCCATCCCCGAGAAGTTATATGTAATCGTGATCCCTTGGGGATGCGGCACGTTAATGTGTAGGGTGTGTTTAGAACGTGGAAAACGTCAATGTTTGGTGGCACGGGCCACCAGTATCTTTGAAAGATTCACACCCTTCATGGCGTTCCATGAGAAATAAAACAATCAATGAGTGTTGGAACTCACTGGCGATGTGTTAACACATGTTTGTTGGTGTATTTGTACCAGTATTATTGCTATGAGCACGTTTTCTTGAACAAAAATAATATTTTATTGAAAATTGCGTATGGGTTTGGATAATTCACAAGTGGGAGCGAATGCGGACACGGAACACTTGTTAATTGCCTTTACATACATGTGTGTTGAACTTTGTCACAATTAAACGCACATAAATATGAAACGTTCATACGGAAAACAATTGTGAGCAAAAAGAAAAAAAAAAAAAAAAAAAAAAAAAACTTGGCACCATGTACATATATATGCGTCAAGACGGAATTGCATTGGAATGCATGTACATATGTACATGCAGTTGGAGCAGACGCAACGGAAAAAGTGCAAGTACTAATTTTATCGGAGAATATTAAACGGACTGCGTTTAATACTGATAAAATAAATGCACACGGACAAATAATGGCACAAAAATGCAAATCATTACTTATCTGTGGTCTCTTTTGTAGGTTGCGTAGATGTGTGTGTGTGTGTGTGCGTATGTATGGATATTCCACCGAAGCTTGCTGGGGCGAGTGATGAATAATTAATCCTAATTCATCCGGCTCGAAGGACCATGAAATTGTAGAGGATGAGGTGGAACTTTCCAAAACTAAGCACTCGCGATCGACGCTAGTAAATTACTAGTTACTTTTGGGTCGAATAGACGAGGTGAACAAGTAAAAAAATAGTGCGGTTGTCTTTTAGTATTACTGCTTCGGTTTATTGGCGAATTGGTACTAAAAACTATGTAGACGCTGAGCTTGCTCAGCGGCTCTTAACATAATTAACATGGTGTTTAACATAAATTATGCTCAGAGAGGAAACAAAATACTGATTTTGGTGGGGAGTTGCAGATGTATACTTTTAGGCATAAACACGCATTTTTCGCGAATATATTCTGTAACTACATATCCACAATAGCACTTATATTTTGTTAGGGTACCCAACATTCATCGTTCGTCTAGTGCATTTCTGTTTTGCTTCTTTTGTGAATTATTATAGCTAAATTTAATTATTGCCAACCCAATATTCTCTATTATAACTAAATATATTAATAATTGCCAAACCAGAAACCCTGCTCCTACAAATAAATAAACTTGTACGTAATTGTATTTTCTTTTGTGGTTGTTTGTGGGCATAACATAAACAGTCGGCTGCATCTCTGACTCTAAGCACAAACAAAACAAAGCAATTTCAAAGAACAAACAAAGCGAATTCAAAGCAACAGACAGCGTTCGTTAATTCACGGGCGAGACTTCGTCTTTAACGACCACTTTTCTCTGCCGCAACACCAATGCCATCATATTCGTTTGCAAGCAGAGACAATTGTCGTACAACAACCTATACTATTTCAATTTTGGACTGCCTATCGGTGTGAGTTACAGCGGCCAAATAACGCAGCGAGGTATGCATGTGAGTTACATCAGAGAAGTTTGATAGATAGATACGCTACCGCGCGTATAGATTTTGACACATCAATAAAAAATAAAAAACAATCCCGTAATCATTTGCATGGAAAGCAGATTTTTATATGACTTAAGACAATGTCTTAAAGCATCATTTCTGTTTATTCTCATTAAACAATTGATGTTAAATTATCTTCATAATATTTTTTCAACGTATCATTGATTGATTTTTCGATAATCACTACTTATTCAATCTTTTAAGTTCTTTATGTACCCTTAGATCGGACCCGAGTTACGTGAATATAGCAGGGTACAAGAAGATAAGCAAAATTGCATGTGCCTCTAAAAAATTTGAATTAACCATCTTTATAGGAAATTTTCCCACGATTTTAGATCTGCAATCCTTAATACAACCAGATTTTTGTTTATAAAATATAGCCCTGCAAAGTTGACTGATTTTTGTGTTGCATAAAAATCGCAATTTTGATTTGATTTTGTCGGCTAAAAAACTAAGAAACGGATCCTCATTATCCTTGATTCTATTAATAGGTCTTTTTATTAAAATAATAACCTTATGGTTGGCCAGGTAAATCGATATTTATCAACTATCAATTTTTTTCACTACAACACATTTTTCACATTTTACATCTGCCATATTTTCAAATTATTTTTTTGATTATTTCTTTATCTAATGCAAAAAGTTTCAGCTGCCCGTTTTTGCCCCTTTTTTTAAATTCAAAAAAATGAAAAAAGTCATAGCTAAAAAATAAGTTGCATGCATTTCTGGGCCATTTATGACACATAACCGTGAAAACCAATTCTTATCGTTATTGTTTCGTTCGTTATTGTTGAGATGCATGATTTTCGTTTTTCATAAATTTATGCTTGCCTGAAACCCTTTGTTAAATTCTAGTCCCTAAACTGAGGTGCAGTTACAATCATCATTACAATTCATCTTCGGACAAAAATCTTTGCACAAATTGACCTAAGCCCAAATATATAATAAATATTAGGTTAAATTTGCAAGCATTAAAGCAAACTTTTTTCTTGAACCCTTGATCCAAACGGTATCTATCAGGTAGTAGATTAGACTATATATTGAAAAAAACAATCATAACCTCTTTAAACTCTGTCATGTCTTTAAACATGTCATTGAACAATAAACAATTATTTGACCTGTTTAGGAAGTCAGACACAACAAAAAATTTCATGAAAGCTGCCTTTGAAGAACTTGATAGCTCATACGGCAATGTACAGAGAAGTGAAAATGAACAAGTGGAAACGTTGCAGTCGGACGCAACCGACTGCGGCACACTCGATACCAGTATTAAAACAGGTAAAAAGAGGCCTGATTGCAAAGGGGTACGGATGGGACAAGGGTGTACGCTGCCTTAAAGATTCTCCGATGCAGATAGGGATGCCACCAACTATCTTCCTTCCAAATTTGGTGACTCTAGCTGAAAGTTTGTAAGAGCTGTTGAAAGGGGGGCTGGGGGCGGTATGATTGGGTGTGGCATCCAAATTTTTACTGCAGATCTTTGCGAAATGTCAATTGCTATCTTCATACCAAATTTGGTGACTCTAGCTCGAAAATTGTTAAATGTGGGGAAAGGGGGGCTGGGAGCGGTATGGGTGGGCGTGGCATCCAAAATTTTACTGCAGATCTTTGCGAAATGTCAATTGCTATCTTCATACCATATTTGGTGACTCTAGTTCGAAAATTGTTATATGTGGGGAAAGGGGGGCTGGGGGCGGTATGGGTGGGCGTGGCATCCAAATTTTTGATGCAGATCTTTGTGGAATGTCAATTGCTACCTTCATACCAAATTTTGTGACTCTAGCTCGAAGTTTGTAAAAGGTGGGGAAAGAGGAGCTAGGAGTGGTATGGGTGAATGTGGCATCCAAATTTTTACTGCAGATCTTTGTGAAATGTCAATTGCTATCTTCATACCAAATTTGGTGACTCCGGCTCAAAGTTTGTATAAAGTGGGGAAAGGGGGGCTGGGGGCGGTATGGGTGGAATTGCATCCAAATTTTTGATGCAGATCTTTGTGGAATGTCAATTGCTACCTTCATACCAAATTTGGTGACTCTAGCTCAAAGTTTGTATAAAGTGGGGAAATGGGGGCTGGGGGCGGTATGTTTGGGCGTGGCATCCAAATTTTTGGTGCAGATCTATGTGGGATGTCAATTGCTATCTTCATACCAAATTTGGTGACTCTAGCTCGAAGTTTGTATAAAGTGGGGAAAGGGGGGCTGGGGGCGGTATGGTTGGGCGTGGCATCCAAATTTTTGCTGCAGATCCTTGTGGAATGTCAAATGCTACCTTCATACCAAATTTGGTGACTCTAGCTCAAAGTTTGTATAAAGTGGGGAAATGGGGGCTGGGGGCGGTATGTTTGGGCGTGGCATCCAAATTTTTGCTGCAGATCCTTGTGGAATGTCAAATGCTACCTTCATACCAAATTTGGTGACTCTAGCTCAAAGTTTGTATAAGGTGGGGAAAGGGGGGCGGAATGGATGGGCTAGGCTCCAAAACTTTGATGCAGATTGTTGGGGGTCGTTGCCAGCTATCTTCCTACCAAATTTGGTGGCTCTAGCTCCACTACTCTGGAATATACACGCATTCCCGTTTTTGACGAAGCGTTGGGGCAGATGGGGGTGGCTAGGGCGGTATTGGTGGGCGTGGCATCCAAACTTTGGATGCAGTTTTTTGGGGGTCATCATCAGCTAAATTGGCACCAAATTTGGTGGCTCTAGCTCAAAAACTGTGGGAGATATAGCCATTTCTGATTTCAAAATGCAGGGGGGCTGGGGGCGGAATGGGTGGGCGTGGCTCCAAAACTTTGATGCAGTTTTTTGGGGGTCGTTACCAGCTAGCTTCCTACCAAATTTGGAGGCTCTAGCTCTACAACTCTGGAAGATACACGCATTCCCGTTTTTTACGAAGCGTTGGGGCATCTGGGGGCGGCTACGGCGGTATTGGTGGGCGTGGCATCCAAACTTTTGGTGCAGTTTTTGGGGGGTCATCATCAGCTAAATTGGCACCAAATTTGGTGGCTCTAGCTCAAAAACTGTGGGAGATATAGGCTTATTTGACTTTAAAATTCGGGGGGTCTGGGGGCGGAATGGGGGGGCGTGGCTCCAAAATTTTTGAAACAGTTTTTAGGGGGTTGCTAGTAGCTATCTTCTTACCAAATTTGGTAGTTCTAGCTGTAAGGATGTGCGAAATATGTGGATTTATCGGTTTTGAGTTATCGAATTTATCGATTTGCCAGCCCCCCAGTTATCGTAGAACCCCCATCTTGACACTTTAATTTACTATCCCATAGATAAAGAGAATTGGAAAGTTTCAAGTCTCTAGCTTGAAGGGTGTGGAAAAAACTTGCATGCATACGGACGGACAGACGGACAGACGGACAGACACCATGACGGACATTGCACAAAACCAATATACTCTTTACCTTCGGTATCGAGTATAAAAATATAATAAAATATCAAAAGGCGCTACTTCAGCGCCAACATACTCCCGGCCTTGGAAGCTCCTTCCAACAAAACTAATCAGTCTGCTATTGGCAGGGGGCAAATTCTATGTACGTTCCGCTTGTAGATTCCAGTCTTTGTTTTAAGAGTAACGACGCGAACCGCTCCATCAGCACCAGGATGAGTTTCGTGAATGCGACCGAAACCCAGTGTCCAGGTGGGGCATTGTCTTCCATTATAAGCACCAACGTGCCAATTTGAACATTGTTGCAGACGGATGTCCACTTGCTTCGCTGCCACAGCAAGGTAAGATATTCGGTTGACCAACGCTTCCAAAAGGACTGATGTACAGCCACGATTCGCTTCCATCTATGTGTAATTGATAACTTTAGGTCAGCTTCGTCGCAAGGTTCCACTAAAGCATTAAGCGGTCGTCCAATTAAGAAGTGACCTGGAGTCAACGGATCGAGGTCTGCAGGATCTGTGGACAACGGATGAAGCGGCCGTGAGTTCATTACAGCCTCAGCTTGCGATATGACTGTAACGAGCTCCTCATAATTGAGCGCTGTCCCATTGAAGCATCTGAGCAATAGCTGCTTGGCCACCTTGACGGCGCTTTCCCAAAGCCCGCCGAAATGAGGCGAGTGGGCGGTATGAAATGGAAGTCAATACCCCGATGAGTAAATTGATTGACAATTTGCTGCTTGTTTTCGTCATCCCACAACTGTTTGGTCATTGTCGTTAGTTCGCGAGACGCACCAACAAAATTAGTAGCATTGTCACAGTACAATTCGCAACTTAGTCCTCACCGAGAAAAGAATCGCTTTAGAGCCGCGATGAAGGCGTTCGAGCTTAGATCCGATACTAACTCTCTATTTTTCTACAACAATAGAGGACAAAGTTATGCCAAAAGAAATAACTACCGGAGTAATTATCACAATAGAGGTAATGGCAGAGGTAATTATAACAATTATGGCCGTTGAGGTTATCGCGGAAGCAATAGAAGCCGTGGCGCCAACTCCAATTATCGAGGTAGAGGTTTGCGCAGAAACTAAAACCAGGATGGAAATGATAATAGCCGCAATGTGCGTAATGTACAGGCGAAAAACGTGCAATCTGTCTTGAGCAACACCCAACAGTAATGGTGTGTAAGATCAATCTCAATTTTAGCGTTTTTGTTCAAGTATTAAATATCCTAACAAATACACAATTGTCGCTATAAAAAGACACAGGTGCCAACATTTCACTGCTTAAATGCAGAAATAACAAGTAAGAAGGCTCTAGTCGGGAGAGCCCAACTAGAAGGTACCCTGAAACCAGTTGCAAAATATATATTAAACTTATAAAAGACTTTGGTATACTGACTTAGCTTCAATCGATTAAATTCGATATCTCCGGTGTTTTTTCACCGATTTGGACAAAATTTTCTTAAAAGTTCTATCGCTACCCATTACTTCAACCGTCATTTTTACATTTTCCAAGTTCGATATTTTATTGTTATCGATATTATGTGTATATCGGAAACCAGAATAGTTATCGATAATTTTAAGCAAACTTGTTCTGCTTATGGTATAGGAGAACTTACATTCAAAATCTGAAGTCTCGAGCTCCTGTAGTTCCTGAGATCCGCGCGTTCATACAGACGGACAGACGGACGGACAGACGGACATGGCTATTTCGACTCGGCTGTTGATGCTGATCAATAATGTATATACTTTATGGGGTCGGAGACGCTTCCTTCTGCCTGTTACATACTTCTGCACAAAACCATTATGCCCTTTTTCCCCATTGAATTGGTAAGGGGTTTAATAATCTAGACTCAATAAACTCATTATTAAGGCTAATACATCTGGAATTGGGCATGGAACAATACAGTCTCTTGGAACAATAGAGTTGCATATAAGTGCTAAAAACGTGATTATACCTTATGAGTTCCACGTAGTGCCAGACAATTTTCCTATACCAGGTGATGGCATAATAGGATTGAATGTCCTAAAACAATACAATTGTATTTTAGATTTTCAAGACAAAGAAGATTGGTTCACAATCAGACCAAAAAACTTCAAACAAGGCAATATCCCAATGACACACTCCTTGGAAGACCAGATATAACTAACAGCTAGATCGGAAGTTGTCCAATACATAAAAACTAAATAAAATAAAACAAGTAAGAAGGCTCTAGTCGGGAGAGCCCGACTAGAAGATACCCTAAACCCAGTTGCAATAAATATATTTAATTTATATAAGACTTTGGAATACTGGCTTAGCTTCCATCGATTAAGTTCAATATCTCCGGTGTTTCTCAACCGATTTGGACGAAATTTTCAGAAAAGTTCTATCACTAAACATTACTTCAACCCTCATTTTTAGATTTTCCAAATTCGATATTTATTGTATCGTTATGTGTATATCGGAAACCAGAATAGTTATCGATAATTTGAAGCAAACTTGTTCTGCTCATGGTATAGGAGAACTTAAATACAAAATCAGAAGTCTCTAGCTCTTGTAGTCTCTGAGATCCACGCGTTCATACAGACCGACAGACAGACGGACAGACGGACATGGCTATATCGTCTCGGCTGTTGATGCTGATCAAGAATATATATACTTTATAGGGTCGGAGATGCTTCCTTCTGCCTGTTACATACTTTTGCCCAAAACCATTATACCCTTATTTACCCATTTTATGGGTTAAGGGTATAAAAATATCTCGTGATTCCAAACGAGGAGTTGTCACTAAAGATAATAATAGCAAGTGCTTGAGAAGATTCCACAAATGCTATGATTCGCATAATCAATACAAGAGATAAAAACACTGTGCTGAACAGTGCTTAGATTACTAGCGAATCAACAAGTGATTATGACATATACGAAGAAAGAAAGTATTAAGAAATTAAAATTTCCAGCTGCCTTTAAAAACGAAGTAACACAGTTATGCACCGCGTTTAGCGATTCTTTTGGCCTCGAAGCAGAGACCGTGTCAGCTAACAGTTTTTATAGACAAAAATTGTTTTTGAACGATAGAGCACCTATATATATTAAGAACTACCGAATGCAAGAAAGCCAAAGGCCTGAGATACAAAAGCCGGTAGACAAGTTAATATAAATGGTATTGTAGAAACATAAACATCTATATTTAATAGCCCACTTCTCTTGGTACCCAAAAAACCATCGCCTGATTCTGCAGAAACAAGTGGCAACGTTGCAGTCGGACGCAACCGACTGTGGTACACTCGTTACCAGTATTTAAACCGGTAATAACAGGCCTGATTGGAAAGGAGTACGGATGCGGCAAAGGTGTACGCTGTGTACGATGCAGATGGGGATGCCACCAGCTGTCTTCGAAAGAGAGGCAGAATGGGTGAGCGTGGCTCCAAAACTTTGATGCAGATTTTTGGGGGTCGTTGCCAGCTATCTTCCTACCAAATTTGGTTGCTCTAGCTACACAGCTCTGGAAGATACACGCATTCCAGTTTTTGACGAAGCGTTATGGCGGGTGGTGACGGCTAAGGCAGTATTTGTGGGCGTGGCATCCAAACTTTTGATGCAGTTTTTGGGGGGTCATCATCACCTATCTTGGCACCAAATTTAATGGCTATAGCTCAAAAACTATGGGAGATATAGACTTTTTTGACTTTAAATGCGGTGGGGCTGGGGGTGGAATGGGTGGGGCGTGGCTCCAACATTTTTGAAACAGTTTTTTGGGGGTTGCTAGTAGCTATCTTCTTACCAAATTTGGTAGTTCTAGCGGTAAGGATGTGCGAAATATGTGGATTTATCGGTTTTGAGCTATCGAATTTATCGATTGGCCAGCCCCCCAGTTATCGTAGAACCATAATCTTGACACTTTAGTTTACTTTGCCATAGATAAAGGGAATTGGAAAGTTTCAAGTCTCTAGCTTGTAGAGTGTGGAAAAAGTTGCGTTCATATAGACGGATAGACGGACAGACACCATGACGGACATTGCACGAAGCCAAAACGCGAATCATCTGGACTAAAAATTGCTCCTAATTTCTTTCAACGCATGATGACCCTTTCATTTTTAGGCTTACAGCCTTCGCAAACATTTTTATATATGGATGATTTTGTTGTGATCGATGCTCTGAAAATCATATGTTCAGGAATATGACCAACGTCTTCAATCTGTGTAGACAACACAATTTGAAGCTGCATACAAAAAAATTTACTTTCTTTATGAAAGTTCTTTCTAAATGTACAGGAAAAGATATTTTGCCAGATGACACTTAATATGAGGACATTAAAAATTATCCACAACCAACAATTGCGGAAGAAGCTCGACGCTTCGTTGCATTTTGCACCTACTACAGGAGATTTATTAAAAACTTTTCTGATTACTCACGCCAGTTAACAAGGCTTTGTAAAAAGAATGTCTAGTCCGAATGGACATCAGATTGCAACAATGCATTTGAATATTTAAAATGGGAATTAATGAAACCTTCATTATTTCAGAACCGAGATTTCAACAAACAATTTTGCATAACCACAGACGCCAGTAAGCAGGCATGTGGAGTGGTACTAGCCCAAAACCATAACGGTCATTAGCTACCAGTGGCATAAGCTTTAAGATCCTTTACTCAAGGTGAAAGTAATAAGTCCACAACAGAACAAGAATTGGCCGCAATTCATTGGGCAATCCGCCATTTCAGACCTTTTATTTACGGCAGGCATTTCATGGTAAAAAGTGACCGCAGACCTTTGTCATAATTGTATTTAATGAAAAACCCAAGCTCCAAGCTAACGCGAATGCGATTAGATCTGGAAGAATATGACTTTACAGTGGAATACCTCAAGGGAAAGGATAATCATATAGCAGATGCGCTATTCCGAATAACAATCTGTGAGCTAAAGGACATAAATAGACAAATTCTGAAGGTAACTACGAGATCTTCAGCAAGACAGGAACATACATGCGCAAGTACAAATTCAAAATTTCAAGAACCAAAAGTTAAGAAAGAAATTAAAAAGCCCAATGTCTATCAGGTAGTCAATAATATTGACGCCAGAAAAAAACATAATTCTCAAAAATAGGCAAGCAGGGTATGTTGAAAAAAGGGAAAAATGTTATTGTAAGATTTGATGTGACCAATTTATACTCTAATGGAAAATTTGATTAAAATCATTTTTCCAAAGGCTCACTGGCATCGCAGCTCTGCGGAAATAGACCAAAATATACTTTAAGAAATGTTGTATAAATCATACACAGAAAGACATTGAAAGAATAAAGACGTTCAATCAAAACAAAATTACACGTGTCAAGTTTATTTAAATCCAAAACGGCAGTTAATGGAGCTTTCAAGATAAAAGCATCATTTGTTGCGGGACGCAAGCCTGGAACTAGCAAAGCACAAGACGGATGCAGTTCTCATAACGAGCAGAAAAAAAAATAAATTTTAGGAGGTGAAGGTTGGTAATGTTAATATTAGATCAAAGCCATACATTAAGTATCTCGAAGTCATGCTGGACAACAGGCTGTGTTACCGGCCTAATATCGAGTATGTTGGTAAGAAGGCAGAAAACTGCAAGCAGCTCTCTCCCGTATGTTGCCAAACCTGGGAGGACCCAGCGGTGCAAGGCACTTTCTTTTTGGGAAAGTAATGGCGTCATTCGCTTTGTATGCTGCACCGATCTGCGCTGCTGCCCTGTACCGAAATACTACCCTTCGGAGGAAGCTGGCAGCGCCGTACCGATTAAGCGCATTACGAGTGATCTCGGGATTCCGTACTGACGCAGCACTTGTGTTAGCGAACATGATGCCTGTGGACCTGCTCGCTCGCGAGATGATGGAAAGCCACGCCTGGTGGGAGTCTATGGGAGGCAGAGAGATCAAGGAGGATTAATTAACTTCATTCTGACGCAGTTCCTAACCGCAGTTCCTATACCTAACCGGTATAGCAAATACTTGTGTAAGTCACGCCGCAACGTCCGGTCTGTCCGGGATGTGGGGAAGATAATGAGCATGTACCACTGCCCGAGATATCTAGCAGGAGCAACATTTCTACCCTTAGTGGAAGAGCTGGTGTCATACATGTTAGAATCCGACTCGAACTAGAATGCGGTAGTCCAGAGGATCGTTCGCATCCAGAAGGATCTCCGTAGGTGCGAAAGAGAGTGACACGAAGCACTAAGCGATACCCAGGTAAAAAAAAAGTATGGTCCGAGAAATGGGTGAATAAGGATACGCCCTTTTTAGATATCCCATCCCCGAGAAGTTATATGTAATCGTGATCCCTTGGGGATGCGGCACGTTAATGTGTAGGGTGTGTTTAGAACGTGGAAAACGTCAATGTTTGGTGGCACGGGCCACCAGTATCTTTGAAAGATTCACACCCTCCATGGCGTTCCATGAGAAATAAAACAATCAATGAGTGTTGGAACTCACTGGCGATGTGTTAACACATGTTTGTTGGTGTATTTGTACCAGTATTATTGCTATGAGCACGTTTTCTTGAACAAAAATAATATTTTATTGAAAATTGCGTATGGGTTTGGATAATTCACAAGTGGGAGCGAATGCGGACACGGAACACTTGTTAATTGCCTTTACATACATGTGTGTTGAACTTTGTCACAATTAAACGCACATAAATATGAAACGTTCATACGGAAAACAATTGTGAGCAAAAAGAAAAAAAAAAAAAAAAAAAAAAAAACTTGGCACCATGTACATATATATGCGTCAAGACGGAATTGCATTGGAATGCATGTACATATGTACATGCAGTTGGAGCAGACGCAACGGAAAAAGTGCAAGTACTAATTTTATCGGAGAATATTAAACGGACTGCGTTTAATACTGATAAAATAAATGCACACGGACAAATAATGGCACAAAAATGCAAATCATTACTTATCTGTGGTCTCTTTTGTAGGTTGCGTAGATGTGTGTGTGTGTGTGTGTGCGTATGTATGGATATTCCACCGAAGCTTGCTGGGGCGAGTGATGAATAATTAATCCTAATTCATCCGGCTCGAAGGACCATGAAATTGTAGAGGATGAGGTGGAACTTTCCAAAACTAAGCACTCGCGATCGACGCTAGTAAATTACTAGTTACTTTTGGGTCGAATAGACGAGGTGAACAAGTAAAAAAATAGTGCGGTTGTCTTTTAGTATTACTGCTTCGGTTTATTGGCGAATTGGTACTAAAAACTATGTAGACGCTGAGCTTGCTCAGCGGCTCTTAACATAATTAACATGGTGTTTAACATAAATTATGCTCAGAGAGGAAACAAAATACTGATTTTGGTGGGGAGTTGCAGATGTATACTTTTAGGCATAAACACGCATTTTTCGCGAATATATTCTGTAACTACATATCCACAATAGCACTTATATTTTGTTAGGGTACCCAACATTCATCGTTCGTCTAGTGCATTTCTGTTTTGCTTCTTTTGTGAATTATTATAGCTAAATTTAATTATTGCCAACCCAATATTCTCTATTATAACTAAATATATTAATAATTGCCAAACCAGAAACCCTGCTCCTACAAATAAATAAACTTGTACGTAATTGTATTTTCTTTTGTGGTTGTTTGTGGGCATAACATAAACAGTCGGCTGCATCTCTGACTCTAAGCACAAACAAAACAAAGCAATTTCAAAGAACAAACAAAGCGAATTCAAAGCAACAGACAGCGTTCGTTAATTCACGGGCGAGACTTCGTCTTTAACGACCACTTTTCTCTGCCGCAACACCAATGCCATCATATTCGTTTGCAAGCAGAGACAATTGTCGTACAACAACCTATACTATTTCAATTTTGGACTGCCTATCGGTGTGAGTTACAGCGGCCAAATAACGCAGCGAGGTATGCATGTGAGTTACATCAGAGAAGTTTGATAGATAGATACGCTACCGCGCGTATAGATTTTGACACATCAATAAAAAATAAAAAACAATCCCGTAATCATTTGCATGGAAAGCAGATTTTTATATGACTTAAGACAATGTCTTAAAGCATCATTTCTGTTTATTCTCATTAAACAATTGATGTTAAATTATCTTCATAATATTTTTTCAACGTATCATTGATTGATTTTTGGATAATCACTACTTATTCAATCTTTTAAGTTCTTTATGTACCCTTAGATCGGACCCGAGTTACGTGAATATAGCAGGGTACAAGAAGATAAGCAAAATTGCATGTGCCTCTAAAAAATTTGAATTAACCATCTTTATAGGAAATTTTCCCACGATTTTAGATCTGCAATCCTTAATACAACCAGATTTTTGTTTATAAAATATAGCCCTGCAAAGTTGACTGATTTTTTGTGTTGCATAAAAATCGCAATTTTGATTTGATTTTGTCGGCTAAAAAACTAAGAAACGGATCCTCATTATCCTTGATTCTATTAATAGGTCTTTTTATTAAAATAATAACCTTATGGTTGGCCAGGTAAATCGATATTTATCAACTATCAATTTTTTTCACTACAACACATTTTTCACATTTTACATCTGCCATATTTTCAAATTATTTTTTTGATTATTTCTTTATCTAATGCAAAAAGTTTCAGCTGCACGCTTTTGCCCCTTTTTTTAAATTCAAAAAAATGAAAAAAGTCATAGCTAAAAATAAGTTGCATGCATTTCTGGGCCATTTATGACACATAACCGTGAAAACCAATTCTTATCGTTATTGTTTCGTTCGTTATTGTTGAGATGCATGATTTTCGTTTTTCATAAATTTATGCTTGCCTGAAACCCTTTGTTAAATTCTAGTCCCTAAACTGAGGTGCAGTTACAATCATCATTACAATTCATCTTCGGACAAAAATCTTTGCACAAATTGACCTAAGCCCAAATATATAATAAATATTAGGTTAAATTTGCAAGCATTAAAGCAAACTTTTTTCTTGAACCCTTGATCCAAACGGTATCTATCAGGTAGTAGATTAGACTATATATTGAAAAAAACAATCATAACCTCTTTTAAACTCCTGTCATGTCTTTAAACATGTCATTGAACAATAAACAATTATTTGACCTGTTTAGGAAGTCAGACACAACAAAAAATTTCATGAAAGCTGCCTTTGAAGAACTTGATAGCTCATACGGCAATGTACAGAGAAGTGAAAATGAACAAGTGGAAACGTTGCAGTCGGACGCAACCGACTGCGGCACACTCGATACCAGTATTAAAACAGGTAAAAAGAGGCCTGATTGCAAAGGGGTACGGATGGGACAAGGGTGTACGCTGCCTTAAAGATTCTCCGATGCAGATAGGGATGCCACCAACTATCTTCCTTCCAAATTTGGTGACTCTAGCTGAAAGTTTGTAAGAGCTGTTGAAAGGGGGGCTGGGGGCGGTATGATTGGGTGTGGCATCCAAATTTTTACTGCAGATCTTTGCGAAATGTCAATTGCTATCTTCATACCAAATTTGGTGACTCTAGCTCGAAAATTGTTAAATGTGGGGAAAGGGGGGCTGGGAGCGGTATGGGTGGGCGTGGCATCCAAAATTTTACTGCAGATCTTTGCGAAATGTCAATTGCTATCTTCATACCATATTTGGTGACTCTAGTTCGAAAATTGTTATATGTGGGGAAAGGGGGGCTGGGGGCGGTATGGGTGGGCGTGGCATCCAAATTTTTGATGCAGATCTTTGTGGAATGTCAATTGCTATCTTCATACCAAATTTGGTGACTCTAGCTCGAAAATTGTTAAAAATGGGGAAGGGGGGGCGAAATGGGTGGGCGTGGCTCCAAAACTTTGACGCAGTTTTTGGGGTGTTATCATCACCTATCTTGGCACCAAATTTGGTGGCTATAGCTCAAAAACTGTGGGAGATATAGGCTTTTTTGACTTTAAAATGCGGGGTGGCTGGGGGCGGAATGGGTAGGCGGGGCTCCAAAACTTTGATGCAATTCTTTTGGGGTTGTTGCCAGCTATCTTCCTACCAAATTTGGTGGCTCTAGCTCCACTACTCTGGAAGATACACGCATTCCCGTTTTTGACGAAGCGTTGGGGCAGATGGGGGTGGCTAGTGCGGTATTGGTGGGCGTGGCATCCAAATTTTTGATGCAGATCTTTGTGGAATGTCAATTGCTATCTTCATACCAAATTTGGTGACTCTAGCTCGAAAATTGTTAAATGTGGGGAAAGGGGGGCTGGGGCGGTATGGGTGGGCGTGGCATCCAAATTTTTGATGCAGATCTTTGTGGAATGTCAATTGCTATCTTCATACCAAATTTGGTGACTCTAGCTCGAAAATTGTTAAATGTGGGGAAAGGGGGGCTGGGAGCGGTATGGGTGGGCGTGGCATCCAAATTTTTGATGCAGATCTTTGTGGAATGTCAATTGCTATCTTCATACCAAATTTGGTGACTCTAGCTCGAAAATTGTTAAATGTAGGGAAAGGGGGGCTGGGGCTGTATGGCTGGGCGTGGTATCCAAATTTTTGATGCAGATCTTTGTGGAATGTCAATTGCTATCTTCATACCAAATTTGGTGACTCTAGCTCGAAAATTGTTAAATGTGGGGAAAAGGGGGCTGGGAGCGGTATGGGTGGGCGTGGCATCCAAATTTTTGATGCAGATCTTTGTGGAATGTCAATTGCTATCTTCATACCAAATTTGGTGACTCTAGCTCGAAAATTGTAAAAATGGGGAAGGGGGGGCGAAATGGGTGGGCGTGTCTCCAAAACTTTGATGCAGATTTTTGGGGGTCGTTACCAGCTTTCTTCTCACCAAATTTGGAGGCTCTAGCTCCACTACTCTGGAAGATACACGCATTCCCGTTTTTGACGAAGCGTTGGGGCAGATGGGGGTGGCTGGTGCGGTATTGGTGGGCGTGGCATCCAAACTTGGGATGCAGTTTTTGGGGTGTCATCATCACCTATCTTGGCACCAAATTTGGTGGCTATAGCTCAAAAACTGTGGGAGATATAGGCTTTTTTGACTTTAAAATGCGGGGAGGCTGGGGGCGGAATGGGTGGGCGTGGCTCCAAAACTTTGATGCAATTCTTTTGGGGTTGTTGGCAGCTATCTTCCTACCAAATTTGGTGGCTCTAGCTCCACTACTCTGGAAGATACACTTATTCCCGTTTTTGACGAAGCGTTGGGGCAGATGGGGGTGGCTAGTGCGGTATTGGTGGGCGTGGCATCCAAACTTTGGATGCAGTTTTTGGGGGGTCATCATCACCTATCTTGGCACCAAATTTGGTGGCTATAGCTCAAAAACTGTGGGAGATAAAGGCTTTTTTGACTTTAAAATGCGGGGGGGCTGGGGGCGGAATGGGTAGGCGGGGCTCCAAAATTTTTGATGCAGTTTTTTGGGGGTTGCTAGTAGCTATCTTCTCACCAAATTTGGTAGTTCTAGCTGTCAGGATGTGCGAAATATGTGGACTTATCGGTTTTGAGTTATCGAATTTATCGATTTGCGAGCCCCCCAGTTATCGTAGAACCCCCATCTTGACACTTTAATTTACTATCCCATAGATAAAGAGAATTGGAAAGTTTCAAGTCTCTAGCTTGAAGGGTGTGGAAAAAAGTTGCGTTCATACAGACGGACAGACGGACAGACACCATGACGGACATTGCACAAACCCAATATACTCTTTACCTTCGGTATCGAGTATAACAAGCAAAGCCAACCACAAATCTGATACAGAAGACTCAACGATTGATGAAACCATAGCAGACATCACGTAACTCAACATAAGTAAACTTTAACTCTAAACGATCTCGTTTGGACTGGCGAGGGCTTGGGCCTGGCCTGCTCATCCGTACACCTACAATGTGCTGTTGTGCGGGGGGGGGGGGGGGGCTGGATGGGCCCTTCTTCCGTCGGCCCAACCCAACCCAACAATACACACTTAAACTAGCTCACCAAAAATCAGCACGCAAAAATGTATAATTCCTACACTATACCTTTAAATCTATGTGCCAATATGTCTTTAAAAGTCCTGTAATGGAATATTAAAGGATGTGTCAACAACTATTGTGAGCTACTAATTTTAATCAAAGAGCACAAACCTCAAATAATTTCGTTACAAGAAACTCACATATTTGATAAAAACAACTTCCCCATCCCTGTTAATTACAATATAGTAACATGCCCTGCCTCCAACCGATTTGGCGGAGCCGGAATCCTAGTGCACAATTCTATTCAATATTTTAAATTAGATTCGACCAATGACTTTGAAAACGTCGCTATAGAAATAAACTCTAAACAAAAACTCTCAATATTTTCGGTTTACATTCCTCCAAACAAACCATTCTCCCATCAAAATCTAGAAAATTACGTAAGCAACCAAACTAACGCCCTAATAACGGGAGACTTTAACAGTTGGCACACCAATTGGGGATCCCTCCGCAATAACAGAAGAGGATATATTTTGGCTAAATTTATCGAACAATCTCAATACCTAATTCTTAACGACAAATCACCCACGCACTACACAACTCACAATACATTTACTCACATAGACTTGTCATTATGCTCCCCACAAATTGCACCCTACACAAAGTGGAAAATTTTCAATCTTTAATCTTTAAAACCAAAGAAGAAAATTGGGAATCCTTTTGCTTCATGACCAACAAAATAAATGAAGAATTTCCAGTTAGTAATAACATCAACAAAGAAGCTGCTTCTATAAACAAAATCATTTTAATAAGTGCTCACAACACTATCCCACAGTCTTCTCCTAATATATCAATTCGTAACGTTCCCTGGTGGAATAAAACTTTAAGCGAGCTACGATCAACAAAAAATAAAGCATGGAGAATTTTAAAACGCCAAATACATAACGAAAATATAATAAAATACAAGCGCTCCAATGCGGCCTTCAGAAGAGAATTGAAGTCAAGCAAAAGGGAATCTACCCTTAAATTTACTTCGGCAATTGACCCTTCTACACCAATTGACAAAATATGGTCAAACATAAGACTATTCTGCGGATTAAATCCTTGCAAAAATATCCACTGCCTACACAACCCATTTAACAACCAAATTGAAACATCCAGAAGAACAATAGCCGATGTTTTCGCTAAACACTGGTCAGATCTCTCAGACGACAACAAATTTAGCAACAATTTTTTAGTTCACAAATATAATACTTTCAACACAAACTATCCGCTCCAACGTCCAGCACAACTCATAGAAAAAACAATCACACTTATTGAACTCCAAGCTAGCTTACAGTCACTAAAAGGGTCAACGCCAGGGCTTAATAGAATATCATACGATATGATTAAAAATGTTTCGAGCTCACTTAAAGAAAGAATAGTTAACCACTTTAATAATATATTCAATTCAATAACTTTATTCCCCAGAACTATAAATCCAGCTGTATCATACCCATACTAAAGCCCAGCCTCAATAAAACAGAAATATCTTCATATAGACCAATCTCACTTAACTGCTGCTTAGCCAAGACACTAGACAAAATAATAGCCAAAAGAATTTGGTGGTTCACAACCCAAAAGAATTTACTTCACCCAAACCAATTTGGGTTTAAAAAAGGAAAATCAGTCACTGAGAGCCTTCTCTTTGCTGATTTTCTTATTACTAAATCTTTAGGCGCCAAACGGCACTCCTCAATCATCACTCTTGATTTTGCAAAGGCTTTCGACTGCATTGGAGTCCACACAATAATCGACCGATTAATAGAATGGAAAATAGGACCTAAAATAATACAATATGTTAGAAATTTTATGTCAAATAGAAAACTTGTCATAAGAATAGCTTCTCAAATCTCCAACAGTTTTCCACTAACGAACGGTATACCACAAGGCTCACCCCTTTCAGTGATACTTTTTCTCATAGCATACAACAAACTCGCTGCCCTAATATCAATTCAAAAAGATATCAAATTCAGTGCATATGCAGATGATTTCTTCCTTTTAATTAATTTTAGCAAAAACAAAATCTAAGCTACAGCTTAGACGACTTGTTTCAAAACATAGAAAATTGGTGCACATACTCTGGCACAGCAAACATGTTGCTTTTAACAACACGCAAGTCGCTTCAGTTGAATCAGTGAAAATCCTGGGACTAACAATAAATAGAAGATATACATGGCATACCCACGTGAATAGGCTTAGAACACATTTATCTAGAAGTTTGAATATTGTTAAATGTCTTTCTAGCGCCAGATTTAACTGCAATACTCATATCCTCATCTCAGTTACAAAAGCAACAATAGTATCCAAAATAGATTATGCACTGTTCATTTGTGGCTTCTCACCCAAATCGATTCTTAACAAAATAAAAACACCGTTAAACTCTGCCATTCGAATGTCACTTGGTGCATTCCGCTCAACACCCATAAACAACATGCTCTTTGAAGCAAACATTGCTCCAATAGAACTCAAACGAGATCTTCTATCAGCAAAACTATCTAAGAACTTATTAACCTCCGCAGACACCCTCATCGCGAGAATTATAAGACAACGCAAAATACATTCCAACAAAAAACTTATTTCATCAATAGAACGAACAATTCTTATATCACAATCTAACGGTCTTCCTCACCTACCACACAAAATTCCATTCCTTCAACCACCCTGGCTTCTTCCTAAAGACATAATAATAATAAAATACCCCTACCCTCCAGAATCAAAAACGAATATAAACAAGTAAGAAGGCTCTAGTCGGGAGAGCCCGACTAGAAGATACCCTGAACCCAGTTGCAATAAATATATTTAATTTATATAAGACTTTGGTATACTGGCTTAGCTTCCATCGATTAAGTTCAATATCTCCGGTGTTTCTCAACCGATTTGGACGAAATTTTCAGAAAAGTTCTATCATTATCCATTACTTCAACCCTCATTTAGATTTTCCAAATTCGATATTTTATTGTTATCGATATTATGTGTATATCGGAAACCAGAATAGTTATCGATAATTTGAAGCAAACTTGTTCTACTCATGGTATAGGAGAACTTAAATACAAAATCAGAAGTCTCTAGCTTTTGTAGTCTCTGAGATCCACGCGTTCATACAGACGGACAGACAGACGGACAGACGGACATGGCTATATCTTCTCGGCTGTTGATGCTGATCAAGAATATATATACTTTATAGGGTCGGAGATGCTTCCTTCTGCCTGTTACATACTTTTGCACAAAACCATTATACCCTTATTTACCCATTTAATGGGTTAAGGGTATAAAAATAGACAACAAAGCTGCCCATGCAGTCTACAAATCCAAACATCAAGGTCAGCAGACATTCGCAGCAACAGTCAGCCAAAATACACCAACAGTCACACCACCATCACCACAGAATTCCACAACAAGATACAACACAACAACACCTACAACACAACCCACCCAACGTTCATTAACCAATTATGATGACATCAACGATTTAATAGAAGAGGATAAAAAAAAAGACCACGGCCAACAAACTCAAAATCGTCCCAAGGAATACCTCAAAGCGTACCCTTCGACAACTCAAAACGTCAACAAAAACAAGTAAATCAAAAAAAATTTTGAAGACATGCTTTTATACGCTTTCTTGCATACATATGTTACCGTTAGTTTAATAAAGTTTGTAAAAAAAAAAGGAAAATTTCGGTCGGAGATCGAACCCACGATCTTTGGGCTGTGGAGCGGCAGTCTTCTCTCTATACCACCAAAGCTCTTCTATTTTACCAGTCAAAATAGTAACTTAATCAAAAGGGAAAACAGGTTTTCGTGGTTTTGGCATAGTGTTAAATATTGTATCGTGCCAAAAACTTTAAAAACATGTATTGTCATCTGAAACACATCTTTGGTGAAAATTTCAGAGCTCTAGCTAGTCGGGAACTTGGTGAAAATTTGATTACAAGAATCCAGTACATAAATACAGACAGACAGAAGAGTCAAGTTAAATAAAAGCATGTAAAAACAAGAATAAATACAACAAGTGGAAACGTTGCAGTCGGACGCAACCGACTGCGGCATACTCGATACCAGTATTAAAACAGGTATAAAGAGGCCTGATTGCAAAGGGGTACGGATGGGACAAGGGTGTACGCTGCCTTAAAGATTCTCCGATGCAGATAGGGATGCCACCAACTATCTTCCTTCCAAATTTGGTGACTCTAGCTGAAAGTTTGTAGGAGCTGTTGAAAGGGGGGCTGGGGGCGGTATGATTGGGTGTGGCATCCAAATTTTTACTGCAGATCTTTGCGAAATGTCAATTGCTATCTTCATACCAAATTTGGTGACTCTAGCTCGAAAATTGTTAAATGTGGGGAGAGGGGGGCTGGGAGCGGTATGGGTGGGCGTGGCATCCAAATTTTTACTGCAGATCTTTGCGAAATGTCAATTGCTATCTTCATACCATATTTGGTGACTCTAGTTCGAAAATTGTTAAAAATGGGGAAGGGGGGGCGAAATGGGTGGGCGTGGCTCCAAAACTTTGACGCAGTTTTTGGGGTGTCATCATCACCTATCTTGGCACCAAATTTGGTGGCTATAGCTCAAAAACTGTGGGAGATATAGGCTTTTTTGACTTTAAAATGCGGGGGGGCTGGGGGCGGAATGGGTAGGCGGGGCTCCAAAACTTTGATGCAATTCTTTTGGGGTTGTTGCCAGCTATCTTCCTACCAAATTTGGTGGCTCTAGCTCCACTACTCTGGAAGATACACGCATTCCCGTTTTTGACGAAGCGTTGGGGCAGATGGGGGTGGCTAGTGCGGTATTGGTGGGCGTGGCATCCAAACTTTGGATGCAGTTTTTGGGGTGTCATCATCACCTATCTTGGCACCAAATTTGGTGGCTATAGCTCAAAAACTGTGGGAGATATAGGCTTTTTTGACTTTAAAATGCGGGGGGGGCTGGGGGCGGAATGGGTGGGCGTGGCTCCAAAACTTTGATGCAATTCTTTTGGGGTTGTTGCCAGCTATCTTCTTAGCAAATTTGGTGGCTCTAGCTCCATTACTCTGGAAGATACACGCATTCCCGTTTTTGACGAAGCGTTGGGGCAGATGGAGGTGGCTAGTGCGGTATTGGTGGGCGTGGCATCCAAACTTTTGATGCAGTTTTTGGGGGGTCATCATCACCTATCTTGGCACCAAATTTGGTGGCTATAGCTCAAAAAATGTGGGAGATATAGGCGTTTTTGACTTTAAAATGCGGGGGGGCTGGGGGCGGAATGGGTAGGCGGGGCTCCAAAACTTTGATGCAATTCTTTTGGGGTTGTTGCCAGCTATCTTCCTACCAAATTTGGTGGCTCTAGCTCCACTACTCTGGAAGATACACGCATTCCCGTTTTTGACGAAGCGTTGGGGCAGATGGGGGTGGCTAGTGCGGTATTGGTGGGCGTGGCATCCAACTTTTTGATGCAGATCTTTGTGGAATGTCAATTGCTATCTTCATACCAAATTTGGTGACTCTAGCTCGAAAATTGTTAAATGTGGGGAAAGGGGGGCTGGGGCTGTATGGCTGGGCGTGGTATCCAAATTTTTGATGCAGATCTTTGTGGAATGTCAATTGCTATCTTCATACCAAATTTGGTGACTCTAGCTCGAAAATTGTTAAATGTGGGGAAAGGGGGCTGGGGCGGTATGGGTGGGCGTGGCATCCAAATTTTTGATGCAGATCTTTCTGGAATGTCAATTGCTATCTTCATACCAAATTTGGTGACTCTAGCTCGAAAATTGTTAAATGTGGGGAAAGGGGGGCTGGGAGCGGTATGGCTGGGCGTGGTATCCAAATTTTTGATGCAGATCTTTGTGGAATGTCAATTGCTATTTTCATACCAAATTTGGTGACTCTAGCTCGAAAATTGTAAAAAATGGGGAAGGGGGGGCGAAATGGGTGGGCGTGGCTCCAAAACTTTGATGCAGATTTTTGGGGGTCGTTACCAGCTATCTTCTCACCAAATTTGGAGGCTCTAGCTCCACTACTCTGGAAGATACACGCATTCCCGTTTTTGACGAAGCGTTGGGGCAGATGGGGGTGGCTAGTGCGGTATTGGTGGGCGTGGCATCCAAACTTTGGATGCAGTTTTTGGGGTGTCATCATCACCTATCTTGGCACCAAATTTGGTGGCTATAGCTCAAAAACTGTGGGAGATATAGGCTTTTTTGACTTTAAAATGCGGGGAGGCTGGGGGCGGAATGGGTGGGCGTGGCTCCAAAACTTTGATGCAATTCTTTTGGGGTTGTTGCCAGCTATCTTCCTAGCAAATTTGGTGGCTCTAGCTCCACTACTCTGGAAGATACACGCATTCCCGTTTTTGACGAAGCGTTGGGGCAGATGGAGGTGGCTAGTGCGGTATTGGTGGGCGTGGCATCCAAACTTTTGATGCAGTTTTTGGGGGGTCATCATCACCTATCTTGGCACCAAATTTGGTGGCTATAGCTCAAAAACTGTGGGAGATATAGGCTTTTTTGACTTTAAAATGCGGGGGGGCTGGGGGCGGAATAGGTAGGCGGGGCTCCAAAATTTTTGATGCAGTTTTTTGGGGGTTGCTAGTAGCTATCTTCTCACCAAATTTGGTAGTTCTAGCTGTCAGGATGTGCGAAATATGTGGATTTATCGGTTTTGAGTTATCGAATTTATCGATTTGCGAGCTCCCCAGTTATCGTAGAACCCCCATCTTGACACTTTAATTTACTATCCCATAGATAAAGAGAATTGGAAAGTTTCAA
This sequence comes from Scaptomyza flava, assembly GCA_030179655.1. NCBI lineage: Eukaryota > Metazoa > Arthropoda > Insecta > Diptera > Drosophilidae > Scaptomyza > Scaptomyza flava. Next base: position 62,674,551 of record JARNME010000404.1, read on the forward strand.
GTCTCTAGCTTGAAGGGTGTGGAAAAAAGTTGCGTTCATACAGACGGACAGACGGACAGACAACATGACGGACATTGCACAAACCCAATATACTCGTTACCTACGGTAACGAGTATAACAAGCAAAGCCAACCACAAATCTGATACAGAAGACTCAACGATTGATGAAACCATAGAAGACATCACGTAACTCAACATAAGTAAACTTTAACTCCAAACGATCTCGTTTGGACTGGCGAGGGCTTGGGCCTGGCCTGCTCGTCCGTACACCTACAATGTGCTGTTGTGCGTGGGGGGGGGGGGGGGGGGCTGGATGGGCCCTTCTTCCGTCGGCCCAACCGAGATCTTTTCAATACACACTTAAACTAGCTCACCAAAAATCAGCACGCAAAAATGTATAATTCCTACACTATACCTTTAAATCTATGTGCCAATATGTCTTTAAAAGTCCTGTAATGGAATATTAAAGGATATGTCAACAACTATTGTGAGCTACTAATTTTAATCAAAGAGCACAAACCTCAAATAATTTCGTTACAAGAAACTCACATATTTGATAAAAACAACTTCCCCATCCCTGTTAATTACAATATAGTAACATGCCCTGCCTCCAACCGATTTGGCGGAGCCGGAATCCTAGTGCACAATTCTATTCAATATTTTAAATTAGATTCGACCAATGACTTTGAAAACGTCGCTATAGAAATAAACTCTAAACAAAAACTCTCAATATTTTCGGTTTACATTCCTCCAAACAAACCATTCTCCCATCAAAATCTAGAAAATTACGTAAGCAACCAAACTAACGCCCTAATAACGGGAGACTTTAACAGTTGGCACACCAATTGGGGATCCCTCCGCAATAACAGAAGAGGATATATTTTGGCTAAATTTATCGAACAATCTCAATACCTAATTCTTAACGACAAATCACCCACGCACTACACAACTCACAATACATTTACTCACATAGACTTGTCATTATGCTCCCCACAAATTGCACCCTACACAAAGTGGAAAATTTTCAATCTTTAATCTTTAAAACCAAAGAAGAAAATTGGGAATCCTTTTGCTTCATGACCAACAAAATAAATGAAGAATTTCCAGTTAGTAATAACATCAACAAAGAAGCTGCTTCTATAAACAAAATCATTTTAATAAGTGCTCACAACACTATCCCACAGTCTTCTCCTAATATATCAATTCGTAACGTTCCCTGGTGGAATAAAACTTTAAGCGAGCTACGATCAACAAAAAATAAAGCATGGAGAATTTTAAAACGCCAAATACATAACGAAAATCAGAAGAGAATTGAAGTCAAGCAAAAGGGAATCTACCCTTAAATTTACTTCGGCAATTGACCCTTCTACACCAACTGACAAAATATGGTCAAACATAAGACTATTCTGCGGATTAAATCCTTGCAAAAATATCCACTGCCTACACAACCCATTTAACAACCAAATTGAAACATCCAGAAGAACAATAGCCGATGTTTTCGCTAAACACTGGTCAGATCTCTCAGACGACAACAAATTTAGCAACAATTTTTTAGTTCACAAATATAATACTTTCAACACAAACTATCCGCTCCAACGTCCAGCACAACTCATAGAAAAAACAATCACACTTATTGAACTCCAAGCTAGCTTACAGTCACTAAAAGGGTCAACGCCAGGGCTTAATAGAATATCATACGATATGATTAAAAATGTTTCGAGTTCACTTAAAGAAAGAGTAGTTAACCACTTTAATAATATATTCAATTCAATAACTTTATTCCCCAGAACTATAAATCCAGCTGTATCATACCCATACTAAAGCCCAGCCTCAATAAAACAGAAATATCTTCATATAGACCAATCTCACTTAACTGCTGCTTAGCCAAGACACTAGACAAAATAATAGCCAAAAGAATTTGGTGGTTCACAACCCAAAAGAATTCACCCAAACCAATTTGGGTTTAAAAAAGGAAAATCAGTCACTGAAAGCCTTCTCTTTGCTGATTTTCTTATTACTAAATCTTTAGGCGCCAAACGGCACTCCTCAATCATCACTCTTGATTTTGCAAAGGCTTTCGACTGCATTGGAGTCCACACAATAATCGACCGATTAATAGAATGGAAAATAGGACCTAAAATAATACAATATGTTAGAAATTTTATGTCAAATAGAAAACTTGTCATAAGAATAGCTTCTCAAATCTCCAACAGTTTTCCACTAACGAACGGTATACCACAAGGCTCACCCCTTTCAGTGATACTTTTTCTCATAGCATACAACAAACTCGCTGCCCTAATATCAATTCAAAAAGATATCAAATTCAGTGCATATGCAGATGATTTCTTCCTTTTAATTAATTTTAGCAAAAACAAAAATCTAAGCTACAGCTTAGACGACTTGTTTCAAAACATAGAAAATTGGTGCACATACTCTGGAGCAACATTTCTTTTAACAACACGCAAGTCGCTTCAGTTGAATCAGTGAAAATCCTGGGACTAACAATAAATAGAAGATATACATGGCATACCCACGTGAATAGGCTTAGAACACATTTATCTAGAAGTTTGAATATTGTTAAATGTCTTTCTAGCGCCAGATTTAACTGCAATACTCATATCCTCATCTCAGTTACAAAAGCAACAATAGTATCCAAAATAGATTATGCACTGTTCATTTGTGGCTTCTCACCCAAATCGATTCTTAACAAAATAAAAACACCGTTAAACTCTGCCATTCGAATGTCACTTGGTGCATTCCGCTCAACACCCATAAACAACATGCTCTTTGAAGCAAACATTGCTCCAATAGAACTCAAACGAGATCTTCTATCAGCAAAACTATCTAAGAACTTATTAACCTCCGCAGACACCCCCATCGCGAGAATTATTAGACAACGCAAAATACGTTCCAACAAAAAACTTATTTCATCAATAGAACGAACAATTCTTATATCACAATCTAACGATCTTCCTCACCTACCACACAAAATTCCATTCCTTCAACCACCCTGGCTTCTTCCTAAAGACATAATAGACACCTCTCTCCGCATACATTGCAAAAAAAAAATACCCCTACCCTCCAGAATCAAAAACGAATATAAACAAGTAAGAAGGCTCTAGTCGGGAGAGCCCGACTAGAAGATACCCTGAACCCAGTTGCAATAAATATATTTAATTTATATAAGACTTTGGTATACTGGCTTAGCTTCCATCGATTAAGTTCAATATCTCCGGGGTTTCTCAACCGATTTGGACGAAATTTTCAGAAAAGTTCTATCATTATCCATTACTTCAACCCTCATTTAGATTTTCCAAATTCGATATTTTATTGTTATCGATATTATGTGTATATCGGAAAACAGAATAGTTATCGATAATTTGAAGCAAACTTGTTCTACTCATGGTATAGGAGGACTTAAATACAAAATCAGAAGTCTCTAGCTTTTGTAGTCTCTGAGATCCACGCGTTCATACAGACGGACAGACAGACGGACAGACGGACATGGCTATATCGTATCGGCTGTTGATGCTGATCAAGAATATATATACTTTATAGGGTCGGAGATGCTTCCTTCTGCCTGTTACATACTTTTGCACAAAACCATTATACCCTTATTTACCCATTTTATGGGTTAAGGGTATAAAAAAAGACTGCACAACTTCTGTTGGAGCAGAGTATGTATATTTCTAATAAGTTAGTTTGTAATAATAGCATAAGTTAGTTTAAGAGTAAAATGGAAGTCGCTCTTAAGCTATGTAAGCTTTTAGGCTGATCGGCAATCTGCCGATGGCGAATTGGGTTGCGTGTGGCCGTCTGTGGCTCACGCTATCGTATTAGGCTAAGCTACATTTAAATTGTCGTTTTACACGATAGGCAACATGACAATACAAAACTACGGTCATAGTACAATTGAAAGAGGGATCCAAGTCGAAACCTTATATATAAACCCAAGTAACAATTTTAACTTTATGCCCACGCTCAACTGCGCAGAAGTGTACTGTGCCGAACCATCCATGAGCCGTTCATACAAACTCCCGGACTACTGCAGCCTATTGCAAGCGGAGATATTCGCAATTAGGTATGCAAAAAAAGCAGTGGTACAAACAAACACAATGCAGGACAAAGAAAACATATTCGTGGACGAACACGACGGACATTGCACAAGGCCAATATTCTCTTTACCTTCGGTAGCGAGTATACAAATTTAATAAAAGATTGAAAACTTTTATTAACTCTTTTTGTTATGTAAGGCATAAATATGAATTTCAGCTTTTTTATATGTTTAAAATATTTCAATTTCAAATCATATTAATACTATTAGGGTGCGCAAAAGCTCGTTTCATCATTTCAAACTTGTAATGTCCCGCAACAACAACATACATCGAAAATGTCTTGAAACGTTGAAACATCCCAGTCTATTGGGGTGTTCAACAGCTCCGTTTCATCGTTTCATATTTCAAAGTTGAAACTTTTAACTCGTGAACGGCATTTTGGGTGTCAATGCGTTTCATGTTTGTGCAGTCAGCTGTTGTTGCTGCTTATTTCTCTGCTAATTGTAGCAGTTGCCATGGTGTAGGTGGTGCTGCTTGTGGCACTATTAACTGTGGCAGTTGTTTTGAGGGGAAACTGCTTTGAGTCACTTTGCATAAAATGCGTTGAAGTTTTGAGAGGCACTCACCCCTAATCTCAAAAGCTGTTGAGAACAAAAGCTGTTGAGAGCATCTGACTACTAAACGTAACCTAAGGTATATCAGTCTTTGTGTGTATGCATGTTTGTGTGCCAATTGAAAGAAAGCGCAACAAAAGCACGAGCTGACTTGTCATAGGTGAGACGCACAAACTGCACAAAGCTAAATCTCATTGCACAAATATTTAATATTTATTTATTTATTTGTTTATTGTCAGCTGACAGGTGATAAAAATTAATTCAAATTAAATTTAAATTAAAATTAAAATAATAAAATTAAAATATATATAAATCTGATGGTATATTAAGCTAAAACAAGTTGAAACGTATACTCATTACTAGTATTAAAACCGATAAAAAGGGGCATGGCGTGGCTCAAAATTTTTGATGCAGTTTTTTGGGGGTTGCTAGTAGCTATCTTCTCAAGAAATTTGGTAGTTCTAGTTGTAAAGATGTGCGAAATATGTGGATTTATAGGTTTTGATTTATCGAATTTATCGATTTGCCACGCCCACCAATACTGCCCTATCCGCCCCCATCCACCCCAACGCTTCGTCTAAAACGGGAATGCGTGTATCTTCCAGAACTGTAGAGCTAGATCCACCAAATTTGGTAAGAAGATAGCTGGCAACGACCCCTTACAATCTTGAGGATAGAAATTGACTTGCCAGAAAGTACCGCATTAAAAATTGGGATGCCATGCCCACCCAAGCCACCCCCAGCCCCCCTTTTCCCACTTTTAAAAACTTTGAGCTAGAGTCACCAAATTTAGTATGAAGATTATAATTGACACTCCACAGAGATCTGCATCAAAAATGTGAATGCCACGCCCTTCCATACCGCCCCAGCCCCCCTCTCACGCCTTTTACACACTTTGAGCTAGAGTCACAACATTTGGTATGAAGATATCCATTGAAATTCCTTAAAGACCTGCTTCAAAAATTTGGATGCAACACCCACCCATTCCGGCCCAGACCCCCTTTCCCCACCTTTCACAAACATTGCGCTTGAGTCACCAATTTTGGTAGGAAGACAGCTGGTGGCATCCCCATCTGCATCGGAGAACCTTTAACGCAGCGTGGACCATTGCCGCATCCTTACCCCTTTGCAATCAAGCCTCTTTTTATCGGTTTTAAAACTGGTAACGAGTATACCGCAGTCGGTTGCGTCCGACTGCAACTATTCCACTTGTTTTTTTTTTTTTTTTTTTTTTTTGATAACTGCGAATGTGTCATATTTATTGATCAATGTTCTGCTCCTTCGTTTTCCAAGCATGACCTTATTTTCCTCGCCTACAAAATCGCTCCAAATTACAACGACCAAACCTTGACGTATCGTGACTTTAAAAATATAGACTACCCTAGCCTTAACGATGAGTGCTTAGGCTCTTCGTTGTACTTAAATTTAATTTACTCACTCCGCTCAGTCGACACCCAAATGAATACGGTGCACTTTTGTATCAGTTACCTATACAATAAATATGTACCACTTAAGTCTAAAAATATCAGGCCTTAAATTAAGTTATGGTTTAACAATGGCATCAAGTTTTCCATATAAATAAGAAATGAGGATTTCGAAAAGTGGAAACGTTAAAAGACTAAGACTGCACAGAACATTTAAGTCGCATAGCCGAAAGTTCAAACAAATAATAAGCAAAGCCAAAAGCCAGTATTATAGCTTAAAATTTAAGAATGCGCTGTCCACCAGTAGCACTTAGAGAGATGTTAAAAGAATGGGGATTGGTAATTTAACTTCTGTTATAGATAGTGATGTAGACGTAAATGTTCTTAACAATAAATTCGTAAAATTCGTAAACCTTAATAATCCTGTAACTATGTATAAACCTTTTGTTTTGATTTTAGTATTGTCAACCAATGTGTTGTTGTGCAGTCCATTAGAAAAACAAGTAAGAAGGCTCTAGTCGGGAGAGCCCGACTAGAAGATACCCTGAACCCAGTTGCAATAAATATATTTAATTTATATAAGACTTTGGTATACTGGCTTAGCTTCCATCGATTAAGTTCAATATCTCCGGTGTTTCTCAACCGATTTGGACGAAATTTTCAGAAAAGTTCTATCATTATCCATTACTTCAACCCTCATTTAGATTTTCCAAATTCGATATTTTATTGTTATCGATATTATGTGTATATCGGAAACCAGAATAGTTATCGATAATTTGAAGCAAACTTGTTCTGCTCATGGTATAGGAGAACTTAAATACAATATCAGAAGTCTCTAGCTCTTGTAGTCTCTGAGATCCACGCGTTCATACAGACGGACAGACGGACATGGCTATATCGTCTCGGCTGTTGATGCTGATCAAGAATATATACACTTTATAGGGTCGGAGATGCTTCCTTCTGCCTGTTACATACTTTTGCACAAAACCATTATACCCTTATTTACCCATTTTATGGGTTAAGGGTATAAAAACACACATTTATCTACACTGACGGATCACAACAAAACAATACTACCGGCTATGCCATAACTACTGAAACACACACACTCAAATACGGCAATCTTCCACATTACTCTTCTGTTTTTTCATCAGAATTAATTGCAATCCTAGCAGCCATAAAATTAACTAAAACAAGTGGAAACGTTGCAGTCGGACGCAACCGACTGCGGTATACTCGATACCAGTATTAAAAATTTTGATGCCCATCCATGTGGGATGTCAATTGCTATCTTCATACCAAATTTGGTGACTCTAGCTCGAAAATTGTTAAATGTGGGGAAAGGGGGGCTGGGAGCGGTATGGGTGGGCGTGGCATCCAAATTTTTGATGCAGTTTTTTGGGGGTCATCATCATCTATCTTGGCACCAAATTTGGTGACTCTAGCTAAAAAACTGTGGGAGATATAGGCTTTTCTGATTTCTAAATGCGGGGGCTGGGGGCGAGATGGGTGGGCGTGGCTCCAAAACTTTGATGCAGTTCTTTTGGGGTTGTTACCAGCTATCTTCCTACCAATTTTCGTGGCTCTAGCTCCACTACTCTGGAAGATACACGCATTCCCGTTTTTTACGAAGCGTTGGGGCATCTGGGGGCGGCTAGGGCAGTATTGGTGGGCGTGGCATCCAAACTTTTGGTGCAGTTTTTGGGGGGTCATCATCAGCTAAATTGGCACCAAATTTGGTGGCTCTAGCTCAAAAACTGTGGGAGCTATAGGCTTTTTGACTTTAAATTGCGGGGTGGCTGGGGCGGAATGGGTGGGCGTGGCTCAAAAATGCAGTTTTTTTTGGGGTTGCTATTGGCTATTTTCCCTCCAAATTTGGTAGTTCTAGCTGTAAGGATGTGCGAAATATGTTTATTTATCGGTTTTGAGTTATCGAATTTATCGATTTGCCAGCCCCCCAGTTGTCGTAGAACCCCCATCTTGACACTTTAATTTACTATCCCATAGATAAAGAGAATTGGAAAGTTTCAAGTCTCTAGCTTGAAGGGTGTGGAAAAAAGTTGCGAACATACAGACGGACGGACGGACGGACACCATGACGGACATTGCACAAACCCAATATACTCTTTACCTTCGGTATCGAGTATAACAATGAAGGGAGCATTTGTCATATGCTCTGATTCTATGTCAGCTTTCGACGCCATAGCCAACTTAAACAATAAAGAATATTATGCTTCTTTAGTCAGATCCTTATTAACCACTCTCTCCCATAGGGTCAAATTAATATGGATCACTGGACACGCTGATATTAATGGCAACGAGCTACCTGACCACATGGCTAAAGCTTCCACGCGTATGCCTTGATTCTTACACCTAACTTTAACCATAATGACATAAACAAATATCTTAAAAACCAACTCTCTTTCCAATTAAAAGAGCAAATCTCCCAGTGTAGCACATGGTATCGTGACGTTAACAAAAACTTTAAACACGTACAAGACTACCTAAACAAAACTTTACAAAGCGACATTTCAAGATCGGACCAAATCAAAATAATCCGCCTCAGATGAGGACACACTAGACTAACTCACCAACATAAGTTTAGCCCCAATATACACTTGTCCTTATTGCCAGTCAAATACCACTCTCAACATAAGACATATATTTAACTTTTGCCCACCTTACTTAATACTAACAAGTAAGAAGGCTCTAGTCGGGAGAGCCCGACTAGAAGATACCCTGAACCCAGTTGCAATAAATATATTTAATTTATATAAGACTTTGGTATACTGGCTTAGCTTCCATCGATTAAGTTCAATATCTCCGGTGTTTCTCAACCGATTTGGACGAAATTTTCAGAAAAGTTCTATCATTATCCATTACTTCAACCCTCATTTAGATTTTCCAAATTCGATATTTTATTGTTATCGATATTATGTGTATATCGGAAACCAGAATAGTTATCGATAATTTGAAGCAAACTTGTTCTGCTCATGGTATAGGAGAACTTAAATACAAAATCAGAAGTCTCTAGCTCTTGTAGTCTCTGAGACGGACAGACGGACAGACAGACGGACATAGCTATTTCGTCTCGGCTGTTGATGCTGATCAAGAATATATATACTTTATAGGGTCGGAGATGCTTCCTTCTGCCTGTTACATACTTTTGCACAAAACCATTATACCCTTATTTACCCATATTATGGGTTAAGGGTATAAAAAAGAAATTTTCGAAAACAACAATCCATTAGATATGTTAGAAAACCCATCAGAAGAAAACATACACAAAATCATTAAGTTTTTAAGGAAAGCAGATGTATACATCAAAATATGAACAATGAATCAAAAAAAAAAAAAAAAAAAAAAAAACTTGAACATTTACAACATTGTACATAAATAACACTTCATAAGAGCTTAAACTATTTTATATAACTATACACATAGTCACTAACACAACGCTTTGTAAAAATTAAGACATAAGTTCCTATTATTAAGTTAATAATTTACTTGTCAATTGGAAAACTCTTTTAATTTAAGCACTTAAATCTAGCTGCAGGCCACGGCAGCCATTGCTAGTTAATTCCACTATTCTTAAGGTTTTAACCTTATGATTGGTTATAAATAAATAAATAAATAAATAAATGAATTTAACTAATTGTTGCCGCCTAAACTGAATATATATATACATATAAAATTATATATTATATATTGAATTATTATCTTCTACTTTGAATTAAAATACATACAAAAAAAATTAAAATTATTATTCTATTATGAACTAAAATAAATTTATTATTTCTATTACGCATATAAAAAAAAAAAAAAAAAATAGTGGCGCATAGTTAATTTTGGCTATGCCAAGACTATGATACCCTTCACACAGCCAAATCAATACTTCCCCCTCTTATGTTTCTGTGCAGTTGTTGGTAATTTTTCGCTAATATTTTTACTCTTGAGCGTCATTTACTTGTTCGTGTGCGACAACAACAACAATTTGACATGTAGGTACTTGAAAGTGCACGACAGAGACAACAATTGATAGTACGATATGGTAAATTTGTATGGTCGCTATGTCGTAGAATGCTCCGATCGAAATGAAATTTCATAGTGAACAAACCCGACATGATCCAAGCAATCTGTGAAAGTTTCATCAAGATCGGTTCAGCAGTTTGGCCGGAAATCGTGTTGATATGGTAAATTTGTATGGTGGCTATGTCGTAGAATGCTCCGATCGGGATGAAATTTCATACTGAACAAACCCGACATGATCAAAGCAATCTGTGAAAGTTTCATCAAGATCGGTTCAGCAGTTTGGCCGGAAATCGTGTTGATATGGTAAATTTGTATGGTGGCTATGTCGTAGAATGCTCCGATCGGGATGAAATTTCATAGTGAACAAACCCGACATGATAAAAGCAATCTGTGAAAGTTTCATCAAGATCGGTTAAGCAGTTTGGCCGGAAATCGTATTGATATGGTAAATTTATAGTGTGGCTATATCGTAGAATGCTCCGATCGGGATGAATATTCATACTGAACAAACCCGACATGATCTAAGCAATCTGTGAAAGTTTCATCAATATCGGTTCAGCAGTTTGGCCTGAAATCGTGTTGGTATGGTAAATTTGTATGGTGGCTATTTCGTAGAATGCTCCGATCGGGATGAAATTTCATAGTGAACAAACCCGACATGATCTTAGCAATCTGTGAAAGTTTCATCAAGATCGGTTCTGCAGTTTGGCCGGAAATCCTGTTGATATGGTAAATTTATATGGTGGCTATATCGTAGAATGCTCCGATCGGGATGGGTGTGGCATCCAAATTTGTGATGCAGTTCTTTGTGGAATGTCAATTGCTATCTTCATACCAAATTTGGTGACCTTAGCTCGAAGTTTGTAAAAGGTTAGGAAAGATGGGGCTGGGGGCGGTATTGAAGAGTGTGACATCGAAATTTTTGATGCAGATCTTTGTGGGATGTCAATGGCAAAATTTATAAAAGGTGGGGAAAGGTGGGGCTGGGAGTGGAATGGGTGGAAATGCATCCAAATTTGTGATGTAGATCTATGTGGAATGTCAATTGCTATCTTCAAACCAAATTTGGTGACTCGCTCGAAAATTGTAAAAATTGTGGAAAGGGGGGCTGGGGGCGGTTTGGGTGGGCGTGGCATCCAAATTTTTGCTGCAGATCCTTGTGGAATGTCAAATGCTACCTTCATACCAAATTTGTTGACTCTAGCTCAAAGTTTGTATAAGGTGGGGAAAGGGGGGCGGAATGGATAGGCTAGGCTCCAAAAATTTGATGCAGATTGTTGGCGGTCGTTGCCAGCTATCTGCCTACCAAATTTGGTTGCTCTAGCTCGACTACTCTGGAAGATTCACGCATTCCCGTTTTTGACGAAGCGTTGGGGCAGATGGGGGCCGCTCGGGCAGTATTGGTGGGCGTGGCATCCAAACTTTTGATGCAGTTTTTGGGGGATCATCATCACCTATCTTGGCACCAAATTTGGTGGCTATAGCTCAAAAACTGTGGGAGGTATAGGCTTTTCTGATATACCAATAATGGGGGGCTCGGGGCAGAATGAGTGGGCGTGGCTCCCAAACTTTGATGCTGTTTTTTGGGGGTTGTTGCCAGCTATCTTCCTACCAAATTTGGATGCTCTAGCTCCATTACTCTGAAAGATACACGCATTCCCGTTTTTGACGAAGCGTTGGGGCGGATGGGGGCCACTAGGGCAGTATTGGTAGGCGTGGCATTCAAACTTTTCATGCAGTTTTTGGAGGGGTCATCAGCACCTATATTGGCCACAAATTTGGTGGCTATGGCTCAAAAACTGTGTGAGATATAGGCTTTTTTGACTTAAAAATGAGTGGGGGCTGGGGGCGGAATGGGTGGGCGTGGCTCAAAGATTGTTGATGCAGCTTTTTGGGGGTTGCTTGTAGCTATCTTCTCACCAAATTTGGTAGTTCTAGCTGTAAGGAAGTGCGAAATATGTGGACTTTTCGGTTTTGAGCTATCGAATTTATCGATTTGCCAGCCCCCCAGTTATCGTAGAGCCCTAATCTTGACAATTTAATTTACTATCCCATAGATATAGAGAATTTGAAAGTTTCAAGTCTCTAGTTTGAAGGGTGTGGAAAAAACTTGCAACCATGCGGACGGATAGACGGACAGACACCATGACGGACATTGCAAAAAACCAATATACTCTTTACCTTCGGTATCGAGTATAAAAAGAAATTGTGATCGTCAAAGGTTATATAATCAGCGTCACAATGATTTGAAAAGAAAGAAAAACAGTACCATAACCAAATGCTGAACGTCAAAGGAAACTTCGTCAACGTAACGCAGAAAATTCTTACGTGGATAAGTAATTTGATTTAATAATATTTAATAATATTTAAAAACAAATCGTAATATATGCCTCAATATTATTAAGCTATTTAACTTTACGATTCCTTCATTTTTTTAATAGGAAAAGACAAAAATTGGACAGTTATGAATAAAATGTCAAGCAATGTAGGGTTGTTGAAAATATAGAAAATGTAATGCTACTAGAATATCAATTTCAAAGCAAACAACTTCAAATTTATGAACAGCGTGTTGAATGCCACCTATAGGGAAAGCGGCTCGTTTAGTTGCTTGCTCACTATTAGAAAATTGCAACTCTTGCATTTTTTTTTTTTTTTTTGTTTGTTTTTTTGCCGAAATAGTTCGGCAAGATCGGACGACATCTCGGATGCTAAGCATTGTTTCTCAGAAAGAGTTTTAAGATCTCGTGGCGGCCAGACGGCGCGTCGGAAGAAATAAATTCGGGAGCCGTACAGTCTGCAAATCGAAAAATTTTAATTTGCAATCGCGAATTTTATAAAATCAAAAACCATAGTCGGCTCACAATGTGTAACAAAAAGAAGACACACTATTGAGTCGCAGCTAACTAAATCACCTGGTTGCCTAAAGAGGAGAAGGCAATTATGCAATCCGAAACTCTGAGACCACGAAACCACGCGGAATGGCTCAACATAACCCTACCTTATTTTTCAAATGAGCGACGACCCGTCCACAGCAGCCCCAGCGGTTACCAAGTGCCGATTTCTATTTCTTTTATAAAATCGAACTAAAGTAACCATTTAAAACTACGCTATGTTAAATTACAAAGACCAAAGAAGTGATTAACTATGGCTACAAACTCAAATTTTTTATTATAATAAAATTTATAAAACGTGCACATAAAAGAAAATTTAAACCGAAAGACAAGTTATATAATATCACAGTGATATGCACAGCACAAAGACATACACTGCAACACACATTTACTAAAACCGAATTGCACGTGGTGACTTAAAACACGCCTCGTTCAAAACCTTATTATTATTTAAATAATAGAGCAGACGTAAAAACGAAAGATAAAGTTAAAATACTAATGTTACAGATGAAAAGTCAAAATGTTAAAGATAAGTTTAATTAATTAAATTAAAAAGAACACAAAATAAAATTAGAAAGATAATGTGTCAAGTTATCTTATATTCTAAATTCAATCAAGTTCAAGCTAAAACAAAAGGTTACGACTAAACCAAATAAAAGTTGAAATAAACGAAGTAATACAAAACATCATACCCTATTCGCCAAACCCCCACAGCTTAAAAAGAATAAAATACTCTTGATGCAGCTCTCATCACGGCAAAAGATCTTTTGGACGTCGAGGAGAAAATGTAAGTGCATCTCTCAAGACCTTTATTAATCACCAATTTTATTATTAATTCATATAGCAAGTGATCAAGTGATACGGTGATAGTGAGAACTTAAATAAATATTGTAGTAAAAGAAAAAAAAAAAAAAAAAACAATGTTCAAAGCCGCTCTCTTAACACTATAAATAAGGGAAGCCAAATTTAAGAAGAGCTTTCGAGCTTGGGCTCGCGCCAAATGAAGTTGTGAATAAGCTTTACAGAATAAGCCTAGAAGTATGCCACCGAGAAAAATCACTTAATCACCTGCAATACTATAAAACATAAATATGAATTTAACTACAGTTTTCAACTAGCAGCCGAACCGATCGGTCGTGTCAAGCAAGCGCGGAACACCAACCCAACTCAACGTAAAGAACCGTTACTGTGTCTACCATCAGCTACTCTTTACCCTGCCTTCGTTTTTTCATCGCGTAAAGCAAAACAAATTGCACAAAAAAAAAATTAAATAAAATAAAACTGAATCGCTGGAAAATGGCTCACCGTTCGTGATAATAAAACAAGTGGAAACGTTGCAGTCGGACGCAACCGACTGCGGTATACTCGATACCAGTATTAAAACTTTTACCCTTTTAAAAGGGGGGCTGGGGGCGGTATGGGTGGAATTGCATCCAAATTTTTGATGCAGATCTTTGTGGAATGTCAATTGCTATCTTCATAACAAATTTGGTGACTCTAGCTCAAAGTTTTTAAAAGTGGGGAAAGGGGGGCTGGGAGCGGTATGATTGGGCGTGGCACTCAAATTTTTGATGCAGATCTATGTGGGATGTCAATTGCTATCTTCATACCAAATTTGGTGACTCTAGCTCGAAGTTTGTATAAAGTGCGGATAAGGGGGCTGGGGGCGGTATGGTTGGGCGTGGCATCCAAATTTTTGCTGCAGATCCTTGTGGAATTTCAAATGCTACCTTCATACCAAATTTGGTGACTCTAGCTCAAAGTTTGTATAAGGTGGAGAAAGGGGGGCGGAATGGATGGGCTAGGCTCCAAAACTTTGATGCAGATTGTTGGGGGTCGTTGCCAGCTATCTTCCTATCACATTTGGTGGCTCTAGCTCCACTTCTCTGTAATATACACACATTGCCGTTTTTGACGAAGCGTTGGGGCAGATGGGGGTGGCTAGGGCGGTATTGATGCAGTTTTTGGGGGGTCATCATCGTCTATCTTGGCACCAAATTTGGTGACTCTAGCTAAAAAACTGTGGGAGATATAGGCTTTTCTGATTTCTAAATGCGGTGGGGCTGGGGGCGGGATGGGTGGGCGTGGCTCCAAAACTTTGATGCAGTTCTTTTGGGGTCGTTGCCAGCTATCTTCCTACCAAATTTGGTGGCTCTAGCTCCACTACTCTGGATGATACACGCATTCCCGTTTTTTACGAAGCGTTGTTGCATCTGGGGGCGGCTAGGGCGGTATTGGTGGGCGTGGCATCCAAACTTTTGGTGCAGTTTTTGGGGGGTCATCATCAGCTAAATTGGCACCAAATTTGGTGGCTCTAGCTCCAAAAGTGTGGGAGCTATAGGCTTTTTGACTTTAAATTGCGGGGGGGCTGGGGGCGGAATGGGTGGGCGTGACTCCAAAATTTTTGATGCAGAATTTATCGATTTGCCAGCCTCCCAGTTATCGTAGAACCCCCATCTTGACACTTTAATTTACTATCCCATAGATAAAGAGAATTGGAAAGTTTCAAGTCTCTAGCCTGAAGGGTGTGGAAAAAAGTTGCAAACATACAGACGGACGGACACCATGACGGACATTGCACAAACCCAATATACTCTTTACCTTCGGTATCGAGTATAAAAACAAGTGGAATCGTTGCAGTCGGACGCAACCGACTGCGGTATACTCGATACCAGTATTAAAAATGTTGATGCCCATCCATGTGGGATGTCAATTGCTATCTTCATACCAAATTTGGTGACTCTAGCTCGAAGTTTGTATAAAGTGGGGAAAGAGGGGCTGGGGGCGGTATGGGTGGAATTGCATCCAATTTTTGATGCAGATCTTTGTGGAATGTCAATTGCTATCTTCATAACAAATTTGGTGACTCTAGCTCAAAGTTTGTAAAAGTGGGGAAAGGGGGGCTGGGGGCGGTATGGTTGGGCGTGGCATTCAAATTTTTGCTGCAGATCCTTGTGGAATGTCAAATGCTACCTTCATACCAAATTTGTTGACTCTAGCTCAAAGTTTGTATAAGGTGGGGAAAGGGGGGCGGAATGGATAGGCTAGGCTCCAAAAATTTGATGCAGATTGTTGGCGGTCGTTGCCAGCTATCTTCCTACCAAATTTGGTGGCTCTAGCTCCACTACTCTGGAAGATACACGCATTCCCGTTTTTTACGAAGCGTTGGGGCATCTGGGGGCGGCTAGGGCGGTATTGGTGGGCGTGGCATCCAAACTTTTGGTGCAGTTTTTGGGGGGTCAACATCACTTATCTCGGCTCCAAATTTGGTGGCTATAGCTCAAAAACTGTGGGAGATATAGGCTTTTTTGACTTTAAAATGCGGGGGGGGCTGGGGGCGGAATGGGTAGGCGGGGCTCCAAATTTTTGATGCAGTTTTTTGGGGGTTGCTAGTAGCTATCTTCTCACCAAATTTGGTAGTTCTAGCTGTCAGGATGTGCGAAATATGTGGATTTATCGGTTTTGAGTTATCGAATTTATCGATTTGCGAGCCCCCCAGTTATCGTAGAACCCCCATCTTGACACTTTAATTTACTATCCCATAGATAAAGAGAATTGGAAAGTTTCAAGTCTCTAGCTTGAAGGGTGTGGAAAAAAGTAGCGAACATACAGACGGACGGACGGACGGACGGACACCATGACGGACATTGCACAAACCCAATATACTCATTACCTTCGGTATCGAGTATAAAAATAGACAACAAAGCTGCCCATGCTGTCTACAAATCCAAACATCAAGGTCAGCAGACATTCGCAGCAACAGTCAGCCAAAATACACAAACAGTCACACCACCATCACCACAGAAATCCACAACAAGATACTACACAACAACACCTACAACACAACCCACCCAACGTTCATTAACCAATTATGATGACATCAACGATTTAATAGAAGAGGATAAAAAAAAGACCACGGCCAACAAACTCAAAATCGTCCCAAGGAATACCTCAAAGCGTACCCTTCGACAACTAAAAACGTCAACAAAAACAAGTAAATCAATAAAAATTTTGAAGACATGCTTTTATACGCTTTCTTGCATACATATGTTACCGTTAGTTTAATAAAGTTTGTAAAAAAAAAAGGAAAATTTCGGTCGGAGATCGAACCCACGATCTTTGGGCTGTGGAGCGGCAGTCTTCTCTCTATACCACCAAAGCTCTTCTATTTTACCAGTCAAAATAGTAACTTAATCAAAAGGGAAAACAGGTTTTCGTGGTTTTGGCATGGTGTTAAATATTGTATCGTGCCAAAAACTTTAAAAACATGTATTGTCATCTGAAACACATCTTTGGTGAAAATTTCAGAGCTCTAGCTAGTCGGGAACTTGGTGAAAATTTGATTACAAGAATCCAGTACATACATACAGACAGACAGAAGAGTCAAGTTAAATAAAAGCATGTAAAAACAAGAATAAATACAACAAGTGGAAACGTTGCAGTCGGACGCAACCGACTGCGGCATACTCGATACCAGTATTAAAACAGGTAAAAAGAGGCCTGATTGCAAAGGGGTACGGATGGGACAAGGGTGTACGCTGCCTTAAAGATTCTCCGATGCAGATAGGGATGCCACCAACTATCTTCCTTCCAAATTTGGTGACTCTAGCTGAAAGTTTGTAGGAGCTGTTGAAAGGGGGGCTGGGGGCGGTATGATTGGGTGTGGCATCCAAATTTTTACTGCAGATCTTTGCGAAATGTCAATTGCTATCTTCATACCAAATTTGGTGACTCTAGCTCGAAAATTGTTAAATGTGGGGAAAGGGGGGCTGGGGGCGGTATGGGTGGGCGTGGCATCCAAATTTTTGATGCAGATCTTTGTGGAATGTCAATTGCTACCTTCAGACCAATTTTGTGACTCTAGCTTGAAGTTTGTAAAAGGTGGGGAAAGAGGAGCTAGGGGCGGTATGGGTGAATGTGGCATCCAAATTTTTACTGCAGATCTTTGTGAAATGTCAATTGCTATCTTCATACCAAATTTGGTGACTCTAGCTCGAAAATTGTTAAATGTGGGGAAAGGGGGGCTGGGGGCGGTATGAGTGGGCGTTGCATCCAAATTTTTGATGCAGATTTTTGTGGAATGTCAATTGCTATCTTCATACCATATTTGGTGACTCTAGCTCGAAAATTGTGAATGGGTGGGCGTGACTCCAAAATTTTTGATGCAGAATTTATCGATTTGCCAGCCTCCCAGTTATCGTAGAACCCCATCTTGACACTTTAATTTACTATCCCATAGATAAAGAGAATTGGAAAGTTTCAAGTCTCTAGCTTGAAGGGTGTGGAAAAAAGTTGCAAACATACAGACGGACGGACGGACGGACACCATGACGGACATTGCACAAACCCAATATACTCTTTACCTTCGGTATCGAGTATAAAAACAAGTGGAAACCTTGCAGTCGGACGCAACCGACTGCGGTATACTCGATACC